>JAJMGJ010000004.1:600000-782321 GCA_030568655.1 Suhomyces prunicola
TAGACTCTAGTAAATCTGAAGGCGAAGTTGCCGAAGACTTTGTTGGGGAGATAGACGAAATGACCGTTTGGCGTTTTCGATTCAAAGGTTTGGCTGTTTGATTTATGGTTTGGGTGGGTTTGTCATTGAATATGCTGGGAGGGTTTTCTTTTGCGTCCTTGATTTTTCCAAGTTCCAAGTTCGAAAGTTCATCGATGATGAGATCATGCGACGACTGGGAATCGGGATCGATGTTTCTGCTGCTTTGCTGCACGTTAAGTTTGGTGTTTGACGAGCTCAGAGTTCTGCTAACTGTTTGGTGAATGACTTTTGGCTTTGAATCCTGAGAATTATCGAGCTTCAAATTGAGCACAGGGGCAGGACGCATGTTGGTACGTTTCTGTCGTAATGAGGAGTTTTCGATTTTCAAGAGTGATTCGGGGTCATCCACCGGCACCTCTTTCACAGGGGAGGCATCCAACGATAACTTTTTAAAGTTTTTTCTTCTTAGTGTTTTGACCTGGAGAAACTCGGATTCTTGACTGGAGTTGGGCGTAACATGCACCACGCCATTCAGAGATATGCTGGTAAGTGAATTGGCAGTCGATCCTGAAGACCCTACTCTAGAAAGTCTGTGGGTCACTCCTGATAATGAGGTTGGCGTGGTTGGAGGTGTGGACATCAGAATGTCCAGTTTGGATACTCTTCTTGTTTCTGTCCTTCTGGGATCAGACAGTGCCAATGGTGACGACGGTACGGGCTGAGGAGGAATGGGCGGAAGTTGCTTGTCCTTTGATGAGTTTATCGATGATTGGGAGCTGTTATTTAGGCGCATCATGTTAGTCTAGCCTTTATGAATTATCAATGATGGTATAATACGATGGTACATGCAACTGCAATGCTCAATTGGGCGTATGTGTGTGTGTGTGTGTGGCAGCAACAAAGACACTTCGATATGATAGTTCTGAGAAATAAAGCTCTGTACCACGGTCTTGGTGATGGCACGGCGCTAGATCTAGGCTTGTGTGGTACAATAATTACCCTTGTGTGAATGAATAAAGTTGTAAGCAACTTTTAGGCTCTAGATTTCTCAAGCGTGATTTTCGGGTTTTTTGGGAGAGGCTGTAAGCGTGTGCGCGTGCAGCGCGATAGGACCGCAGAGACGAGCTAAATGAGAGTCACTAAAGAAATACAGCCATACGGACCAGACATGTGGCCAACTTCGAGAAGACCAAAGAACTGACCACTAATTGAACCACTTTTTGATTAGCAGCATATCTTGGTGGTTTGGCCGCACCACTGTGCCACTCCCTGCCTATTGGCCCGGCGTTGCCTCGGTGGGTCTCGCCAAAAAAATCACCAACATGTCGCGGTCGTGATGGAAGTAGACGAAACTTGAGGGATCTCTGCGGCAAAGGGACGGGCGGTGACGACAGTTAGATTTGATAGGCATTGTATTGAGAAAGGGGTCCCGCCTCGTCGCGCTATCCTAGCATTAGTTAACTCCACTATTGTTTGGGTCTTATTGTTCTCAGCTATTGATCGAGGAAAGATCGGGCGCACAAACTACAAAAACAAAAAGTCTACAAATCTATGGTTTACTAGGATATGTAATTGTACAATGCCCTTCCTCACAAGGCACACGTCAAATCTAAAATACAGATTGATCTATGAAGTTTGGTGCTGGTTGACCGAAGCGTACGCGGACTGGAAATCGTCCACTCCCGGCTTCTGCTGGGTGAGCGCAGCCGCGTACAGCTGTTGCTGAAGCTGCTGTTGCTGCATCTGCCTGGCGTTGTGGGCAGCCACAACCTGTTGCTGCTGTTGCTGTTGTGCTTGGGCCTGTGCAATGGCCTGCGAAAGGGCCTGTTGTTGAACCACAGCCTGGTTGTAGGCCTGGGCTTGGGCATACTGCTGCGGGGTGGTGTAGTGTTGGGCCATGGGTACGGTGGCGTACGGAACCGATCCGTTACCAACTTGCATCATGCCCATGTCCGACGAGATCATTCCCATAGGAGGCTGCGAATTCAAGTTGGTTGTAGGAGGTAACGCTGCGATCATACCGTGTGAAGGGTCCTGCCCGTTGAGGCCCTGGAGCGGAATGGGTGCCGGGTTAACACTGGCGCCTCCTCCAATGCTCTGCAACCGACTGATCAGTCCGTTATTGCTTGTGGTATTAATGTTCTGCGACAACTTCTTTTTTCTGCTTCTACAGGACAAACACACCTTATGTTTGCCGATATCCGAGGCGTCGAGCGCCTTAGCACACCTATTACAGTTGCCCAACCTCTCGAGGTTAGTTCTCCTGATCTTGTCATTCTCTCGACATCGCTCACACACCTTGTAGTTCCCAATTTTCGATCGGTCTTTCGACTTACCGGTGTCACCGTTTGCAGTACCTGGAGGCGATGCTGATCTCTTTTTCTCATCGGTAATAATCGACGCATTTAGTGGACCCGAACAGTGGACACATCTACCCTGTGCCGCTCGATTAGCCTTACGCTTACGAAGATTCTGACGACACGATGGACACAATACAAACCTCTGCTCATCGATTGGAATATCTGATCCACATCTACGGCACGCTCCTTCCTTGTCCTTGGTCTTTTTCTGCCATCTACGAGACCTTTGTCGCTGTAAATCACGACAATGTTGACAGAGCTTGAAAATCTTGGGCTCGGCAAGGAACTTGGTTTGGCCCCCTTCTTGGTTGCTTTGTGGAATGATGATTGGCTGATCAAATTCCTTTTTACACCTCGAACACGATGATCTGAGCATTTGATCTGATGGCGCATCTCCGCCAGGAGCTGCTGATTCACCACCTTCACCGCTGCCCTTTTCCAAACCGGG
Organism: Suhomyces prunicola; assembly: GCA_030568655.1. Classification (NCBI taxonomy): domain Eukaryota; kingdom Fungi; phylum Ascomycota; class Pichiomycetes; order Serinales; family Debaryomycetaceae; genus Suhomyces; species Suhomyces prunicola. The sequence continues at coordinate 602,830 of JAJMGJ010000004.1, forward strand.
CGAAGGGTCCTGTTTGATTTGTGGATTAGACGGCGATGTACCATTCGAGTTGTTGTTGCCGTCGGATCCATTTACAATCTGTTGCTGTACATGTAAAGGAGGAATTGGAGCTACAAGTCCTTTCTCGTAGAAATTGGCGGATGGAGAATTGCGGTTGCTGGTACTATTATCGTCGTAGCGAGGCTCCATGTGATAACCCGACTGTTGCATCATGTGCTGCAGCGGAATTGGATGATGGTGAGGTATTGGTGGTGGAGGCAACAGCTGGGGGTATTGTTGGCCATTCATGGGCATTTGCTGAAGATGGGTTCCGTTTGGAAGATGATGAAACAGGTACGAGTTGGCCATGCCCATCGACTGATTTGGAATGATTTGAGGCGGCTGTTGCTGTTGAAAATGTTGCTGTGATTGGGGTTGTTGGTGCTGGTATCTCTGGTCGTTGTGAAGCAACGCTTGGGCAGTTGCAATCGAAGGATTCGACGGGTTGGAAAGATCAAAGTCGTTGGTTTTGCCGCCGTTCTGGTGATCAAGGTGCACCTGCTGCACAGAAGGCGTACTATTAGAAGTACCTATCACTCTGGGCTGGTTGTTCGAGCTTGTGTGGTGTTGTTGAGGAGAGACTCCAAGCTGAGGCTCCAACTGAGTTTCCACTCCTAAAAATGGTTGTTCCATAACATACAATGTTTTTCTATGGTATATGCAATTGAAATGGGTGAATTAGATTATTGTACAAGTTTAAGCCCAAATATTACAATCAGTCATGCGTATAGTGTACACTTTCTGAATCGAGGAAGGAATAACTTCTTGGTCGGAAAAAACTATTGAACGCCGGGAAGATTACTTTAGTTTCTGCTTTCGCGGTTATATATATGATGACTTGATGCTAGAAACGTTATTATCAAAAGTTCGTATAACTTTCTTTACGTGACAAACAATACTCCAGGTAATCACTATTTTGGGTGGAATCAATTATTTTCTCTGTATTAGAGAAAAGGCTGAAGTATGTGGTACGATGTGGATGGTTTTTTCTCGAGTCGTCTAGGTGTAGGATCTTATGTGCCTGATTCGAAATAAGATTGTCCAACTGAAATAAAAGTGCGAAGGTTGAAGGTAGGAGAATTGATTCCTACTTAAATAATCTCGACCGCTGGTATATTTCAATGTTGAGTGCAAACTGGAATTCAACAGTATATAAAATTCAGACTAACTAGATACATAGTGCAGAAACCAACAAAGTACGATCTAACAAGGGGTTCCATAAAACCAGGCAGCAAACATACACAAATATGACACTAAAAAAAAAATTGTTTACTCGCCCACAACCAATGCGTCAGATCACAAACACACAGATGATGTAACGTGGGGATAGGGGGCAGTATAGTACAAAAAGGGCAAAATTCGATGGCCTACTCGCCAGACATTAGGCTCTATACCTTATTCCGCGAAAAAGTGTGACTGGGGCCTCTAGATTACCCTTCACACCTCAAACCTTTTTCTCCCGCAACTACGTCATCAATTGGAGGATGGGGTGTAAGTTGTTTACAGTTGGGGGAAAGAATTCCAAATCCCCGAGACCAAAGTGTGAAGTTTAATCCTACAATTTTACCCAATAATTTTTTTAAGCCTCGGCTGACAGAGTAATTGTCTTCGTGTTTTGTGAGATTCAAGTCGTGTCGATTAATCCTGTGGCAGATACGTATGAATCCCACATATATTTGTTTCTCCGGTAAAGATGGTTGACTAAAACACCTATTTTGGGGGTGTGAGCACTGATTATAAAAAAATAATAATTGAGTGCATCGGCACGGACACGGGCGTGGTTCCGAAAGATTGCTTGTGGTCGTAAGCCTGACGCAAAATAGGTCGAGGGCAACCACAAAAAGCAACGGGCAATATGCACGATTACCAAGTCGTACATGAAGTAAAAATTAACGTAGTGTCCTTAAGACCGCCAGCTTGGAGATGCACAGTTGGTTTCGGGGATATAGAAGTGAAATCCACTGAAAACTCGAAGATTTTCGGTATATACTGCAGGAGCGTGACTCTACATTTTGGGTAAGATAAGAAAATATTTATAATTATTCAAATAGCAGATATGCACCACGATCGGCGTAATTGGTTATGATCATGTTCACGCAACTATGCAAGAGCTGGCAGCTCAGTCTGCGAGACTGCACCTGTAAACGGCGACTTGGGCGGGATTGAAGTTTTTTGTATCACGGCATTTTGTACATTGTTCCGTTTCCTCTAAAAACAAAAAAGGGACTAGAAGTTAATGTAGCGTGGCACTGTGGTAATCTCGAAGTATTGGTTTGTCTCACTGGAAAGTCGGTATTATCTGTTTTTTGTTTGATAAGTGATGTCCCATGCAATCAAGCTAATGATGTACAAAACCAAACTTGGCTTTAGCCGCTCAAACATTAGAAACAATTTCACCGGTATTATGGTGTTCCATGCAAGATCAATAACAACTGGGTATTCTTTTTAGGATCGGGGGTACCAGAATAAGCCCGACCGACTAAAAAAATTTTTTAATTACCCACTTGTCATGTCATATGACGTAGTTTGATTCGGCAAGGCTATCCTGTGTTGATTGGCCTCGTTGAATCAGACTTACTCCGATTCTCATAATCGTTCGTTAATCTGACACCAGATATAGTTTTCATCGTACGTATCTTCGAAGGCGAGTGCTCCAGTACAGTGGGGCGTGGTGTATTCGGGTTCCCAACACCGTTTTTCTAAGCCAATATCTTAACTCCATATCACGAGCACGTAAATCGTCATGTAATCGGCTGTGTTATTGGTTATGCGCCCTTCCCTATATTAAAAATTTCAAAACATAAAAAAAAAAAAAGATACTGGACTTCCCACCGTTAAACATCCGCTTCTGCTTCTCCCCAAACTTCACAGTCAAATACAATAATTGCATTCTTGCAGTTCTAGATTGCGGTTTCATTTAATTGTTGGGACAGTATGCGCAATTGGCTGGAATTGGACACATCGAGGTGTACTGAGTGCTTCTCCAATACCGCATCAACCCTCTACGATTCTTGGGTGGAGCCCCGTCTCCAAACCTGTTCTATTTTATGCGCACAGGTTTCAAAGATTATACTTCAATAGAGCGTTTGAAGCTAACTTTTGGGTACTAGCTTATCAAACAAAATGCGCTTGGTTATGAACCTAGAGCATCTTGGATCTTACAATAGCTCCTAATCTGGTCCACCGCCTTTTATTCTGTGGGAACGACCTCGAAGCCTCCGTCAAAATTCAAGTTTCGTCGAGGAGGAGCGAGCCCCGGGATATTCAACGAGATTACCCCTGTCTAAATAATGTATTATCGACTTACTAAACTACTAACCCTAAGTAGTCTAACCAAATTTTTAGCCCAGTCGACTGTCAATGTCAACATCAAACCACTATCAGGTATCAATATGTAAGCAGCATAGCTGTTGTCAAAACACTACCTAATTTCGAGGTTGATTAAAGTGCTACATTAGACATCAGATCCATTCTTAATAGCCCTGAAATTTACTTTTCTAGAATATGAGGTAATTTTTTAAGCATATATATTTACATATCCAGATGGATTTGGTCCGTTCTCTTTTCCCCTCGACGCCTCATGAGAATGGTGTTCGCCATACTATGTGCATCGTATGCCAAGGATGCAAAAAGTATATGGCTGAATAGTTGACAAAAAATATGGTAATTTTCGACGGTCCTACATTATACCGATGGACTTTAACCATCACTCAATCTGAATATAAAAACAAATCGATCGAGACGTTCTTCTCAATGATCCATATTGTTAAACAAATGCACCATATGGAGCATTTTTAGCGTCTTGGATGTCGGCCTTTCTAGTCGAGCTTCTCTTTCTCGGTCACTTATCTACGCTTCCATAGCATTTGAAATACTTCTCCTGTTCTATAGGCGCCTAGACCCACGATCAATATTCCTGCGCTTCTGACCGTTCTTCTCCACCATAAAGGATGCTTATTCAAATCGATCTTACCTGTCTCATAGTCTTTAAAGACGTAGTTTGTCGACAAGTATGCTCCTCCAAGTAGGGCGACAACCGACTGCATGGCCGTGCACGGCAAGCAGTCTGCCTCGATCTCTTCGGGTGTCCATGGCCTTGATGGTGGATTGAATACTGAAAGTATATTAGACATTTCCGTAGTGGTTGCCACTCCGTCTCTTGCACTGTCTGTAAAGTATATGTGTGATCACGTGATGTACTCTTCTCTGCCATTCGATCCGTTGCTTTAGCGGGCGCAACCTCCAGCTATTGCCTTCCCCAGGTGAACGAGTCTAAAGAGTCTTGTATTTAGTTAAGCCCCCGCTCAAGCTCAATTCGCCAGCAACAAGTTTCGCAAGCGATGTCGATTCAGAGATTGCCTCGTTGTGTGGGCACAGTCAAGACACCGTTTCACGGTGCTTGCAGAAACCTACCGAGAACTCAATCGATCAGAAAATACACACAATCACAATACAATTATCACCAGCAATACAGCCAGCACCAACCACGTACGTCGTGGACTAAGCGCATAGCATATTTCCTCTTAGGAACAACAGTTTTTGGTGGCTATGCCTACTATCAGTGGTGGCCCAAGCATACGTTTCCATCTTCTGTAGCCAAGATCTTGAGAAAAGGGCTCTGGGCAGAAAGCGACAAAGGCGATACCGATTACCAGTTGGCACTCAAGTACTATTTGGAAGCCTTACAAGAGTGTAATGAAATCGGTGTAGACCATTTGTCTGATGAATACACCGGTATTCAATTGAAAGTAGGAGAGATGTTTGAGCGTCTCAACATGATTGACGATGCTGCGTATATCTATAATGAAATCGCGACAATGTATTTGACAGTACTCACTGCGCCAGCTGGAACTGTCGAAAGTGCCCGAATCAAAGACAGGATTCACAGGCGCCACCTAATACAGAAAGACTTGAGAATCGCCATTAAGTTGGTGGAATTGAACAGAGAAAATCCACAATTATCCAAAGCCATTTTGATTACTCATTTAATCATAGCACAAGACGAGATTAGTAAACAAATGTCTGCTTCCCAAAGACTCACCCAAATCACCGGTGGAGAGAGCTCTGTTGGGTCGGGCAATCCAAAAGATTATACCGCTAGTTTGACTGCAGACTCTATTACCTTTTCCAGCGATGGAAGCACCACCACGATCAAGAAAACCCCTGAAGTTTGGGAGCCTTTTGCTGATGAATTCTTCAATGCATTGGATATTCTAGGTGCCATATGTGTTACCTTGGGAGACTTGGCGATGGCTGCAAGAGTCAAAATATCCATGACTGAATCCATGCTCTTGGCCGACGCAGAACCTCACAAGATATTGTTATCCCAATGCAATCTTGGCTCGTTACTTTACTTACAAGCAGATGAATTTGAAGCACAAGAAATAGGCTTAAGAAAGAAATTTGCCGACATTGCAGGTGTCGACTACCAAAAATTCAGAACCGAAGAAGCTCTTGGTGCAGGCGACGCTGATTCCGTCAAAAACAGCATTGAAGATGCCATATCTGAGGAAGACAAGCTGTTATACATCAACACCATCAGTTCCAAAGACAAATGTATTCAATTGGCAACCAAATCGTTTGAATCGGTGCTCGACTTTGCGAAGTCTTTGCCCCAGGAAACTATCAAAAGTAATCCAACCATAAACCAGACCGTAGCATTGGCCACCTATGGGTTAGGTGTGGTGAACCTTCATCTTGGGCAATACGATAAAGCGGAGCGATTGTTCCGAGAATCCAGAGTGAGATCCAAAAGCTGTGGCTACGATGAATTGCTTGGTGACATTGAAAGGGAGCTTGGAAAGTTATTTAAGGAAAAGAGAAAGGACAAGCACGAAGAGCCCGATTCAACCGCCCCCATTAGTATGGACATTCACATCAAAAAGTAACTTACATGGTACATAGGTACATTATTTATGAATCTAAATAAATATTATACTAGTAATTGAGTTTGCTCATTGTTGCCTTCAGCTTTGCGGCCGCTCAGCCTCTTTTTGTTACCGCCAGCAAGCGACTTGAAATAAGTGGTGATGGCATAAGGAGTTTCTTGTTCTTTTAATTTGTACTGGAAGATCTCATCGAACGAAGGCGGTTGGATCTCTTGTGGGATCGAAGTAGGATCGAACTGAGTGTAGCCGTCAGTAGAAGAGGAGGACGCTTCCGAATGTACTGAATGTACTGGTTTAAGTTGTGGTGGTTGTGGAATGTGTTGTGGAAGAGGTGTTCCTGTGATAATGCCATCCAATTCTGGCCTCATCAGATGAGGGTTTCTAGCTTTGGATGCAGCAGTTGGTTGAGCACGGAACCCATCGTTGGCAGCAGTAGTAGGATCGGGGGCTCTAGGGGCTTCCTCACCAGAACCATAATTGTTACCACCAGTATTACCACTAGAGTGAAACGAGAATATAGATGAGCTATCATCAAATACAGAACCCATATCTTCCAAATTCAATCCCTTTGTTTCTGGGAACAAGAACTGCACAGCCACGAATGAAAAAGCACACGATGTAGCAGGAATTAAATATGTTTTCCATTTTATAGCATCTAATAAGATAGGAGTCATTTCACCCACAATAAAGTTGAATAACCAGTTGGTGGCAGTAGCCATTGCAGCACCTTTGGATCTAACTGAGTTTGGAAACACCTCGCTCATCAACCAAGGAATAGGACCCCAACTATAGCCAAACGCAGCATTGGTGACAATCACCGATACCACAACTATAGTAGGCGTAAACTTGTTGTCCAAGAAAAGTGAGTATGCGATAATCACTAGAGGAATGCCCATAAGAACTGATCCAGACAACAAAAGAGGTTTTCTGCCCCACTTATCAACCAAATACCATGGTGGAATAGTGCTGATAATGTAGATGATTGAGTTGATACCTGTCATCAAAATAGCATCTCTACCTACCCAACCGGCGGATTCAAAGATCATTGGAGCATAATACGAAATGATGTTAATACCGTTCAATTGAGCAAACATCTGCGAAAAGCACGCCACTGATAATCTCTTGGTATACTTAGTGAACAAGTACTGGTACGAGCGTTCGCCGCCCTCGATTCTGGCCACCAAAACGCTTTCCTTGATATTCCTGTACTCCTCCTTGGCATTTTCATCTTCAACATCACCATCGGAATAAAGATCGGAGATCACAATCATGCCTTCGATATTATGGTCATGATCTAATAACCATCTTGGAGTTTCCACAATCACAAACGAGCCTAAATACAACGAGAGTCCAACAACACATTGAACAAATAAAGGAGATCTCCAGGACCAGTCGTTTTGGAGGTACGAGAAGGAGTAGTCTACCCAAATACTAGCCGAATACCCCACAATGTTTCCAGTGAACTCTAAACAAGCATAGAAGCCTCTATCGTCGGGAGGACTAATTTCAGACTGATAGCAAGGTATAATGGTGGTCAAGAAACCAATGGCTATACCACCAATGAATCTACCGAGTCCCAAATTGAGGATGTTGACAGAGGTGGCCTGGATGAGACCTCCTACTACAAAGATAAATGAGCCATATCTAATGGTTCTTCTTCTGCCCACTTTATCTCCCACCTTACCAGCGACGAACGACGAAAAAAGAGCACCGATTTCAAGAATTGCAATCATGGTACCGATTTCGGCTGGAGTGGGTTCATTGTAGTACGCTTTGAAGAATTTGTTGGTCAACAAGGACGACATCAACCCCTGTTCGAAACCAAATAGAAATACCCCCAAAGACACAAAGATTGATGTGAAATTGAGCAAAGCTCTTCCCACCAACCAACTTTCCTTGATCTGGATGTTATGGTGACTATTGCGGTGGACCTCCATAGTGTCTTGCGTAGTAGTGAAAACGATCTAAAGAATTGAAAATGTAAAATCTAGATTAATTGATAAGAATAATCGTGGTATCTCCTTAGTGGGTCCCGACACGACAAAACTTTGAGCAAAGTTGATCTAGCCGTAGACTAAGCCTTGTTTTAAGAAAGAAAACAGCACGCCTAAAACTGATCGGCAATCTAGAGCTACGGCGGGAGAAAGAGAAGAAAGTCGCAAGAGGAGGAGTTGGGGTATCGAGTATACAACGGTGACGTCATGTTAAGCGGCCAGTGAGGTTGCAAGGTTGCGAAAGATCGAAAGAAACGCAAGGAAGCGCGCAGAAGGCTGCGTGCGGGCTGCCAATCAAGTACTAATCAGCCGACAAAAGATTACCTAGCTGGCGAGACTCACGCTAAATTTTCTTCGTAGATGGGTAAGATCGTACCCACGATGTTTCGAGCAAGTAAGATGTAGTTCTATAAGATGTTGGGGTGGTCGCTATCTTACGGAGTGGGGAGAGCCCGGCTCATGCCAAGGCTCGTGTCGACGGATTCAACAACAGGGCCTAGCAACAACAGCCATGTACAGAGAATCGAATCGTCCCATGATCTGATCCTCCAAACTCCCCGAGCCTCCTACATTGAGGATTCTCGCACTGCTTCTCTACACTGACCAAATAGGCAACACCCCGGAACTGCGCTCGTTTCTTTTTTGCGAAGACCATCGCCATTTTTCGCTCCATGTCTACATCTCATCTATTCCTATCGTAGGTTAAATGTGCTAGTCGGTTCTGCGATTGATGTCGACTATTCATTATATTCAGCATACGGAGCTCCCCGAGTCCAAAAGAAGAAAATTGGGGGAACCCATGCCTCAGATTCTCGGTCTGTTTGAGTATACAATTCACACCACAAGCTACGACTATGCCAGACTGAATAACCTCACAATTGCCAACGGAACGCAGCCCGGCAGTGCGCCCTTAGGCGTGTCTCCATCCAACGAAATCGAAATGAAAACCCCAGACGAGTGTCCTTGTGGCCATCTTCACGGTCCTGACCAAGGCGACCATGATGACGTCCATGCAGTTGGCCTTTCCAGTGCACCATTACTCCGCGGTCCCGATTGACCATGTACTATACTGTAACAACAACCGTAATAACCAAAAGACTTGATAATATACGATGTAACGATTTAGAACACTGTAGAGAGAAAATGAGAGAACAAGTGGACGAGCGGTGGAAAAGTAGGTTTGCGCGGAATTGTTGATCTACCTGCTATAGCTATATAATCTTGCGTAGTGAGAGGTGTGGTACACCCTGCTAGAAGATATGTTACGCTAGGTAAACGTTTTACAAGAATAAGTACCTTCACCTAAACTGTATGAGATAATTCTCACACACTATGCTACATCAAAACGACAATCAATTCAACTTTTGATCAAAAAAGCAAAAAAATACCAAACTGTCTTAACTAATTAAACTTTGTCCTACACCTACAATCGCTCATTTTGCTTCACACTTTGTATATGTATATTTTACAAGGACTAGGTAACTAGTGATTCCTGGTGATTACCCAATTTGTGAGCTCCTAACATTCGCTGGGTAAGATAATCCCAATTGGGAAATATGATCTTAATTAGACGCGTCGTCACACAAAAATTAATTCATAAAAACTTCATCGCCATATTTCCTAACACCATTTCTGTTTTCAAACAAACACTTCCTTATAAAGTATGTCGTCTCCACCATCACGTAAGAGACAGGTTGACGAGTACAACCAACCTTCGTCGCCTATTTTGGCATCTTCGCCACAATTGCCACCATCCTCACCCGCCATACCTTTTGCACAAGAAGACGAAGAGAACGAAATCCATAATGACATTGCCGACTTGAACCCCTCTGATGAGGAAGAAGGAGAGGACTTGATGGACAACTTGGAGAGAGACTACCGTCAAAGAGATGACCAAGACCATTACAATTTGGGAGACGGAAACATCGACGATGAAGAATACGAAGAATTGGATGCCGCCAGCAGAAGAAGAGTCGACGACCAATTGAACAGAAGAGACGAAATTTTACTGGGAACCAATAACCGTTCGCGTCAGCACGGCTTTTTGGATGACTTGGAAGATGACGACGGATTGGGCCAATCTATAGACGGTTACGGATTGCCTATCCAGAGAAGAAGAAGAAGGTACCACGACGAAGATGACGATAATATGGACCAAGGAGACGATGAAATGATCGATCCGTTCAAGCAAGAGTTGTCATTGGAATCCTTACTGGATATCAAAGCTGCTAGTATCACCGAATGGATCACCCAGCCTGCGGTGGCCAAGTCCATTGAACGTGAACTCAAGTCGTTCTTATTAGAATATACCGACGATAAGGGTAGATCGGTGTATGGTGCCAGAATCAGAACATTGGGTGAAATTAACTCAGAATCCTTGGAAGTGACATACTCCCATTTGGCCGACTCCAAAGCCATCTTGGCCTTGTTTTTGGCCACATCTCCGGTCGAAATGTTGAATATCTTTGACGGCGTGGCCATGGACGCTACCCAGCTTCATTACCCAAACTACTCTCAGATCCACCCAGAGATTCACGTCAGAATTGTGGGGTTCCCTAACAAATTGAACCTCCGTGACTTGAGAGAAAGCAATTTGAACCAGTTGGTTAAGATCGGCGGAGTGGTTACCAGAAGAACCGGTGTGTTCCCTCAGCTCAAGCACGTCAAGTTTGACTGTCTCAAGTGTGGGGTTGTTTTGGGACCGTTCATCCAAGAATCCAACACCGAAGTCCGTGCTTCATACTGTGGAAACTGTCAATCCAAGGGTCCTTTCAAGTTGAATACCGAGAAAACTATCTACAGAAACTATCAACGTATTACATTGCAAGAATCTCCAGGTACAGTACCGGCAGGACGTTTGCCCAGACACAGAGAAATCATTCTTTTGACTGATTTGGTGGACCAAGCAAAGCCCGGTGAAGAAATCGAAGTTACAGGTATTTACAAGAACAACTTCGATGGTCAGTTGAACGTCAAGAACGGGTTTCCAGTATTTGCAACAATCGTGGAAGCCAACTCCATAAGTAGAAAGGAAAGTGTAGGAAGCGAACTGTCTGTCAGTTCGTGGACTGAGGAAGAGGAAAGAGAGTTCCGTAAATTGTCACAGGAAAGAGGAATCATCGACAAGATCATATCGTCAATGGCCCCTTCGATTTACGGCCATCGTGATATCAAGACTGCCATTGCATGTTCCCTCTTCGGCGGTGTGCCCAAAGATGTAAACGGGAAACTTTCCATCAGAGGAGATATCAATGTTCTTTTACTAGGAGATCCCGGTACTGCCAAGTCCCAGATCTTGAAATATGCCGAGAAAACAGCCAACAGAGCGGTGTTTGCTACTGGTCAAGGTGCTTCTGCGGTAGGTTTAACTGCCAGTGTGCGGAAAGATCCTGTCACCAGAGAATGGACTCTTGAAGGTGGTGCGTTGGTATTGGCCGATAAAGGAACCTGTTTGATCGACGAGTTTGACAAGATGAACGACCAGGATCGTACTTCGATCCACGAAGCCATGGAACAACAATCGATTTCCATTTCCAAAGCCGGTATCGTCACCACTTTACAAGCAAGATGTGCCATTATTGCAGCTGCCAATCCTACTGGAGGCAAGTATAATTCAACTTTGACGTTGAGTCAAAACGTCGACTTAACCGAACCTATCTTGTCAAGATTTGATATCTTGTGTATTGTGCGAGACTTGGTCAATCCCGAGCTGGATGAAAGATTGGCCAGTTTCGTCATAGAAAGTCATATGAGATCACATCCATTGAACGATATTGACGGCAATAAAGATGAAGATATGGAGGATGCCGAAGAAAGCGAGGAACAAAATAGAGGCTCGCGTAAATCAAGGACTGATAAGTTAAATAAGGAAAAGGAAAGTGAAATATCACCCATTCCTCAGGAGGTGTTGATAAAGTATATTCACTACGCGAGAACCAAGATCCAGCCCAAGCTCCATCAAATGGACATGGACAAAGTCTCCAGAGTGTATGCCGACTTAAGAAAAGAGAGTATTAGTACAGGATCGTTCCCAATCACTGTTCGTCACTTGGAAAGTATCTTGAGAATTGCCGAAGCGTTCGCCAAGATGAGACTCAGTGATTTCGTCAGTCAAAATGATTTGAACAGAGCTATCAAGGTGAGTATCGATAGTTTTGTGGGTGCTCAGAAGGTGACAGTCAGAAGACAGTTGCAGAGATCTTTCCAGAAGTACACCTTGCCCACCAGAAGATAAATCCAAAGACAAGTCAAAAGATAAGTCTACGCCTATGTATTATTGTAATAAACGACCTAGTAATGAGCTGCGAGTGATGAAAAACAACGTCCTGCACACAACTGGCGGTAGACCTACGCGTAAAACAGCACTCAAGATGAAGTAGAGAACAAGTAGACAAGATGTTGAACTTGGATGAGTAAGTAGCCAGTGCAGTATACAAGAGAAATAAGAAGATTCTAACGTTCAGGACCATTGAAAACATCAAACAATGCAAACACATTCCCGAGCCGGATGTGGAGGAGTTGTGTTCCAAGGTGGTTGAGTTGCTCGTGCAAGAGGCCAACATCCAACATGTGGACACACCGGTGACTATCTGTGGGGACATTCATGGGCAGCTCCACGATTTGCTTACGTTGTTCAAAACAGGCGGCGAGTGTCCGTCCACGCAATACTTGTTCCTTGGAGACTTTGTCGACCGAGGCTTCTACTCGTTGGAGAGTTTCTTGCTCTTGGTGGCCCTCAAAGTTCGGTACCCTGACCGAATTACGTTGGCTCGAGGCAACCACGAATCAAGACAAATAACAACCGTGTACGGATTTTACGACGAATGCGTGCGCAAGTACGGCTCCGTAAATGTATGGCGGTATTGTTGCGAAGTGTTTGATTACTTGTCGTTGGGAGCCATAGTAGGAGGTAGTGGTGGTGTGTTTTGTATACATGGAGGGCTCAGTCCTGATATAGAAACAGTTGACCAAATACGCATACTAGACAGAAAACAAGAGGTGCCACACGAAGGAGGAATGTGTGATTTGTTGTGGTCTGATCCTGAAGATGTTCCGGGGTGGGCCATTAGCCCGCGAGGGGCGGGTTTTCTCTTTGGAGAAAACGAGGTCAACACATTTTTGCATCGAAACAATATATCACTTATCGCGCGGGCGCATCAATTAGTGATGGAAGGTTATAAGGAGATGTTCAACCAAGGTCTAGTGACAGTGTGGCTGGCCCCAAACTATTGCTATAGATGTGGGAATATCGCGTCTGTTCTTACCATAGACGACAATTTAAATAGAGAGTACAAGGTATTTGAGGCGGCCACCCAAGACGTGAACTCCATTCCGTCGAAAAAGCCTGCTGTCGAGTACTTTGTATGAAGTTAATGTGTATAGTTGTGGTTCAGGATTACTGTAACGAAAGAATGTGTCCGTTTTAGAATTTCGTGGCTCAAAACAAATACAAAAAAAGAAAAAATTAAGAACAGCTAAGCGAGTTTGGGAGCGTGTAATTTTAATCGGTAATGTAAAGTGAGGGGCAGCAAATGGCTACGATTTGTAATCTCCAGTAATTGCCTGGCTCCGGAAATGCATAACAATTACTACAAAGACTAAAGGAGATCTAGCGCATATCAAACACAATCGTGTAGGGCCGAGCCATCGATTTACGCCTCACCTTCTATTGTGAAACAATAAATACACAGAGAGGATACGCGATTGTTGACGTTACAAAAGTGTCAAATGGCAATTGTTGAGGTAATCCGAACAAAGCGTATAATTGCGCACTGGCGCACTACCCGAGCTTCGACCAACCAGAGATTGTTTTCATAATTGCGAATTGCACCGTCAGAGGGAAAACTCTGCAGCTGCGGTTACTTAATTCGGTTCTCGAGTAAGTGAACAAGGAATTGTTCTGCGTCATACTCACGCGAGTACGCGATTATTGCGCAGCATCTTCACGGCAGCGAGAGTTGTGTATTCACGCCCTAGCTCCTCATCATGATGTGGGTGATCAAGTGGAGCCGGAAGCATCGGCCAGCGGCAGGTTCTTGTCACCAGTTGTAGTTGCCAGTTAGCAATTGTCGACCGCAGGGGTTAATCGTGCCAGAGCTATTTTTATAATGTAAACTTTTACGTCGTAAGGATTGTGCGCGCCTGCCCAGTACTCGTAACCCCGATGTTTCGGGTCTTGAAAAAAAAATGCATTGCAAACCTTTAGAGATTAGAGTTTTGGAAACTCATGTAGACCTTTTACACCAAGCGTAGCCACAGGAAAACACAGCCAGCATTCCAGCCAGTAGATTCCATGTTACTTGTTGGGTATACGTCTCTCCTGATTTTCGCTTCATGTCAAAAAACGAGACACCGTCGCAACAAAAGAAATTTAATAATAGATTTTCGAAAATAGATCGCACAAATACGGATATGTACGTATTTATCTAAGATAACCATAACTCAGTAGTCAAGTCCGGAATAGTTTCGCGGTTTTGTGCTACTGGGGGTGGCTGAGACATTAGTTGCTTGGGCGATGATGTAAAGTGTGCACACTGCATATTCTACTGCAAATCTCCTGCAATCTATCCTTCAGTTGGTTTTGAGTTCTGGCTCTTCGACGAAAATACCGATTTTTCATACAGTTGCTCGTATAAATACCTTCCAACCCCCTCAATCCTGATTGACTTGAGTCCGTTTTGCTCATAGATATTCTTATCCTATCTGTCATTATCATAAAACCATGAAATTAGACTTATTGTTATTTCTCGGCTTAATCCGTATAGTCATCGCAGGAACTACTACTAAAGCAACAACAACTCTCGTGTGGGCTACGGGAACCAATGCAGCTGGTCAAACCACAGTTACCCAATCGCCATTCACCCAATCATTCACAAGCTTGTTCACAAGTGTTTATGAACCGTCAAGCGGTTTCATTGGCTTGGGCTCAATATCAGGAGAGGTCGGAAAAATTAGATCATACTCACAAACAACAGTTGGTAATTCAGCTTCGAGTGTCTACAACCCTATTCAAGCTACAAAAGTATTGACCAATGCATGGGCCTTGACCGCTCTTCTAATTGCATCCTTCCTCTACGTTGGAATTTTTTTCTAACCTGCTCCCAAAATACGCATTAATGTTGAATGCGCATTCGCGATCTCGATCCCTTCATTAGTCACCCTAATTGCAGTGCACTAACAAAAGAAATAGCGCTCTTCCCTTGTGCAACACATAATCGAAACTTGCGATTTGAACTGGTTTGACGCCAATACGATCAACGTTCAGTTTAAATCGAAGCAGATTCAGCATTTTCATTTCGTTTACCATATATTTTTTCTGATATACAATAAATATCGCATTCTCTTACTGCCGACCGCAGTTTTTCAAAAGGGATGAAACATTCAAGCAAAAAAAACAGAAATCTTGGCCAGCAGGAGGGTCATTTTCTTATACCCGCCAAGCAACAAACACAGGGAGAACCAGCTGGTAGTGCAATATTTTTCTTGTCTCGCTAGCGCCGTAGCAACATGACGAACATGTTAGAGTGTGGGTTCAAAAGCTACGTTTTAGTCGGTATCAAGATTCGAAGTTATCGTAGATTTACAGTGCTGCTAATGCTTGTCATGCGTAGTGGCTGCCATTTCTTCCAGCCGTTGGGTAAGGGCTCATTTTTGTGACAGATGAAAATTCCTTTTTCCAAATCTTATGATTTGCAGCTAGGCTCAGTACCGGAAGTAACAAATGAGACATTGGTTCCCTGAGCCCTTTGTATTGCGTCAAAAAACCCGAATCGGCTAGATCCAAGTATTCATGATCACGTGTATCTTACATCTTCGTCAATAGATGGTGCAGTAACTACTAGCGATGCCCAATTTTCTAGAATCGAAATACAAGTAAATTGCGAGGCGTACGAATCGATCATTCTGATATCGGATCGCCACAGTTTTACCACCAACGTCATTATTTGGGATTCCAAATTTTACGTCCGAGTACAAAAAAAAAGAACAACTCTTTCCAATAATCTAATTGAAAACTCGTGACTTGGTATCAGAACGATTGAATCGAATCTAGCTACTTGAATGTCAGCAAACGAACCACTAAATAATTCCAGACAGGCTTCATACGACTCAATATTGATGGGCGATAATCAGGAAGGTGCTCGGAGACGAAATAAGAGTAGCGTCGAGAATTTGAGTCCAAAACAGTTCCTGCCAGCTCCAGAGAATTCCAGTATAACTAATAGTGCGGGCGCTAGCAAATCCATAGGGACTTCTGGGATATTCAATAAAACCGACAAAACTAATGCAAGTCAACAAAGTGGATCCAATGAAGACGCGCCGAAAACCGGCCCCCCTGAGTTCAGCCTCAAAGATGGTATAGACGTATTGCAATTACGTTCTATCTTAGTTGAAAACAAGGGGTCTGTGGCAAGAGACCACTTGGCCAATGAAAGAACCTTTTTAGCGTGGTTGAGAACCTCACTTTCGTTCATTACAATTGGAATTGGTGTGACGCAATTGTTTAGATTGGAGAATAAACTGACCCATGTGGAGGTGAATGGAGTAACCCTGACTATTTCAGGCTCAAGCTCTAAAATCAATAGATTTGGTAAGCCTTTGGGAGTTACGTTTATTGCATTGGGTATAGTCACGTTGCTATTGGGGTTGGTCCGTTTCTTCAGGGTGCAAATCATGTTGACCAAGAACTACTTTCCAGCATCAAGATTGCTGTTGGTAATACTCATAGTGATAGTGCTAACAATTGTGTTGACGACATTGGCAATGGTGATACAAGCAGCATGACATTATGTTTAGAGTTAAGTCATTTACAAGAGAATATATATAATAAACGTTTACTTACCGAGTATTGCATTAATTGATGGCTGTAGATCTCAGTTTTAATTGCGTCTGTTGCATGTGACCATGTTGAGCTCGCTTAACACTATGCTACAAAAATATTAAGGTCTTTGGGAACAACTCCCGAAGGGAAGGTCTCTCGATAAAGATTACTGGAAACTAAGTTATCGCACGTTTATTGTCTATAATCCGTATAGTCTGTGTAGCATCTTTAATATGTTTTCTTTCGCTACAACCCCTTTTCCTACTTAGCACTGTGGTGGCTGACAGTGCTTCAGCCTTGTCGCACTTCTCGGGTTCCAGCCCTAACCGTCATGTGTGTCATGTGATCATTTTCTCGCATATTTTAAAGTGCAAATCCCTCTAAACTGCAAACTTATTTTTCCATGTTGGTCGCTCTCCACCACAACCTGTAACTTCCCGCGAAAATCCCAATACTGCCTTGCCACCGCTACCAGTCCCATAAAAAAAATTTTCTTCTTCTCAAAGGATTATCACCTATCAATACTATACACAAATAATACAATATGGTATGTAGATACTGATGTAACCTCTGTGAGAGGTCTAGGATATGATCCAGGAGAGATGTGAGACACAGAACTATCTCAAGAAAGCATCATTGATATCATTAAAGATTTGCCAAATTCAAACAAGATTATCAAATTTGAGTAAAACTTTTCCATATTCGAGGCAATGTATACGGGCAATGTAAATCATACCCACAACATGAACCAAGCAACCATCTCAAGCAAACTTTTCAAAGTCCAAAGCCACATACAGTACGGCAAAGCAACCTCAGAGTCCTTCCGTATCACTTCCATCAATATCATGCAGAATAATATACTAACTCCTTTAGGGTAAAGTTCATGGTTCCTTAGCTCGTGCTGGTAAAGTTAAATCTCAAACTCCAAAGGTTGACAAGCAAGAAAAGCCAAAGCAACCAAAGGGTAGAGCTTACAAGAGATTGTTATACACTAGAAGATTCGTCAACGTCACCTTGACCAACGGTAAGAGAAAGATGAACCCATCTCCAGCTTCCCAATAAGCTAATCACCAGTTTATTTTGTCATGTTGATGGTTTAATGTTCGTAGTTCTTTAATAAATCCTATTAATACAACTACCGAGAGAGATTTATCAAGATTTCAAGTCTCATGTTACATTAGTTCTTTAAATCGAATATATATTATAGTAAATCTATATCGTAATTTTGAGTATTGTACATGTATTATTCAAGCTACTTACCATTGCGGTTTTAAGTAGTACGCGTAGACTCTGGCTCTAATTTCGGCCGTTTCCTCGTCTTCTTCGAACATGGGACTCCAGGAAACCATTTCGATCTTTTCTGCTTTCAAATCGTATTCTTCACAGAGAGTGAAAAATTCCAAATCAATATTCAAGAGTTTGGGTCTATGAGGAGAGAACACTACCAAACATTGACCGGTTTTCTTTAATGCATTCCGACATGTCTGCAACAACTTATGGTGTTCGGTGTGATTGAATACCACGTCGGATAAAATAATTGTATCGAATTTGTCCTCCTCTGGGATTTGAGTAGATTCGGTGAAATGTTCATAAATGACTTCTCTCACATCATTACCCCATATGTACCCTTTTACTTTGTTAGGAGATACGGCGTCTCCGAACTGCTTACATAAGTTGTCGAAGTTGCATTGAATGTTGTAAGTGAGTTCGGGATCAGGATAATCGGTAGAAATAACCTCTTTGGCATTATTGATTGCCGCGATTAGTGATGGTAATGCGCTGGCAGCACCTAATTCCAATACTCTTTTGCCTTCAACCAATGTGCTGGCATTCTTGTCTAAGAAGTCAGCAGTGTAGATACCTGCGTTCCAGAGTAAATGACCCCATAAAGGAGAGCTGCCTACCAATCTGAGAGTGATTTCTGAAGCGGCCGGCTTCAAGTCCTTGCCTTTACGGTTGTACTTGGCAAAGTGGCATTCTGGAGGAGGTTTAACATATCCTTCAGGCTCTTCGAATAATCCAGTTGCGATTTCAACTTCGTCGTCAGACATAATAGAAGGCTTTCAATCTGAATCTACAGTAGACATTCAATTCATCTCAAATTTTCATTTTTATTTTGATGCGAATGACAAGAGCCATGGTGTAAGAGCAAGGGTTCACGATTTAAAGGAATTGATTCTAGAAACAGCAGTAGCTGATGTACTATCCAATATAGGAAATACCCTGATAGTGTGTTTAAGGTCCTGTGCTTCAGTGCTTTGATCTGAAAACTGTGTTTATTAGTAAATGCACAAGTAAGATGTTCAAGTTATCTGAAATAATTTTGCAACTTTCCTGAAAAAGTCCAAAATTTTTGAAAGGTAGTTATTCGAGAGGGTTTTGCACATATAAACCCTTATAGTAGTAAGAGACTCTAAATCGAGTTCCAAAGGTCATAGGGCACACTAGTCTATAGGCGTAGGTAGGTTAAAGCCTTGTCCCATCGGACACAAAACTCCACGTGACTGCTGCTTGTAGATCTCAAAGCTGGGAGTTGGGCATCTCCGATCTTGAAACTGGACTCCAGCAAATTGTACAAAGGGGGAAATCGGAACTTGTGAATTGCGATGAACGAGGTTAACAGCAAGACATATTCTTCAATTTCGAGCGAACTTGTACGAGATCCGGACAACTTTCAGTTGTGGCAACAGCTCATCGTTGCATCAGAATCCAACAACAAGAAGGGCATAAACAAGACAACACCTTTAGAGGAAGTAGAGGTCTTGAGGTCTACATATTGCAGATTCTTGGATAAATATCCCAGACTATTCAAGTACTGGATCAAGTTAGCAACATGGGAGTTTCGGCTAGGCAACGCCGAAAGAGCTGAGGCGACTTATCAGTCTAGTTTAATTCATTTATCTTATTCCATAGAAATATGGATAAGCTACCTTAAATTCAAGATCGATACTACACATGACCATTCTATAATCCTTGAATTGTTTGAATTGGCAAGAAAAAAAATAGGGTATCATTTCCACAGTTATGAATTTTACGATCTTTACTTGTCATTTCTCGAAAGCTATCAAAATGACGAAACTAACAACTATAAACTCAGATATCATACTTTGCTAAGAATTATAGTGGAAATACCGTTGTATTATTATGAATATTTCTTCAAAAAGTTGTTTGCTCTTATCGCAGCTTTGGGTGCAAATAATGATACAAAGGGCTTAAGTTTATTGGTTCCAACCAAGGAATTGTGTCATATTAAGGGTGCCAAAAATGCCTCTGTGCAACTTAAAAAATTGTTCATTGATGTCTACATCACCACCCAGCATAAAGTATACGAGTTGTTTCAATTTGAGAAGAAGCTTACTAAACAGTATTTTGACACCAACTTCATATCCCAGCAACAATTGGATGTGTGGCTAATGTATTTGGACTTCTTGCAAGTTAGAGAGTACCTGCATGACTATATGGTTTTCAGTTATGAGAGATGTTTATTAGCTACGGCTTTATATCCTAAAATGTGGATCAAGTATGCCAACTACCACCTTGGCAGAGGCGATATCGAATCGGCCATCGAGGTTTTGGAGAGAAGTTACTCCTCTAATGGCCAGTACCAGCTGTTGGTAAAGTTGGCCGATTGTCATATACACGCAAAAAGCTATATCACAGCCCGCGATTTGATAGTTGGTTTTATAAGCAACAACGTTTCAGTACCTATTCCTATCTACGAAAAATTGATCAATATCGAAAGGTTAATTAATCCAGATGACGACCAATATCTAGTGAATGTAATTAAGGAGTTGATACGAGAAACCAACCAGGATTGGTGGTTCAATCATATACTCTACTATGATATTGAGCTTGAGCAAAAGCTTCAAGTATTCACAGAGTTTGAGGATTCCTTTAGAAATTCACGCATATTCCAGAAATCCTTACAAAAGCTCAAAAATTATAATAATATGAAGGAGCCCAACAAAGCGACCGAGATTAACAAGGGGTATGATGATGAAATTAATAAATACATATAATCAAAGGATAAGAAAGTCCCGACAACTATCCCATGTAAAAGTTTGTCCCAGTGAGGACAAAATACCATAATAATGCAAACATACCAGCTCTTTTGTCAAATGTCCAATTGTTCAAGGGGAGGTATATCAAATAAAATGCAATGATGACCGTCAAGGCCAACGCACTAATGATGACATCCGTGTTCAAGGTGAATTTTAATGGAGAGAACGATTCATCCTTCATTATTGTCAAAAATCCATTCACCCCTATTCCCAATAGAATCATCATAATGGGGGTACCAAGGCAAGCATTGATACCCAATATTGGGTCTATCTTTATGGCAATGGTTATATTGGTGATGATGTCATTGATAGAATTACTAATTGAAAACACTAGTAATCCGAGTAGGTAATCGGACATTCTCCAAAGCAACCCAAAGTTTTTTAATATATGAAGAATTAAAACAGAAATATTTGAAAGCACCACAATACTATTGATCACTCCGAAGCAATTAACAATTATCGTTGATACTTTGGGCGAAAACAAACGGTTCAGATAGTAAACCAACACAATCGAAACGCCCAATATTGGAACAAGAATCAGTGGACTTGCGTGAAAAAATTGATAGTTGTAAAACAAAGGAATTTCAATGGCAAACCAGACTTTCATAAGAAGAACCACGTTTGTCTTATTGGGAAACCAAGATTTTAAGTATTCAATCTCAGCAGTGTTGAGTGCTGTTGGCACTAGCACAAAAAACATTGCACTTATATAGGTCAATGAATCCTGTACAATTCTCAACAAGTAGTGCTCTCTGTGTTCAGAAGGTTCTGGAGTTGGTTGGGGTGGTGCTCCATAGATGTTCTCTGGTAATTCAGGGTCGGGCAGTTTACGCTTATTATTGTGATCGTCGGTCGAAGGTTCGTATTCGTCATCAGATAAAATGAGTAGTGCATCTTCGATACTGAAGGGCTCTTCAATGCTTTGGCTGGGCGAGATAACCAAGGAGTCTGGAAACTGAGACAACTTTTCTTTGTCGAACAAGTTCAAGAACACAATGTATAGAATATAACAAGCACACATTAACACGCATTCCACCCATGTGATTTGAGCATCCGATAAGACAAAGATAAACACCACTAGTACAAATAGCACACAACAAAAATCTATCAGTAGCATCTTGTGGTGCGTAGCATTGTAAGGGCCGGCCAAAATACTGATCAAACCTATAATCACAGTAAACATTATGAGTATAGAACCTACCAACTGACCCAAGACAAGATCGGTTGCCCCGGAATCCAAAATGATATAATAGTTAATTAGATCCAGGAAAGTGTTGGTCAACGGTATCAAGATAAAGCTTAGGATTTTGTTGTTGATGTTTAAGGTTGTCGTAAGTTCATTCAAGTTGCGGAAGAGGTAGTTAGAAACCACCACGCTCAATGAAATCAAAATGACTATAAGTGCCAATAATATACCTATCAGCAACAATATGAGCAAGCCTAATGAGTATTCGGCAGTAGAACAATAGTAGTAGCGAGCGATTGCAAAGTAGCGCTTGTCACATCTGCTGTCGATGAACGAACATACCGACCTATTTGAGCCTAGGTTACTTGGTATATCACATACATTGCCCAGATGGTACTTTTTGAGCTGGATAGAAGAGCTGTCTTGTCTAGGAAGTAAGGCGAGGAAGATGAGTACTGGTACTAGTAAGTACCATATTTTGAACTTCGGTTTGGCAATTATCATTGTTCATAATTAAGATTAGTATATTGTAGCGTGATATTAAAAGTGAAGAAGAAGTTGCTAATTTTATGATTCGGTCTAGGCTTAAAGGAGCAGGCACTAATTGAGCAATCAAGAAAAAATGATCCAGTGATAAGAATAAGGTGATAAGTTATGAAGAGGTGCAAAATGGAGAAAAACAGCGTATAAGCTAAGCAGTCAGCTACGACACAATACTACGCAAGAACTTCCATTTACGTATGCTAAGAAATCGGCATACATTTGCAGAGATGCAGACTACAGCTGCGAAACTATCCGTCTAGTTTGAATATAGAACGTAAATCTAAAATATACGTGCGCACAACACAGTTAGCGATACGCGAAATTCGGGCTACTCCGTAACGCTCATGGACCCTAGAATAGATCACTATCATACGAAGCACCATTAAGAGAAATTGAATAGCTTATACTCTTGATAGCTCTCTTTTTCAAGTGCATCAAGCGCGATCTTGATATCGGTGTTGATGTCATTGATCAATGCCTCTATAATATGTTAGTAATTGTTCACTCGTAGTCAGATAAATGTACTTACCTTTGGTTGTGTAATTCAATTCTGGTCTTATGTATCCCAACACCTTATACTTGATGGAAGCTTCATAAAAGTTGCCAGAAAATTTATGGATTATGTGCACTTCTGCAGCCTTGGATTTATTGGCAAAGAATGGGTTCCAGCCTATGGACATAACCATTGGAAGGGTCTCCAACTCAGGGCCACCAAGGTTACGACCATGGTTGAATACTATATCGGTTCCATTTCTATCGCTGTGACTATCAGGTTTGTCTTGAGGAACCAATTGGCACCAGCCAAAGTAGATTCCAGTGTTTAATGCATTGAGCTCATCGTTTATAGGGATATTAGCAGTAGGTATGCCTAGTTCCGATGATCCTCTACCGAACCCACTGATTATAGTTGATTCAAGTGTGATGGGATATGGTGGCTGTGGCGTTTCTGGTACAGGGACGTCTTGTGGTCTCATGGCTGTTGATTTCTAGGTGCTACCCAATTGATCTATGTTGAAATTGACATATCCTTGGGTGTGGAGTGGCAAAAAATAACGAGCCCGAAATGTGAAAATTACGGAGATATTGTTTTTGTAGGACTACACCGATCCGTAGGAAGATCAAATTATTGACGTTGTTCATTAACTATGTATGATTCACATTTAAATCATTAATTAGAATCTAGATTCCAATTCCTTCAATAAGGTTTCAGCGTCCTTACCGAAAGCTCTGATACCTTGAGACAACTTTTCAGTAGCCATGGCATCTTCGTTCAAAGAGAGTCTGAAAGCAGGTTCGTCATCGACGAAGGTGACCTTTTCAATGTCAGCAGACTTAGCAGAGGCAGCATCCAAAACCTTTGGAACATCTTCAGTAGAGTTTAACAATTCTTCCAATAATTTTGGAGCTACGGTTAAGAAGTCACAACCAGCCAAAGCCTTGATTTCACCGGTGTTTCTAAAAGAAGCACCCATAACGATGGTGTCGTAACCGTACTTCTTGTAGTAGTTGAAGATTTGCTTGACAGAAATCACACCTGGGTCTGATTCAGCATCGTATTCCTTACCGGTAGAAGCCTTGTACCAGTCCAAGATTCTTCCAACAAATGGAGAAATCAAGGTAACCTTGGCTTCAGCACAAGCAACAGCTTGGGCAAAGGAGAACAACAAGGTCAAGTTACAGTGGATACCGTGCTTGGCTTCTAATTCACGAGCAGCTTGTATACCTTCCCAGGTGGAGGCAATCTTAATCAAGATTCTGTCCTTGGAGATACCAACAGACTTGTACAATTCAATCAATTCAATGGCCTTCTTGACGGTGGCGTCTTTGTTGAAAGATAATCTAGCATCGACTTCAGTAGAAACTCTACCTGGAACGATGTTTAAGATTTCCTTACCGAATTCAATCAATAAACGGTCCAAGGCAATTTCGGCCTTTTCTCTCTTGGAGCCACCCTTTTCCTTAGCGTAGTCAATGGCAACATCGATCAATTTAGCGTATTCAGCCTTTTTGGAAGCGGCCAAGATCAATGATGGGTTAGTGGTAGCATCTTGTGGGGTGTACTTGGCAATGGATTCGAATTCACCAGTGTCAGTGACAATGGTGGTACCGGTAGCTTTCAATTGTTCTAAAGAGTTGGAAGACATGATTAATTTCTTAGTTTGACGAAATACTTACAATTCGCAGAAATAGGATCCTGTATCCTTATATATACATCAAATTTCAATCCTCACTCAACGTTGGCCCAACACGCCTGCCGGGTGCATGCCCCCCAGGTTGTGCGATTGGTCATCCGGGTAACCTGTATGCACACTTGCTGTTTAGTAAGTGAGATCGCCTAGAACGCAGTATGTGTAATATTGCACGAACCGAGTATCAGAAAATAGTTAGTTTTCGGTTCACATTTGGTACAACGACTCAATGGCTGGAGTTGGCGCAACTTATTTAACCTCAAGGGTGCTCGTAGGACACGCAAGGTGCTCTGCCTGAGTCTTATCATCGGAGTGTTTGGTGGAGCGCGCAGCCAACTTCCCGGCTAGACCCTGGCTCGGTGCAGGTCGTTGCGATTAATCTGCGAAAAAAATATCTGGCAATGATTCTGCTTCGTAAGATTCCTCGTCCCGTCTATCTTATTGAGTTGAAAACCCAAATCAAAGAAGGCGGGGATCGACTGTTTTTTCAGTACGCCTTGTGTACCGTGCTTACCAATTCATTATACGTGCCTTCGATGCTCTTGTGTCGTACTACTCCCCATATGCGTTTTCATGGTTCCACGGTTTCCAAACAGAGTGATGTCATACACATGCACGTGATATGATTTTAGCAACCCAAGGGTGGAATTCTTCCAGAACTTCCATAAGCATTGATTGTTAGCAACTCAGCATGGCTATCATCAAGAGATTACTTATCAGAGCTTCGGGTCAATACGATGAAGGATTCAAATTGGTCCCTGTAAACACCAACAAGGGTGTTGAGATCGAATCTGACATTGGAGTTTTCAATCTTAAACTTAGTATCAAAGACTTTGATGGAGCAGCTCCTCACTTATCAAATAGCTTGTACAATATAGGAGACAAGGTGTTCCTTAATGGCGAACCCATTGACTCCAGAGTGAAAGATATAGACGAATTAACCCGTTCGCTCCTCCCAAACCTTCGTTTAGAGATAGACTTCAAGCCCAATAAGGAAATCAAAGGTTCCGAATTTCTCTTTGGCAATGACTTCACTATACCAATCAAGGATTATGTTCCAACCACATTACTTGCCACGGGCTTAAAGTTTTTCACCTGGTTTGTCAACAAAACTGTCAAGGGTGATATCTACAACGACAAGCCTTATCTTTACGCACTTGCCTTGAATAGTTTCACCACATTTACTGTTCAAAATAAAAAGACTGGTAAGGCACACGCGGAGCTTATCAACAAGCCGAAAAAACGCGAAACTGATCTTTCCAACTTCAAGGAAAACTTGACTGACAACAGTGATGGCATAGAGGTACCTGATAATTCTTGGGATCGTAGAACATTCTTCAACAACTTCTCTACCTGCTCCAAGTTTATACTCAAGCCAGATTCAACTTACAATGTTAGTTTCGATACCAGCTTTCTTAAATTCGCCAATTCAAAGTATGCTGCTAGTATTCCAACATTCGGAAACAAGACTTTCGATATTGATGTTTCCAGTTATGCAAATGAAAAGTTGAACAATGTCAATTGGATCATCAAGGAAGGTGGATATGAAGGAGTTGGCCACGGTAACTTGGGTTTGGTGATCAACTTTGCCTTGTTAGACGAAGAACTGAAGGACTAAAACATATAGCTACAATTTTAAATGCTTTTGCCAGGAGCAGAAGCAAAATGATTCAAACCAAAGCATTATTTATAACTTATCAATCGTAACAAATCTAGATGCCCAATTATCACTTCCATAGGTAACAATCGCTATCAGTACGTTTGGGTGCAAAATATGGCTGCAGGTCGTGCATAACCCAACATGCCTCATCGCCCTAACATCATGAGACAACAACAAAAAAGCAGTCACATCAACCCCTGCTATCAAAGAAAAAGCAGTCACAATAGTCACACGTTGATAGTGTACAGTGAATATATCTATATGGCTGGAGTGAAATGGTAGACAACTTCGAAGATAATCATTCCAATGATGATATAGATCTCAGCCAGGTAATTGCAGCTACAATTTCGTCGTTGGCGCCTCATAAAAATGACGAGTCACAACAATCAAATGAAGTCATGCGAGAGCTGTCAGATTTGCAGCCAAACGAGTATGCGGGGAACGTGCAACCCGAAGACGAGCCAAATGAATCTGGGGAATTAGAACTAGACTTGGAAAGTGCCATAGGCAATGTATTTAGTCAATTTGACTTTACCAAAAGAGATCAACAACAACAGCCACAACAAGAAACTGAACCACATCAACAAGAACGCGAACATATACAAGACGAGCAACTGATACGACATCAACAGCTGCCAGATAAAAACGTTCAAATTCATCAACAGCAAGACGTTACTTATGCAAATCAGACTTATCAAGACGCACAAAATAATATAACCGATGGTGACACCAAAAGTTATGATACTGTTTTCAACAACCAAAATCGATCAACTACTGAATCTGAATCAAAAAAGAAAGAGCCACTATCAGGAGATTCTGCAGGAAATGCAATTGATGATTCAATTGAAGCTTCAGGCGAGAGAACCTCTTCATACGAGCCTTCAGTTAATCATGAGAGGGAACTCGATGACGCTATAGTAAATACCTTTCTGGAGGCTATGAAGGAGCATTTTGGTGAGCAGGTAGAAAATGCAACCGACGAAAGAGAACATAAAGTTGCGGATGGAACGGATGGAAAGGTTATACATAACGAGAAACAAGAAAACCACGATGAGGCCACAAACGAAGATTTAGAACAAGCAATTGGTAACGCATTCAGTAATCTAATCCTGGAACAATCTCATAAGTCTCCAGTTGAAAATAAATCACAAAGCGAACCATCCAGGCAAAATAATTCCGAAGATTTGACTGACCGGACAGGAAATAATGAAGATGATGACCAAGGATTACAAGATGCTATCGGAAACGCTTTTAGCGATATTTTTAAGAGTAACGATCAGGGTATCGAAACATCGAACGCCGAAAGTACCAAAAACTCAGAACCTAATTTCGACCCAAAGGACCAAGAGCCTAATTTGAATGGTTCTATTGAAGACGTTTTTAAAGACCTAATGAATCAAGACGATGCTAGTCACAAAGAATCGACGGAAACAACAAAACAGTCTAATAAGCTGGATAATGATCCAGACAAGAGTAATGATATGGATGATATCGACTTGAACGCAGCTATAGGTGATGCATTCAAGAGTATTATGCCTGAGCAGAAAGAGCAATCAAATCAAACTGAAGCAATGGAACAAACCGCGCAAGGAAATGAGCAAGATGGCGGGCAAGTTGATCAACCAGAAGACGACAAAACATACGAGGAAGATGACATGGATCTTGAAAATGCAATCGGCGAGGCTTTCAAATCAATCACTGGTGATTCCTCTTCCAAGGCACGAGAAGTCTTAAATACAGATATTGTCAGCTCTGCACAGCAAGCGAATATAACCGATCACGATGATAGCATAAAAGAAGATGAAGGAAACGATGATTTAGCTGCCTTGATTTCAGCATCATTCAAAAAGGTAATAGACTCCACTCAGCACGAAAACAAAGCATCAGAGAATTTCCAAGTATCTGAAAATGATACTGATATAAATCACGAGGATGATAAAAACATGGAAAATGCAATTACTGAAGCATTCATGTCAGCGATGAATACAGAACAACCTTCCGTAGAAGGCACTTCATCTTCTGATTCCACAAATGGTATTTCTGATCTCCGTAAGTCTGATACACAGCCAGTGGATTTATCAAAAATAGTTCAATCATTGGTCAACCAGATGGCGACTCTGAAAGATTCAGATAAACAAGATAAGCATCCGATATCGCAGGACGTATTAAAGGGATTGGCTTTGGAAATTACAAGTCAAGTTCAGGATCATTTGGCTGAAGACGAATCAATCAAAAAGCAAAACACAGTGATTAACATGCCTCAAATTGAGGAGAACGTGTTGGCCCATTTTCAAAAGGAAGCTGAAAAAGATTTACAATCTCACGACAACGTACCTAAAAGTAAGATGGACTCAATTGCCCAGGTAGTTCGAAATGCTATTAAATCGAATGACCTAGAAAGAACGCAATATCCAGTTAATTCTTCTGACACCGGTGGTACTTCAACAGATTTGGAAAATTTGCAGATGAACGATATCTTACAAAATGCATTTATGATGGCAATGGAAAATCCACAGGATTTGCTTCAAGACCTCGAAATGGATGAGGTTTTGGGCAGTACACCTAGCTCAAAATTTGGACAATTCGCTCAACATGACAGACATATTACAGGGACCGATATTTATTCTGGAAAGACAGGGAATTTCACCAGAACTCAGGGGGCAGTTGGTGCATTAGAAGAGTTCAACAGAAATCAAAGAACTGAAGCAGGTCACTTAGGACTGGAGTATAGAAGTATTGATCAGTCTTCGTTGGGAGGATATGCAATTACACCTGGAGCCGAAGATAGAGCTAGTGGAGAGAATGACGTAAAAGCTCAAAAGGGAAAAAGCTTATCCATCGCAGAGACTCTTGCATTGCATCGTTCTTCGATGATGAATGGTCCTCGTAGAGATTATTCAACAATCGAATCATTGGAAGAGGCGCTCAATTCCGACAAGTCAAGTATCGGTGCTAATGTTACTCCTATTAGATCTCAGATTTCGAACGTCATCGATTCAATCACTTCGAGAATGAATAATAATGCTGTGAAGTCTTCAAGCGATACCCACTTGCTTGGAGCTATACAGAAAATGACAAAGATGCTCTCATCTGGTGGAAGAATAAACAATACCTCACTTTTATCAATTTTGAGAGAGACTCCCAGCGTCACCGAAATCATATCAACCTACAAAGAGATAGAAGAGAAAGAAACAATGATCAACTCATTGATATTGGCTAAAAATTTCCTCGATAAGCCGTCTTCTTCAGTAGCACAAAATTCCAAGGCAGCTTCTTTGATTGAAACTGTTATTAAGCAGTTTCGTAGCGATACAGACTCAGATTCCAAGGCATCATCAACCTTACCGAAATCTGGTTCCTTTTCACATTTGCCGAATATCAAGACAGAGGTCATCTCCAACATTAGCAAGTCTGTGATTTCGGCTATTTCCAGCTACTCAAATCAAAGGACTAGCAGTACAACTGTCCAGAAAGAAAGTGTAAAAACTGATGAAAATTTCCGTGAAAAAATCAGAATTGAAAATAGAGCTAGGAAAAAGAGATGGAGAGAGGAGAATTCTGAAAGGAATAAGGATAATGATCTTAGATCGAGAGTTTGGAAACGTGCAGCATTCCTATTCGGCGAGAAGGATACTCCTGAGAAGAAGGCATGGGCAGATAAAGAATTCGGAAAGCGTAAGGAAAAACGAATGGCTAGGCAAGAAAAGCAAACTGTCAAAATTGACTCGGATGATTCAAACAATCAGGATGGAGCAGACCGAGGCAATGTCAAGAATGAGGATATGGCAAACGATCCTAAGCTTATCAAACCTGTCACTGATATCTTTAATATTCTCTCAGGATACACACAACAGGAGGACCCACAAGTGGCGTTAGCGGCCACCTCAGCAGCCACTGCTACCGCAGCAGCCATCTATGCATCCAACAGAAAATTGACTGATTTTGAACAAGTTGATTCGGCTGTGTCACTAATATTATCCTCCATCATGGAAAGAATTAATTCGGTAGGACAGTATGAGAGGTTATCTAGTCTTACAAAGGGAGCCGCAAGCAGATCATTTCAACACACTAAGTTAGGAACCGATTCTATTGGATCATTATCACGCCTGGCAAGCAATCACACGGGTGGGGTATTCGATAAGATATCTTCGGCCATTAATGGAAGCTCTTCAGTGACACTTCCAAATTTGAAAGACTTAGATATCCAAGAGAAAAGGAAGACTGACGATATTTTAGGTGGAGAGTTGAAGAAACAGAAGATTGAAACCGGATCTAGTTCAGAGTACTCTACTAACCAAAGCTCTGGTCCGTCAATATCCTGGGGTAATTCTAAATTAAAAATGCCTCACTATAAAAAGCCGGAGTACTCTCCTCCAAAACTATTCCACAGCAACGAGAAAACAAGTATCCCCATGAGCCTGATATCTGTTTTGTCAAAAGCAGCATCTCCTTTTATTTCTAATAAAGCACAGTTTGGGTTGGGAACAGCCAAGTCCGATCCATCCAGGCCTTTGTCCGTCGGAGGATTAAGAAAGCCTGGTAGCTTTCAACTTCCTCCAAAGCACGATAGAACAATTACTAAAGGATTCGGGTTCCCTACGGCCTAGTCCGATTCTTTTAGGTAAACCTAACCTGGTAATTATATATTCAGTTCTTGTATCATATACAAAAATGCTAATAGATGGGCATTTATTTTTGGAAGTAACTGGGAGTTTGGTCAATTCTTACTATAACGGTTAATTACAAAGGAGCTGTTTCTTTGATCAACCACTTGTAAGCTCTCTTATCTCCTAGTTCTAATATTTTATCCCCAAATTCATCTCTAATACTCTTGTGGTACTCATTAATCCAGTTTATCTCAAGTGGTGATAAGTATTCAGTGTTGATCAAGTTTCTGCAGAATGGTACTTTAGTCAAGTATGCAAATCCCAAGAAATCTTCACCTGATCTTGTTTTGCCGAACTTGTCAGAAAATTCGATGATCTCCAATTCACTTTCAATTCTAAAACCCATTTCTCCGTCTACATAGTAACCAGGTTCGTCAGTCAAAATTGCCCCTTTCTTGAAATAATCTGGCGCATTGGGACCACTGGACGTCAGCACATAAAGTGGACTTTCATGAACGTTTCCAAAACTACCGACACCATGGCCAGTACCATGACCAAAATCAAGACCCTCATTCCATAAAGGCTGTCTAGCGTATGAGTCTAAAATAGTTCCAGTAGTATATGAAGCAGGTGGAAATTTGGCAACTGCAACTGCCAAGTGTCCCTTCAATACCAATGTATAGAACTTCTTCATTCTAGGTGTCAAACCTTTCGAGCCAAACTTGTAGGTTCTGGTAATATCTGTTGTACCTTCTAAATAGTGACTTCCCGAGTCGATAAGATAGATTTTCTCTGGATCAATTATAGCGTTGTCGTCTTTGGTTGGGGCATAGTGGACGACAGCTGCATTTGCTCCCGTAGACAGGATGGTTTCATAGGAGAGTCCTTTGAAGTTAGGGAGCTTTTCACGAATAGAATAGATCTTGCAAGCAGCATCGTATTCAGATACTTTCTTATTCTTGTGAATTAAAGAGTATTCCAACCAGGAAGAGAACAATATAAATGCCAAAGAATCTTTGTATTGAGCGATTTTTGCATTCAAAAGCTCGGTGGAGTTTTTGACAAGCTTTAAGTTGGAGATGATCGACTCAAAAATGATTCTTTGCTTGGCATCAGATTGAGGAATTGCATTAACTAATGCAGTTGAACAATTGGCTTTGCTAGGTAATACAATCGAGGTATTGGCTGTGGTAACTGTACCTTTAAGATGTGCCAAATCTTTGTAAAACTCATCATAGTTTTTGACAATTAGACCTTTGATGGATCCCAAGTATTGTTTAAGCTTCTTAGATCCGTTTTCGATTTTCTCTTTCGAAATATAGAGTGTAACGTATTCCAAAGTAATGGTAGCATACGAAAAGAATACGGGGTTGAATGGAATATCGTTGTCGGATCTAAGATTGAATAACCAGGCAATTTCATCCAAAGATGACACAACCAAATGTGTGCATTTATAGTCTTCGGATTGTAGGATCTTTCTAATTTGTTTTAACTTGTCATTCGTATGAACACCAGAGAATTCTAGCGGAAGATGATAAACTGGATCCTGAGAACGCAAAGGCTTTTCATCTCCCCATACCAAGTCAACCAAGTTGAATTCTAAAAGGGGTTTGAACTCGTATTTTCCAGAGACCCTTTGGTAGCTTTCAAAAAATTCCGCGGTACTCAAGCTGATTAAGCGAGGATCAACAGATATAACATTGCTGAATTTGTTGCTAGAAGCTTTACCAATAGCATATTTTTTCCAATTAGGATATCCAGCAACTCCACTCTTGAGTAACTTCCATAGTTTTACATTCAATTCTTTTTCTGCCTGCAAAAAGTATCTGCCATCCGTAGATAAGACAGCCTCACCTTCGAGCTTATCCTCGTCGTCCAAAGTAACAACAGCAATACCAGCACTTCCCGTAAAGCCAGTAATGTATTCTCTTCTTTTGTCCGCCAACGCAGTATACTCAGATTGGTGCTCGTCTTCACTAGGAATGATATATACCCCGATGTTGTGTAACTTCATCTGGAGACGTAACTGATACAATTTCTCTGCTTGTGTTAATCCAGATACCGACAATTTAACAGGATTTACGACATACGGCAAGTCCGGCAAGGTTTCATCGTCGTCATCGTAGTCATCTTCAAATTCTATGTCATCATTGATCAACTTCCTTGAGAACTGAGGGAGATATTGTAATGGCTTAGTGAGCAAGGTTGCAAAGTATGGGCACCCAATAGTGGTTGATTCTGATTCAGGATGATACTTGATTGAGTTTTCCCTCAAAAGGGCTTGCTTCTCGGAATAGCTCATATCGATCTAGTCCTCGAGAGTTAATCAAGTTAAGTATAAATGTAGGATTGCCAATCTGTCATGCTCACATACGACCGTGTGCAGGAAGTTCGATAAGTCATGGAGCCCCCGTATCGGAGTTACCGCATTTTTCCGAGCGAGCCCCAACATAAAGTGGTAGTATGAGTAGCAGAGTCAGTATTTTATAGTTTGCTACTCAGATATAAGGCTAAGCAATTGAGCCGTATCAGCCCATACATAGCCCCAGTTGCAAAACCGAATTTGGTATGGATCGATGTAATTTGCTGTTTATACACTTCTCGATACTTAATCTCCGTCTCTACTCCACACACAATTGAAATCGATATCACGTGACAATACTCGCCTATGTCTAGACGCGTCTATTTACAATAAATCAGACTTTAGTTGACATCGGTGTGGTATAGCTAGTCGTATTTCAAAGTAAATATGGGAAGACTTATTGGCCTCGAACTTAAAGACTTCAAGTCATACCGTGGTGTTTCTACTATCGGATTTGGAAGCTCGTTTTTCACCTCAATTATAGGTCCCAATGGTGCTGGTAAATCGAACATGATGGATGCGATATCTTTCGTGTTGGGAGTCCAGTCGGCCCATTTAAGATCCAGTCAACTTAAAGATTTGATATATCGTGGTAGAAAATCCAACAATGCTCCAGACTCGACGTTGGATAACATAGAACAAGATCCTACTAATGCTTATGTTATGGCTATATATGAAAAGGATGATGGTCAAGTTCTCAAGTTGAAAAGATCAATCTCCTCGAATGGAAGTAGTGATTATCGCATAAATGATCAGTCAGTTACTGCACTCAACTACTCCATCGTTCTTAAGGCTGAAAATATCCTTATTAAAGCTCGTAACTTCTTGGTCTTTCAAGGAGACGTGGAACAAATTGCGTCTCAATCTCCCAAAGAATTAACACAGCTTATCGAGACGATAAGTGGGTCTGCAGAATTTACCAAAGAGTATGAGAGTTTGAAAGAAGAACATGAAAAGGCCCATGAACTTTCAAACTCCGTTTTCTCCAGAAGACGGACTTTGAATTCGGAATCCAAACAGTATAAGGAACAGATGGCCGAACAGATGGAGTTCGAGGAGAAATTGACCCAAAAATCGCATATCATTAAGAGCATGAATCTCTTTAAGTTGTACCATAATGAAAAAAACCATAACCAGTTGGTTCAAGATCTCAAGCACAAAACTGCAGAATTGAAGTTGTTGAAGAGACAGTTATCTACTCAAGAATCAGCTTATAAAAATCTGATGGCAGAATACTCAAAACTAGTGCTAGAATCCAAGCAAAACAGAACTAATATTGCTGAAATCGCTCTGAAAATAGAAACCACCAAACGTGAATTGATCCCAATTGAAGCTAACAAAAAGTCTTTGAGCAACAAAATTAATAATATTAAGTCGAAGATAAAAGACATATCTAACGATTACAACCGCCAAAAGCAGCAGAACTCACAGATCGAAAAGCAACTAAGGGATGCTGAAAGGATGTTTAGCGATTTCCAAAATAAAATCGCCAACTCAACATCCTCATCAATCTCAGCAGCTGGTCAGAAAGAGTATGAAAGTTTGAGATCACAATTTTTAGCTAGTGAGGGTTCTCAACTTGAAGAGGAAATAACTTTATTGCTCAACGAGAAGGATTCCATTGTGTCCAATGTCGAAAATCTCAAAAACCAAGCTTTGAACTCATCTAGCCGTGTCAATGATCTTGAACGAATTATTTCAACTGATCTAAAGTCCAAACTTGCTGATTTGACTACCGAGATAAATGATATCTTGACTCAAAAGCAGCAAAAGAATGATATTAGGAACGAGCTTATAAAGAAGAAAGAACAATTCAACTACGAAGAGTTACAATTAAACTCTCAATTGCGTGACATTTTAGTTAAATTAGATGAGTTATCTTCACAGCAAAGAGAATCAAATAAGCAAAAGAAATTACGCGAGAATGTATCGATGCTAAAGCGTTTCTTTCCAAAAGGAGCCATCAAAGGTTTGGTGTACGATTTGGTGCGCCCTTCGAAACTGAATTATGAAGCAGCGTTGCTGACAATTCTCGGTCGTAACTTTGATTCTGTTATTGTCGAAACCACATCAGTTGCCTACAAATGTATCGAGATTCTCAAGGAACGGAGATTAGGAATCGCAACATTCATTCCATTGGACTCTGTGGTGGTTGACGCTTCAAATTTGAACTATTTGAGAACTTTGCATGAGGCCGTTAAACCAGGAATTGATATCATAGAATATGACGATAAGTCCTTAGAACAAGCTATTCACTATGTGGTAGACAATGCCTTGGTAGTGGATAGTATTGAAAATGCTAGAAAATTAAAATGGAACCTGAATATTCAACTTGGTAACCACAAACTTGTCACATTGGATGGATCCGTGATTCATAGATCAGGATTAATGACCGGTGGTCAGCAAAATCAAAAATCAGCTACCGGTCTCAATTGGGATAAAAATGAATGGAAGAGTCTTAATGAGCTTAAGGAAGACTTAACCAGTAAGTTGGTAACGTTACAAGAAAGAAGACCAAAGGAATTGGAGATCAACCTTATTGCTGAAGAAATCAGCGTATTGGATGAAAAGTTGCCAATGACCAGGAATCAAAAATCCAACATCGAAAGAACCATACAGGATAGACAAAGTGAAATAGACTTCCAAACAGAGTTACTCAAAGATTTTGAAAGTACGATTGAAAGTAAGAACAAAATTATTGCAAAAATCGAAGAGGATATTTCAAAAGTTCAAAGTAAGATAAGTGTTTTACAGGAGAAAGTCTACGGAGGATTTTGTGAAAAGTATGGCTTCATCAATGGCGTGGAAGATTATGAGAACTTGCATGGATCCACCTTGAGAGTTAGAGCCAAAGAACGTGCCCAATATACCAAAGCGATCTCGACTTTGAAAAATAAGCTTGAGTTTGAAAATGACAGACTAAAAGAAACAGATGAAAGACGGAACAGACTTGAGACCCAAATCTCTACTCTTGAGGAGGAATTACTGGCTCTTTTGGTGACTAAACAAGAATTGGAGAATTCTCTTGATAATTACGAGGCTGAATTGGAAGTCATAAAGTCTGAAGACGTTGGCCATGCCGACGGAGTTAAGCTGAAATTGAAGAGTACCAAATCAATTGAAATGGAAGTATCGGAAACCGAACGTGAGATATCGACACTTGGAAAATCTATAACTTCAATTGAGGAGCAGACTCTCAAGATTGATACTGAAAGAGCGAATTTGCTAAAGAACTGCAAGATCCAGAACATAAATATACCATTAAATAACGGAATTTTGGACTCTATCCCGATTGGTGAATACTCCGACAACCTTGTTAAAGGGATCTATGATATTGAAATAGATTATTCCGATTTGGATGACAAGTACAAGAGATCGTACAATAATGCGCTTGAAACTGAGCTTGAATCAAAACTCCAATCTACTATTGACCAGCTAGAAAGGTTGGCGCCCAATTCGAAGGCAATTGAAAGATTGAAAGAGGTGGAGAGTAAACTCAAAGAGTTTGAAAGAGACCACACGTTGGCCAGACAAGCCGAAAGAAAAGTGGCAAACAAGTTTCAAGAGGTAAGAAAGAAAAGATACGACAAGTTCATGGAAGCATTCGAACATATCTCAGGGAAGATTGATTTTATTTACAAAGAGTTGACCAAATCAAACGCGTCACCACTCGGTGGATCGGCCTATTTGATTCTTGAAGACGAAGACTCTCCGTACAGCTCGGGTATCAAGTACCACGCTATGCCACCCATGAAGAGGTTTAGGGACATGGAGTTGTTGTCTGGAGGAGAGAAAACCATGGCTGCGCTTGCTTTACTATTTGCTATACATTCATACCAGCCTTCGCCATTCTTTGTACTCGATGAGGTCGATGCTGCGTTGGACAACTCAAACGTCAGTAAGATAGCCAGCTATATACGAAAGCACGCTGGTCCGAACTTTCAGTTTATTGTCATCAGTTTAAAGAGTTCGTTGTTCGAGAAGTCCGATGTATTGGTTGGAATATATAGAGAACAGCAGCTAAATAGTTCAAGGACGTTGACCTTGGATTTGAGAGAGTATCCCGAAGAGTTGCCCCTAGCTTCTTAGATTAATATATAATAGATTATGAAAACTTCACGATTTTGATTGCAAAATTCGCATCTCAAGTAAAAATAATTTTTCAGTAGCCCAAGCTCCAGTAAGCAACATCGTAAAGTAAGCAGATGATAACAGTGCGAAAAGGACGGGGAGTCGAAACTATATCGGGTCGATTAAGTATACTGCTACTGAAAGTTCCGGCTTTGCAACGTTCTAAACTCATCAAAAGATCAATAAGATGTTTTAACAGCTCTACACCCCAGAACATATTTGTCGCCAGACGAAAGGCAGTAACTGATACATTGTCTCTTCAAAAACCATACGACCAACCAAAGTCGAGATCAGATTCAAAGGTCTTGAGAGACTTGAAAAAAGTCAACAAAAAGACCAAAAGAGATACTACTGATAGTACGAGCAAGGACAATTTAGCATTTTTAGAGACCAAGGAATCGCTACTTGTATATAACGAAAGAGTTGTTTCCAAATATAGAGCCATTAATGGCAATGCAGATATAAATGATGTCCCTGGCCAGATTAAGCTTGAGCAAATATTGAACACTCCCCAACTTATTGATGTGTTTTTATTCTCCAAGAATCGGCCCGTCGTTACTATACCGAATTTGGAGATCATCTACCAAACAGCCGAAGGAAACGGGATAGGAATAATTCCCAAATCGATGTATGTGACCCCGTTCATTGAATCTGAGGAAGACATTTTCAATATGTTCACCGTAATACAGGTACCCAAAACGTTGGTAGGTGATAAAGTCAAGGTGAAATTGGCATTGCACAGCAAATATTACGCCGAGGGTGTCTTGATTGAGGTGAATACGTCGACTAACAATGGGCGTAACAACAGCTTAATCATTTGTGACAAATTTCACCAATGTAGTGGATGTCAGTTGCAGATGTTGAATTATGACAACCAGCTCAAGTTCAAAGAAGAAATTATTTCAAGAGCGTACAAATTCTTCTTTCCTCAACTTCTTGAAACTTTCAGAAGCCAACAGAAGGAGTTTGGCACAGTTTTTGGCTCGCCTATGGAATATTCCTACAGAAACAAAATCACTCCACACTTCAAATTTCCCAGAAATAAGAATGGAATTTCTGCAGAACCCAAGTCGTTCAATATAGGCATTCAGCATATTGACCCGACGAAAGGGGTGGTAGATTTGGATCGTTGTGACATTGCCACTCCTATAATTAACGAAGCCTTAGCGAAGAAAAGAAGTGAGATTTTGAACAACCAAGACAAGATACCCGACGCCAAAAAGGGCAGACAGCAGACATTATTCTTAAGAGAAAGCGTCAGGGTCAATCACGAAACCGGAGAGTACGACCGGATCTATGTAACCAATGCTAAGAAGCTGGTAATCACCGAAAAAGTTGAAAACTACGTATTTCAATTTGAGCCATCAGGGTTTTTTCAAAATAATAACTACATCCTTCCGGTTGTTCTTGATTACTTGAGGTATCATATTGGCGAAGGTCAGCGATATAAGTATCTAGTTGATACCTACTGTGGATCGGGATTTTTCGGCATTGCATTAGCAAACCAGATATCAAGTACAGGCAAAATATTTGGTATCGAACTATCACAACTTTCCATCAAATATGCCACTCACAATGCCAAATTAAATGCACTCAGTGTACCCGAAAGAATCCAGTTTATCGAAGGCGATTCAGAGGAGCTATTCAAAAACGAAGAGTTTGTAAAGTCTGGCATAACTGGTGAACACAGCATCGTAATCATGGATCCTTCTCGAAAAGGTTCTAACGCATCATTCATGAAACAGTTACACGAATTCAAGCCCAAACTCATTCTTTATATCAGTTGCAATGTGTTTACCCAGGCCAGGGATTTGGCAAAGCTTTTCGAAATACAAGAGTTGTCCAACTCTTCTACCAAATATCGCGTCAGAGACCTTGTTGGATTCGACTTCTTTCCGCAGACTAAGCATGTGGAAACTGTTGCTGTACTTGAATTAATAGAATGAACTAATCTGTATATACATGTAAAATAGAAATTGCATTGAACTAGTACTCTTTTCCTCTTAAGAACTCCTCTATGATATCTCTCCAAGCTTCTACACCCCATTCGACTCTTTTCTTCTGTTTTCTTCCGGTGATTATATCACTATTGAAAACTTTGTCTTTCAAAAAGAATTCTATTCCTCTGAGCAAGGTGGGTTGTTCTTGTGCCTTGATTGTTCTTTCAATCAACAACTTCTCGTCAAACTTCATCTCGTGCATCTTTTTCAGTTTCAGTGTTAAACCGGCTCCAACAGAGTTGACTTGTGATTTTTTACCAATTTGATCCAAGAATGATACAAACAAAACCTCCATGAACAAAATGGTATTACTGGTGGCGGTAACAAAATTAATCGTTCTAAGAATATGCAATGGTAAGGATCCTTCTGACAATAGATACCCAAAGAATCTGCCCAAATTTAGAATACGCTTCAATTTAGCTTCGTCATCAACGTCTTCGTCAAAGGAGAAAAAGTCTTGGCCCTCTTCATCGGAATCTTCATCATTAGAGCCACCTTCAAACTCTTTTATAATATCCCAAAGCATAAACTGAAACGTCTTTCTATAAGAATGGTTCTCACACAATTTGTGAGCCAAAATACCATAGTAAGGATTCCAAGCTGGTTCAATACCGGTACAGTGAATCAAAACCCTAGGTATTTCTCTTTCTTGTGCTCTTTTCAAGGCAAGCTTGTCAAGTTTAGTCATTGCATCCACGTAGTCATTAGCCGACATGATGGAAACAAATATGGCTCTTCTGATATTGGTGTTCATTCTTTGCGCTTTGGCCAATTCCATCCAATTGGGTTCGGCGTTGTCGAGTATATCATTAACAGCCATATCAGTTTCCTTATTATCGGCAGCTGGTCTGGTAGATTCAATTCCCTTCCAAGCTGACCCAACTAACCACCATTTACCTCTGGTTTCAATATTGTGAATGTCATCAAGACTCACTTGGATAGGATCATTGAACTTATTGTTGATAGAGCTCAAGTACTTCTTTAAACGAATAGCTAATTGATGATTGGCTTCATTGTTAACTTTTAATTTATTATTCTTCAATGAGGTGATGGTTTCAATCAAGAACTGAGTTCTTGGGTTGAGTTGTTGTTCTTTATTCAAATTGGCTGATACTTGGTTGACCAAAATGACAATTTCCTTTAATGCGGTTGGATCGTCGGATCTCATTTGGTTACCCGAACTTCTGATCAAGCGAAGTAAAAGCTCGGCATTCACTTCGTTAAGATTAGAAATAAGCATTTTGATGATATCGTACAAAAGTTGAGAACCGACAAGCGAGAAAAGATAGATCGAAGACAAAAGTGATATCAAATTAGATGCTTCTTTTGATTTCTGACTGATTTTGGTTTGGTCTTTAGCGGTTGATTCGAATTTCTCCAACAACGTTTGAATGAAGTAAGCTCCAAACTCAACTCCTTGTAATCTATAGATAGCTGCAACCAATGCAGCGTGAAGGTAGACAAAAGTATCCAATAATCTACCTTGCAGAACAATACTTTCTATAATCAAGTTTGTTAATTGTTCATTGACATAATGACGAGCGTGAGAGAGATACAAACCGTCAATTTCCATCACGATCGTGTTTATATTGGCCTCTGACAATCTGTTCAATGGACCCTTTATGGATTTGCGAAGTTGAATAGTCTCTTCTGAAGTGTCGCTAGATTCTAGTGCTAGTTTTCGACGAAGTGCTGGTGGAATATACTTTGAAGTTTGCTCTTCCTTTTTTTCCTCTTCCTCATCAGCATCTTCAGTTGGAGCAACGTATGGATTTTCTCGCACATGGGGCTCTGAATCTTCTCCACTGAAATCAGAGTTGTCGTCATCGTCATCTTCCAATTCGCTATCTTCTTCTTCTGCTACGTCACTCAAATTGTCATCATCACTTTTGTCACCGAAATCAAGATCGAGTCCATCTAACAATCCCCCAATTACGTCATCGTCGTCAGTCTTGGTAAGCTTGGATTTCTTTCCGTTCTTCAATCCTAATTTTTTGGCATAGTAGTTTATATCCTCATCGTCTTTTGCAAATAAATCTGGTGTTGCCAATTCAGGAGTAGCTTCATTTTTGGATTTACGCTGCTTGCTTTCTTTTGACTCTTTTGATTTCTTTGCTTCTTTCAAAGCCTTGAGTTTAGCCAAAGGATCTTCTTCTTCTTCAAGTTCAGATATATCATCATCAAATCCTTCAAAATCGTCTTCCCCATCAAAGTCTTCCACTTCCACTTCTTCATCGTCTTCTACTTCTTCATCTTCTTCCTCTCCCTCTCCCTCTTCTTCGTCGTTATCTTCTTCAAGTGCTTCAAGCTCGTCCTCATCAAAATCTTCGTCGTCATCTTCGCCTTCATCGAAATCACTTGCGGAATCGTCACCAAGATCATCCTCCTTTACAATTCGAATTTCCAGCGGCTTTGCATTCTTTTTTGCTTTTAAGGCCGCTAGTTGTGCTAGGGGATCATCGTCCATACTTGATTTCTCGGTTTTAGATGCTTTCTTAGATTTGAGTGCAGCTAATTGTAAAAGAGGATTGCCTTTTGCTTTCTTGGCCTTTAATGCTGCCAATTGTGCCGAAGGATCTTCCTCTTCATTCTGTGCCTTTCTCTTGGTGCCTGAAGATGTGATTTTTTCAGACTTTTTGTTTGCTTTTAATGCTGCTAATTGTGCTAATGGGTCTTCCTTGAATTCCTTCTTATCAATTTTCTGAGTTGA
The DNA here is from genome assembly GCA_030568655.1 of Suhomyces prunicola. Lineage (NCBI taxonomy): Eukaryota > Fungi > Ascomycota > Pichiomycetes > Serinales > Debaryomycetaceae > Suhomyces > Suhomyces prunicola. The sequence continues at coordinate 645,018 of JAJMGJ010000004.1, forward strand.
TTTGACCGGTTCTTTAGGTTTCCTAGAATCAGTGCTCTTTATTCTCTTTTGCTTCCTTGCTTCTCTTTCCTGTTGACGCTTTTCCTTCCTCGACAATTGTTTCCCTTTAGCCTTGGGGCGATCAAACTTGGTGAACCTCGAATTATCCTCTTCGTAATCACCTTTGTCTTCCTTCTGTTGAATTTGGTCCAAAAGCTTACTTGGAAGTCTTATCTCATGCTCCTCTTCTCCTCTACCAGAACTTCGAGCTGAAACCATTATCGTGTCTATAATTCGCTTTAAGGTCTAGGGTCGATCGCTCTCGTAAGATCATCTCATCTCTGCTCTTTGGAAGTTTGACAGTCGCAGCCGAATTATTCTCCAAACCGCACGACCGGCACATCAACCCAAAAACGGAGGCAAGTTATATCCCTAGAACTATAAGAAAAGAACTCTCACAAGAGAAGAATGAATAGGTTCAAGTTGGATTTTGGAAAGATCAAGGTGGACTTGAAATATATCGGAGACATTTTTATTTTGGCAGGAGCTGGGCTCTCTGTATACTACCTATTAAATTCTATACTAAATGATTATGTTGACTCGTCGGTGAAAAACAAGGATTCGGATAAGAAGGGCAAGGGTATTCTCAAGAAGCTTCAGGCTACCAATCCTCATCTCAAGGATATCACATTAAGTCAATACGAGAGATCCCTACTCAATTCGTTAGTGACACCGGACGAAATTAATGTTCTGTTTGATGACGTGGGGGGGTTGCAGAACATTATTGACGAGTTGAGGGAAACAGTTATATTGCCGTTGATTGAGCCCAGCTTGTTTTCTACTCATCTGAGTTTGATCCAGTCACCCAAAGGTGTGTTGTTCTATGGACCTCCTGGATGTGGAAAAACAATGTTGGCCAAGGCCATTGCCAAAGAAAGCGGGGCATTTTTCTTGCTGATCCGTATGTCGACGGTCATGGATAAGTGGTATGGTGAAAGCAACAAAATAACGGACGCCATATTCTCTTTGGCAAATAAATTGCAACCATGTATTATATTTATTGACGAGATCGACTCATTTTTAAGAGACAGATCTTCCAATGATCACGAAGTCAGTGCCATGTTGAAAGCCGAGTTCATGACCTTGTGGGACGGTTTGCAATCCAATGGCCGTATTTTGGTAATGGGTGCGACTAATAGAAAGAATGATATCGATGAAGCATTCTTAAGAAGAATGCCAAAGACGTTTGCAGTAGGTAAGCCAGACTCGAAGCAAAGATTATCAATTTTGACCAAAATACTAAAGGATACCAAAGTTGACGAGTATGACTTTGACATGAAACAAATTGTTGCAAACACCCAGGGCATGAGTGGTTCCGACCTTCGAGAGTTGTGTCGTGAAGCTGCGATTTTGCCGGTGAGAGAATATATAAGAGAAAATTACAACTACAAAAGCGGCAAATTGGAAAACGGCGAAGACATGCCTGTGCGGCCCTTGAAAACCTCAGACTTTGTCAAAAACTCCATACCCCTGGCCTCTATAGATTAGTCCAATACATTTGTTAAACCCTACCAAGGACACACGTGACTACCGCCAGGGGTTACCCGCCCCATTTGTCACACTTAAAAAGCATTGAACCACTCGTGAGAAGAATTCTGTTCACCATAGCATTACGTATAGAAGACCAATATACACATTTGAAATTAATATTGTATCAGCTCTGAAAATTGGCCTCTTCGAAGATCCTTATACTTATTAGGTAGTATAATGATTCAAAGCGAAGCCTAGAATAGAATTCACGCCTATTTCAACCTTACTCTTAAGTATCAAGAATACGTTAGGGGAGTAAAACTAGTTATTTACATAACTAGAGAATAAGTGTGGGACATTTTGTAGACAATGCAGTTCTCCTGTAGCAGTTAAGCACACTCCATATTTTTCGTTCCTGTATTTGATCGGATAGCAATGATTAAAGATTCGGAGGCAAATACGTAATCATAAGTGCCACGCAATTGCTAATATAGCGACCACAAATAACATTGTCATAGAACTCGTATCATATAAATTGGGTTTCTTCTGCTAATACTTCGAATTGTCTCAAACGTTATCGCATTAAATTCAGTTACCCTTAATCTGGGGATTCGCAATGCTTAATTTGTTCAGACTCAGTGCTAGGAGACTCAACTTCTCCTTTGCCGGCACCAAAAAGTTGGTGAGGTCGAAACCAATACTTTGCCACGCGGCCAGATACTACAGTGCTGACGTGAAAGATATCAAACAACAGGTCTCGGAAGAGGCGGATGAATCTGCTTCAACTACAGGTGTTTTGGATCAAAAGACCTCCGAGACTGTCTTATATTTCGATAAAGTATCTCCTTTTGGTGTCACCCACAGTCAGACCAAACAGTACTGGAGATGGTTGGTTGGGCCATTGAAAAAGTCAAACAACACCCAAGCCATCATGGACAAAGTGATCGAGTTATCGTCGCCATTACCGCCTAATTCGCGTATCACTGAACTTATTCCGCTTCATCGTGACTCAGGGGCCTTTGTCAAATTTGAAATTCCAGAAGGATACAACAGAAAAGAGTTCGCTACCAAAGTTATCCTGAATGTAAAGAAACACGAACATCAAGCCACAAGCAATTTCTTTCTCAAGCTTGTTAACCAAGTATACAAGCTATGTCCTAGTGCGTTCGTGGTTAAAGGTACTCCGTGGATCGAAGACTTGAGGAGATTCCCTAGCTCCAGACTAAAGGTGATTTACGAAGGTGAAGCCTTGACAGAGGAGGAATTGTACCTCTTGTTCAGAAGATATGGTTTGATTGTAGATATTATTCCTGGAAAAGACATTGCAACGGTTGTGTTTGAGCTGACCAGATCAGCTGTGTGTGCCAAAAACTGTATTACTGGTATTAGTCTTGCTAACGGAGCAACAAGACTTCACTTGCAGTACATTCCTATCAAAAGAGTTAACCATATCACCGACTTTATTATGAGCCACCAAAGGATCTCGATCCCCATCATTATTGCAATTCTTGCAACGACTGCAGTGCTAATTTTTGATCCTATCAGACTTTGGTTTATCGAACAAAAAATCACCAAAAAGTACACTATTAGTGCCTACAAAAACAACAAGTACCTTCAGTCGATATTCCTTCCAATAGAAGTTGTTGGAAACTGGCTTGATAATAGTTATGACTATCTTGATTCCCAAATCCATGGTTGTGATGCTGCAGAGGTCAAATCAATCGACGAAGCCAGCATAGAACCAGATATGGGAAATATATGGAGTGAAAGATTTGAAAAGGCCAAACAGCTAAAGCTCTGGATTCAAGAAAATATCAGCACCTACATTGTTGTCAAGGGCCCTAAAGGCTCAGGCAAGGAAGAGTTTATTCTCGAACATACCATAAATAACGATAACGACCTAAACAGAAACGTACTTTACATCAACTGTGACTCTCTTGGAAAGTCTAGATCAGACAGTGCTTTGATTTCAAATACTTCAGTTCAATTGGGCTATTATCCAGTCTTTACATGGACAAATACCGTGACTCAATTTATCGATTTGGGTGTTCAAGGTTTAACTGGTCAGAAATCCGGTCTCAGTCAGAGCAAAGAGAGCGAGTTAAAGAACATGTTTGCTCTAGCAGCTCAGGCCATTAGAAACGTTGCTTTGGTAGACTACCCAAGATACAAAAAGTCGATTGAAAAGAGAACTCATAAGGGCGACGAAGAACAACTCAAGTTGTTGAACGAAGACGAATACTTGCAACATAATCCTAGATGTAAGCCTATTGTTATTATCAATAACTTTGCGAGGAAGTCTGAATCGTCTAGTAATGATCTAATCTATCCTATCATTGCTGACTGGACTTCCAATTTGATACAAAACAATCTTGCACATGTCATTTTTATCACCTCTGACGTGGGAAGTATTCAGCACTTGAATGATTCATTGCCAAATCAAGTCTTCAAAACCATTTCCTTATCCGATGCATCCAGCAAAAGTGCCAAGCAATATTTAATCAACCAATTGAAGAATGAAGATCCGAAAGTACTTGAAAATAGTTTGGCACCTTTGGGTGGCAGAATGTTGGACTTACAGTCTTTTGTTAGAAGAATCCAATCGGGCGAATCGCCGGAAGATGCCATAAGTGAAATGGTTAACCAAGCAGCAGAACAGATAACCACTTTCTTCTTGACCAATTCAAGGGTCGACAAAGGCGAAACTGATGGCAATTGGACTCCTTCCCAGATCTGGCTTATCATGAAATTACTCAACGACTCGGGAGAAATCAAATTCGAAAACTTGGTCAATTCTCCATTATTCAGCAACAAACAAGAGACTTTATCTACCTTGAGTACCCTTGAAAAGTTTGACTTGATCACATTAAGTAGAAACAAAGGAGTCCTCGAAAAGATTTTGACCGGAAGACCACTATACAAGGCAGCTTTCAAAAACTTGATTGAAGACGTCAAAATTTTTAAGTTATACGAAATTGATTTGTTGAAATCTTTAATCAGCTCTGAAAGCTCGACCATCAGCAAACTAGAGAATGAGTTGGTTTCGATTAATGGCCTTGGAGGTAAAGTGGAGAACAGGATAAACTACTTGAGTAAAAAGATCGAAGCTTCAAATGAAAAAATCATGAACTTGGAGAGTGAAATCAACAAAATCAAGAAGCTGACAGACAATGACAAGCAGAAGAGTTTTTTAGGTTTATTTTAAGCTTTTTGCTTAATTAGTGTATAGTGCAGTTATATAATGACGTATAATGATTAGTTTTGTAGCAATTCTTTGTTAAGAATCTCATATGCCATTCGTCTCCTGATTACCTTCATGTCATTTTGACTATACATTAATGGAGATTTGGTGCTGACATATCTTGCAGCTGTACATGCAAATACTCCACAATCGTAGCCATTTGCTTGTTGAGGTGTCTTGACATTTGGTAAGAGCTCGTAGTCTATCCTTGGATGATTTAAACGGTCTGCTTCCAGCGACATATAGCTCGATATAGACTTTACTGCATTGAGGTTCCCCGAGCTTGACAAGGAATCATAATACTTTATTTTGCGTTCAACATTGTCAACCACAGCCAATGCCCAGTGAGTATTCATAATGTTGATTGGCACCAATATTATATCCTTTTCGAAGACATTGAGTTTTCTGCGCTTGGCCCACCTAGCAACTCCCTGATATCCTTTCTCTTGTAAGGTTGTAAAAAAGTGGGTCGTCCATGCATAAGCTTTGGGGTTGGCTTTCGTCACCAAGCTGAGGTAAAGATCTATGATATTATCGTTCAACCATCTTCCATCCCGAAGTGTCTTTATATCATCGTTGTACACATCTATTTGGAATAAATTGAAAAGCTGACGATTATTTTTAGAAGTCCATATTTCGTGAACTCTGGCTAATTGGCTCTGATTAAGAGGAACAATTTTGGATAAAGACTCGATTCGATTCTTCGAAACTAGTTCTTGTAGCTGTCTATGGTTATTCTGGTACCTATTAGAAGTATTGTCATCGATGTAGAAGTTTGATACAGCTGAATCTATGACCGAGTAATCGGCTGTGGAAACAGGTTTCGAAGGTATATAATAATTTAGTACCGACTGGTGGTACTTTCTGTGCGAAGACAAATCATGATCAGTCAAGTTCAATAAGTCATCCACCTCATCCTCGTCTTCGTCATCAGTCAATTCATGTGTGGGAGGTTGATAATTCTGCTGGTACTTTGAATTTTTCAAGAACTCCCTCGATAACAGAAGATCGGTTCCATATTGCAAAGCTGGTTTATGGACCTGTTTGATCTCCTTTATTTTACTGTTCACCAATGACCTCAAGATATTTTGAGCCGATCTGTGTTGGTTGCCTTGTGGAGAGCTGAAATCGGGTAACTCTGAAACGTCATCAGTGAGTATACTGTTATTATTTTGATGATATGCACTCTGTCTGCGTGGTGCTAGGTGGTTGCGTAGTATGTGAAAGTCATTGGTGACTATTGGTTTGAGTTTATTGATTTTAAGTATTTGGACGTCCTGGTCTGACTGGTCCAACATCAGCTCGTAATTGGTTTCTTCAGCCTCATCGGATTGACTGCTCATAGACCCTGTCAATAATCTGTCAATTGCATCGACTATGGATTTTAGTGGAATTTGCAAGATACTCAGTAAGAATGGTAGGATCTTTGACCCACTTGAGGACTGCTGATCTTGCTCATATGTACCCCTACTTCGTACGTCATGCGGCGATTCCATTCTAGTGGGGTTCCTTCTCTTAATGTAGTTTAGTCTGAACTATTTTAGTTATTGCATTGTATGCAGAACTCGACGACATGTCTAGATACATATTCGTCACCTAGTAATACATGCAGGGGTGTTCTCTTGCGAAACGGCTATTCTGAAAATAGTAGTACCTAAGAAAAGATTCGCCGTCTGTGTCATCCCTACATAAATCGTCAATGCATCATTCTACGTTGGCTGAGCCAAATCTACTTGAGTGCTCCTTGCATTATGTAGCGCAGAAATAATACTATTCGCACGCTACACGAGGATTAACTCACCCCAAATTCCAGTTAAGCTTTTCTGGCTTAATAACAATCTTGCGTACCGACAGATACGAAAAAGAGATTAGAATTTTCCCAACGACAATATGCTATAAAAGCCATTGATATTACAATTATAACTAAAACGGAGCCAAGCAGACAATGTAATAATAGTCGCTGCAAGACTTTTGGCCACCTGGTTGTCATAGGCTGGAGTTTCAAATCACTTCTTCTACATATCATTCCTACTCTACACTGGAGTGTTTCCTCAGTGATAAGAGTGCGCAATTCTCTGCTCGTTTGTGACAGTATCGGTTTTTTTGCCAGGTTCTCAATTTTCGAAGCACAATTCACCCCCACCCACGTGTACGGGCTCCTTAATAAAGGCTAAAATATTATAAAGTTTCGGCCATTATAGGTGCACATTCCATGTTCAACATCATCTTTATAAATAAATCTGCATCGACAAGCATATAACTGAGCCCAATCCCAAGATGACTGAATCTACTCAGAAAGAGCATGACCCTCAGCAGCCCATGCTTTTCGCCAACAAGCTTCAGCACGAAATATACAAGCCTTGGAATGATTACTATCTCAACTACAATCGTTTGAAAAAGTTACTCAAGGAAGGTGTTATACTTCAGAACAATTGGACAGAGAGAGATGAGCAAGACTTTGTCAGTGCTTTGGATACCGATTTAGAAAAGGTTTACACCTTCCAGCACAAGCAATTTGATATCTTGAACGAAAAGCTCAACGAGCTTCAAGCGCAAACTGAATCTGCCGACATCAAATTCGAAGTAGACAAGTTTCTGCATGAGTTGGATGAATTGTTAACTTCAGCTCAAGAATTGGAACATTTCCAACGTTTGAACTATTCCGGATTCATTAAGATTGTCAAGAAGCACGATAGACTCCATCCGCAATACTCGGTTAAACCTCTTTTAAACGTTAGATTAAAGTCCTTACCTTTCCATTCCGAAGACTACTCGCCTTTGTTATACAAAATTGGAGCCTTGTTCCAATTCTTGAGAGACAACTACAGTGTTGACCAATCGTTATCTAAGTTGAGTTCATTTACGGAATCTTCTTCCGATAACTCTGAATATCAATCTTTCAAATTCTGGATTCATCCTGAAAACTTGATGGAAGTCAAGACTACCATCTTGAGACACTTACCTGTATTGGTTTACAACAATCGTCCTGGTGGAGACAACGATGATGACGACGACGATGACGACGATGACGAAGATGCACAACGCGATAACCAATCCAACCAAAACATCAACTGTCTCTACTTTGACAATGAGAACTTTGAAGTGTACAACAACAAGTTAACTAAGATCAGTAACTCGTCGACCTTGAGAATCAAGTGGATTGGAAAATTACAAAACAAACCAAATATTGTTTTAGAAAAGAAGCAATTTGACTCAAACTCGAACTTCCATCTCGATGATAAGATTTCATTAAAACAAAAGTATATCAACCAATTTGTTATTAACAAAGAAATTCCTAACAAGTTGAAGAAAATCAACAATCTCGAGTCATTGGAAAATGTACTTGGATACATCAAAGACTTGAACTTACAACCGGTATTGAGAACCGTTTACAAAAGAACCGCATTCCAGATTCCAGGAGATGAAAAAGTCCGCATCATCATTGATTCCGATCTTACATTCATTAGGGAGGATTCATTTGACCAACAACTTCCTATTAGAGATCCTTCTACTTGGCATAGAACTGACATTGACTCCAAGTCGTCGAATCCTTTGCAATACTTAAGAAAGGGTGAATTTTCCAAGTTCCCTTACTCGACTATGGAAATCAAAATCAAGAAATCGGCTGTTAAGAACTCCAAGAAGCTCAACTGGATCAACGAGCTTATTTCTTCCTCTCACTTGATAAAGGAAATCCCAAACTTTTCCAAATTTATTCACGGCATTGCATCCTTATTCTTGGAAGATGAAAAGTTAGAAAATATTCCATTATGGTTTAATGAATTGGAGAACGATCTCTCTTTCAATCCTGAATTGTATCTTAGAAAGTCAAGTCAAGATGCTGGTATAAAAGAAGATATCACTAATGAGGACAACTTGTCTAAATTCAAATCTATGCTTTTAAAAAATAACAGCTCCAATTTCCAACCAAGATCAGCATCATTTTCGGGATCACTCTTGCTTAACTTGAACGACTCAGGTGAGCAAGAAAATAAGCCACAAATTAGCGAAGTAATCGAGGAAAACGGAGAGGAAACAAATGCTACAACTGGCTCGTCCGACTTTGACGATGAAGACGATGACAGTGAAGAAGGTCTTTTCCGCCCTTCCAAGAGTCCACTTTCCAAAATTTTGAACTTACCTTTCCAATTCTCAAAATTGATTGATGCTGACTCTGAAGATGAAGAAATTGAGTTGCCATTGGGTGTCAGTAAACCAGAAAGCTGGATCAAGAATGCTGGGCCCCTCAAAATCGAACCCAAAGTTTGGCTTGCAAATGAAAGAACTTTTAATCGTTGGTTACACGTCACGACGTTATTTTCTACTTTGACATTTGTACTTTATTCCAGTTCGAGAAAATCTAACTTTTCTGGAGTCTCTGACTTTTTGGCTTACGTCTACTTTGCCTTGACCTTGTTCACTGGTGTTTGGGGCTACTATATTTTCATTAGAAGAAGATCCATTATCATGGAAAGATCAGGTAAGCATTTGGACAACATAATCGGTCCATTATTGGTTGCATTTGGTTTGATTTTTGCTTTGATCTTCAACTTTATATTTGGTTGGAAGAACTTGGAAATTGACTTTACAGACAGTTTCTATGTTAAAAACCAATGGCATAAATCTGTTCATGAATATGTCATCGAAGCCATTAATTAAACTTGCTTAGGCTGAGCCAACTCTATCTATTTTTGGCGCCAAACGACATTTGACCTTAACCTCTGTAGTCAAAAAAAGCTAATAGTGCCACTAATATATTCAATTCTTTATTAACCGAAATAACCGTAATTCAAATATGCTCCTATACTAATTCCTCTAGTTAGACGAGTCACGTGATCGTACCTCGATTTATCGAAAGCCACGGTGACAATATGAAAAAATGGACGATAGCAGATCAACGCTAATCAATCATTCCCAGCATACGCGTGGCTTCCATATCATAACATGTCATTGAACACATCATTATACACCATATCGGCAGTCTTGATACTAGATAACGATGGTAATCGGTTGTATGCCAACTACTATCAACAACAAGCACAACAACAGAAAGAAAATGGCGGTGATAACAAAATTGAAGGAGAGTTTCTGACCACAGCACAACAATTGAAGTTCGAAAAGGCTTTATTTCCAAAAGTCAACAAGGTTCATCAAGATATCGTCTTGTATGACAATCACTTGATCACTTATAAACAAACAAACGACGTGATTTTATTAATCGTTTCCAAGATCAATGAAAACGAATCTTTGATATATTCAGCAGTTGCCAATTTGTTCGATGCTTTGAAAATATTGTTGGGAAACACCGTTGATAAAGCTACAATTTTGGAAAATTATGATTTGGTAAGTTTGGCCATCGATGAAACTGTTGACGATGGGGTGTTAATTGAAATTGATCCAGCTATAATTGTTAGCAGAGTCACTGAAGCTCCAAAGATTGATACTATGAAGATAGAAATAAATGAAAAGACCATTTTCAGTGCTTTTAATCTAGCAAAGAAATTCGGTGAGAAGTTGCAACAGGGGATCTAAAAACTTCATATATAGTAAAATTACGAATTAATAGCAAGAACATCTCAAATGATTATTTCAGATTCAATACTCTCAGTGTAGAGTTATGGATCACTAGCTTCAATTAATAGAAGGCGTGCCTAGAACGGCTTGGAGTACTTAGTGTAGACATAGGTTGGTATAGTATGGTGCGCACACGACCGTCTTGAAAAGTAAATAGTGAGGCAGCAAGAAGGTCTGTTAGCCTTCAGTAAGATTGGAGAATAAAAGGGTTGTGGAAACAGCCATACATGAACAAAGCTGTATAATATCGAACAAAACATGGATGACTCATTCCACTTTGCATTATTGAGGATATCGATATCACAAATCTTAAAAGCCAATGGGTTTGATAAATGCAAACCCTCAACGCTCAACACGTTGACCGATATATATATACAGCAGCTTAAAAGGCTATCTAGTGAAGCTGTGCGGCTCTCACAGTTGCGAACTCGATCAAATAACGTCGAAATTCAAGACGTCACGGAAGCATTTAAATTAACTGGAACCATCAAATCTGAAAATTATTTGAAACTTGATGATACCAAAGACAGTGAGAAGCAAAATGCATCATCATTAACCAAAAGGAGTAAGTCAGAATATAACACCATGTCGTTGGAGTCTTTTCGAGACTGGCTCAAATACAGTGACTCATTCAGGGTATCAAAAAAGCTAAATGAATTGCCCAATATCTTGATAAGGAATTTGATGGAAAAGCGTAAATTAGTGTTGGATGATGGTGAAACAGACCAAGAGAAGAAGAAGCGGAAATACAAGGAGAGACAAGACTACTATAATCAACTCAAGTTGAACGGAGTGTTGGGTCACTCCTCGGCTCATAATGGACAAATGATAAATGGTGATGAAATGGAGGATGACGATCTCAACGATGGCATAAATGATAGAGATAGATTGATGTGGCTCAATTACTTGATAGAGAAAGACTTGAAGTTGGGGCACGATTTAAAATTCATAAATACTAGCTTGTATAATGAGTACTTGAAGTTTCAAACAAACACCAAATTCCATCCGGTTATGAAAAGTAATGACAAAAATGGTTCGCGAGGAGGAATGGCGAAAATCAATGATGTGACCGATAGATACCAACAGCTCAAAAACCAGGTGAATAACATAAACAAGTACGACTATATTCTTATGGGCATTGAGGACGAACAGCCTGAAATTAAAGAAGGAACCAATCCCGAAGAAATCGAAGTTGCTCAGATGGTACGGCCATCAGAAGAGCTAGAAAACATTTTGCCATATAACCTTAAGTATGAAAGCTATCTAGTGAGTGACGAATTGGACCAATTCTTGCCCCAAGATTCTGCTGATGAAAATAGCACTGAGGGTAATGAAGTAAATATCAAATATGACTCAGGAATCGAGAACCATACCTTACCTGAGGATCGTTTTGGCGGAAATGACAATAGCCTTATGTTTTGAGAATAAAGTTTTATGACAAAGTAATATAATCAAAACTTTAATCGCAGCATGAATCTATCATGCAGCTAAACTGTATAATTACGTTTATAAGAATCGCAGCGTCAGATTGTATCGACATAGAAGTGGGTTCATTATGAAATACTGCGAGGAATGAAATGAACTTATCTGATAGATATGCTGAAATAGCTCAATACTAGTAAAAAAGAGGTGTAGTTGTGCCTTTTTCCAATGCCTCGCGTTCTTATACTCAAGGGCATGTTCGTAAAAAGATGATCTTTGAAACTGCAGAAATAAGCATGCGGACTCCGCATCATTAGTAAGAAATACAGATTTGGACATATAAGGTAACTTCAGATCTATATGATTTAATGCAAGCTAATTACAAAAACAAAGTCTGTTTGGATTACAGTTCAAACTTTAATAGGTCGCTATAGCGTCGAAGGGTTGTGTGCGTACAAAAAAGTCTGAGACTAGATGAAAACCACACAATAAATAGTGTATGTAGATACTGACGCACCTAATCGAAGATTAGCTTCTGTAATCGGGATTTAGCTCGCATGAACTAAAACATATCTCCCTGTTCGTCGAACCGGAGACTACGAAGAATTGAAAATATATCGCTTGTGCGATTAGGATGCGTAGCTACACATTGAAGTATAAGAAATTATGTTTGGTGAGGAGGGGTCGTAACAACACACTAACCCTTCAAAGACACCTAATTTTCCGTTGTTCTTTGTGTAGTTAAAAGAACTGCAAGTGCCCATCAAAATAAGGATTGGGAGTTGAGCAACTTAGCGGCCCAACACCTCTATGTAAAGAATAAATTATATTCAAGTGGAGTGCCAGGGCCCTCACTGATTGCTGTGAATAATATTGATTCGTAAGGTCTCTGCAGATGTCATAAAAATTACAATACATGGCGGTGTAAAATTCGAGATAATTTGTCCCAAAAGGTATAGTTTGACCTGTCCCAATACGGGAAATATATATCCTATTGTTTCCTGTAACTATAGCAGGTATCGTCGCGGACACATGCTTCATTTATTTCTGGCCACCAAAACGATGGCTCGGATGTGCTTTGCACCGATAAACGCGTGGATTACGAGAAATCATCCACTACTCCGCACATTTCTTTGAGTACTCGGAATTTTCGAGTATTTGCTAAGAACTTCCAATCGTAACGATGGCTCCATAGTAAAGGGGCTCCCATTGAACAAGTAGCGCTTTGTGTATGTGTATGTATTGACGTGTCAAGATGTTCAAAGAGCGTTGCTAAATTTGTGTGCCTATTGTTTGTTGTTGAAAACCAACTTTAGAAGCTCCAATTTTTTTTCTTCGCAATTGGCTGGGCGAACCAGGTGCACTCGAAACTGAACAGTCGAATCTTGAACAGGTTCAAACGAGCCTAATATTTGAAGGCCGAGGTTTGCGAAAGTTTCAGCATACAATAATCCCCTATTTCTAGAGTCTTTACATAGTTCTTATTTTTGAACCCCGTGAACAGACACAGCCATCGGTACAAGGCTTGGTACATTTTTCTATTTTTCAAAATCGAATCTCAAACCGCAATTCACCATATTCTAATCGAGCGCTCATTTTATTTTTGATATATATAGACTCGAGTTTTCCCGCGTCCCTGCAACACTGTAACCACCCAAAATCACGAGACTTCAGCAACTACAATCTGAAGACAATCAAGCCAACCCTTCAATCCTTCGCCCAGTTCCTTCCACATATATAAGTGCTGCAAACGCCATTGAAATTGTATCTGTTTGGTTCCTGAAACAAACAATCCCCTAAAAAAAAAAATCGATTACATTTAGAGCTCCCAAGATTGCTTCTAACGCATGACTGGTTAAATTAATCCACACGCGCTTTTTCCCCCTTATTTGCGACGCGCTCAATCTACCCTTTTCGGCCGATCACGTCTTATTCGTTTAGTCTCGTTCAACCTAGGTAAAGTGATTAATACCCCATTCGATTAATACAATAGAGTAGTAATTCGCCATTTTATCTACACTTGATAAAAGTTTCTTGAGACACTTGAATTAACATTAAAAAATAGATTCGTTTCACCGATATTTCCTACCAGACTTTTGACTTGCCAACACACTAGGCTTACACCACTACCTCTTACACTCTCAAGACAAGACTGTTAGATAATGATGAATAATAAAGGCTTAAAATTGTCACTCAAGTTGAACGAGTCACTTCAGAACCTAAGCATGGACGGACCTTACACGCCCTTGGAACAGACTTTAAAGACCCCAATCGACCACGCCTCCCACCACAACTTTGTTAGTACTCCTAGTATACAACAACAGCAGCAACAACAGCAGCAACAACAGCAGCAACAACAGCAGCAGCAACAACAGCAGCAACAACAACAGCAGCAACAACAACAGCAGCAATCATTTTACTTCGCTGGTCACAACCACGCAAATCTAAAGCAAGAATCTTTGTATAACCACCCACGTTACAATGAATCGGACGATATCCTAACTGATTTCGATGAAACGAATGGGAACAACTACAAATCTACCAAGAACTATACAGTAGCATTCACTCCCAACTTTGATCAGTTGGTAATGACAGTTTACAATCGCATCCTCGAACTCCCTACCACAACTCCTTTCCTGGGCAGTATACCACCAAGTGGCCTTGTTAGTAAGGTGGCCAATGAAACGATGGCCAATCTCATTACCAGCACCAATAATCCAAATCCTCCTTTGTATGACCAGCAAAGCATTATCAATTTTGACTGTCTTAGAAATCAGCTTTACCAGCCTATTTTCTTACAGTTGATAAGAATAAGACTTATAGACTTGTGCACATTCAACAACCAAGGCCATAACAATAATCGCCAAAGTAATAACAGTGTTACGCAACAGGCCCCCCAAATCAGACTCCCAGAAACCACATCAGTTTCTGTGACGTCTTCAAGTGGTGGGATGGTCATGAACAACGGCGTTGCCGGAGGAGCTGGTTTGAGGCAGTCTTCGATTTCGAATTTGTCACTTACCGAACTAAACATATCAAACTTCAATAATGGCAACGCCTCCGCAGCACGTTCTCGTTCTTCGTCTATGAGCTTGAGAAAACAGTCTCTTACCAGAAACAACTCTTACAGCAACAACAGCTGGCTTCATGTGGGGAATATCAACAGCATTAGACCCCACAGTTCTGGCAGCAATCAAGAACAATTCAGCAGCAGCACCGACTCTTTGCAGTCTATCCAGGACTATGTGCCACAGTCGTTTATCAATAGATCTGCAGCAAACCACCCATACTCACAGAACGGATATAACTCGATGATGATGGACTACCAAACACCACCCAGCTCCAGCAAAGGTTTTAACCTGGCGTCAACCCCACCAAATGGTTCCAATGGTACCCAGCCTGCTAATTCTGACTACGAGGAGTTTCTCTTCCAACAGTACAATGCCAGATCTAGGTCATCTTCAAGAGGAACCAACTCTTTTCCTCGCCCATTAACCATAAACACTGAATGCGCCAATGCACAAGCTTTAAATGCTTTGAATGGTGTCACCGGAAATACAAACACCAAAAACGGCAACGCTCAAAATGCTTTGGCTTTGGATTCTCCCTTCATGTCTGCCACCACCCCATCAGAAGATTACGGATACTTCAGCAACGGATTCGGGAATATGCAGCATCCAGGAAGTGCCGACGGCAGCACCACATCGTCGCTCTCGGAAAGTCCCGTCAACCTCAACAATGGCAACAATGACGCCATGTTGATAGACTCTTCTAAAATTAACTTGCCCGGTCAATTCAGTTTGAGTGAGAAAAAGAGAGATTCCTTGAAGTTGAAAAGAGGTATCCACTAAAACAAAATTCACTGTATATTATTGTATTAATACTGAGTCATTTCATATTGTTGTTTATTCTGTTGCCGGCTAAAATCATAAACACCACTTAAAAACATTCTTTTATCTACTCTCTCATCGAGCACATGCTAGTCATGCTGCTCGCCTTATTTCCTTCTTAGACCTTTTCTTCCTAAGTATTTTAGTATAGATATTTGACTTCTGTATAATAATATGTTAGCTTCAAAATTTCGCGTTCAAATAAATAATACAAGCAACTAAGTCTTGACAAGGCATGATACGAAATGCGAATAAACTCTTGTTGAAAAGACTACATACCACAACCATAGTGCGCAGCAATGTCTCTGACATTGAGATAATACCTTCATCGGAGGTAAGCATTGAGTTTGGCGCCTCCAAGCCGGCCTTCAACGAGACGCTGCAACTCATCAAACAGTTTATAATCAATAAGCCTGTCGAATCCAAGATCCCTGATGAGAAAAAAGAGCCACTTCCATCAAATGCACCACTAGATAACTTGTATCATAACTGGAATCTTGATCCCACCCAGTTTCTACCATTATTTGATCCCAACCAGCCCAGTCCATATACATTTCATTCGACCCAAAACGCGGATCCTTCATATCTCAAGGCACCCCGGTTGGCAGTAACAAAACTTCTAGTGGACAGTTGGTGTGAATTACGCGACTATTACAAGATATTCGCCGGATCGCCTACGTTCGTACCAACAAGAGCCACCGTTCTCGGGCTGCAGAGGCACGCGGAGTTAGAGCACGAACTCCATCCTGAATATGATACCACAAACCTCTATAGGGCAATAGATTTGCTATATGAGGAAGCTAGCAAAACAATCGACGCACTACAAGAGCTGGTCTACGGTAATGCTGATGGCAGTGAGCTAGGTATAGAGTGGTCGGAAAAAATCATCAGCAGATTGTATCAGGTTATCACCACTTCAGAAGCCAGAGAGGTTTTGGCGCATTGCTTCATCGATTTAAGAGAGAAAATTTATTTAGAGTCAACAGCTCAATTGCGCTCGAAATCAGGACCAGAGCCAAACCACTCTAAAGTTCTCGTCAGTGGAATAATAGACAGTTTGCGGTTGCTGAACAATTCTGATCCCGAAAACTTGTCGCTATTTGAAGAAATTCAAGTAAGTAATGAATATAGTTTCGAAAGAGCTATCAATAATCGCCAAGTCATTGACTTGTCGGAATTCGTGCCAAGAATCAGTCCTATAATCAAGGATCATGCGAATTCTTTCAAACTAGCTATATCGGATATAAAAACCAGATCTTACAACATGATTCCAGCTCAGCAGTCAGTTTTGGATGCTGCAAAGCTTCAGACTAGTTACTATAGAAAAATGATGAGTCTTTTGGCCAACGAGTCTGGCGCAAATCCCGACTTTGCCTATGAATCATTATTGCAAAACGCATTAGCGAGAGGTATTGATATTGATAAACCAATCAATTTTAGGAGTATGATCACCATTTTGAGGCAAAACTATCACATCTTTTATGAAGACTTTGTCAAACTTGCCAATGGAACACCCCTTGGTTTCGAGCCTTATGATTACTGGATGAGCACCCTGTCATTTACAACATACGATGTGAGTATGCTCATTGATGAGAACGTTGAGGCCTCTCAAGAATCTGAAGATATATTAAGCACCCTTAGCACTGATGAGAATTTTGAATACAGAGAAATATTGACGCGTGAGTTGATAAGAGAGTGGAAAGTGCCTCTAACTTTGCGATACTTTGCAGCTCGAAGTGCCCAGATGTACCAGCTCTTCGCCAATATCCTCGGCGACTCAACTAGAGTGGAGTATCATAATGTGAAGACCGGGAATTGTTTCTACAAAGCCGACTACCATTATGAGCCATCTGAACTCGATCGTCACCTTGTAAATAGTGCTTTGTTCTGGAACGGTGATAGACTACCGATTCACACGGACGACTTAAGCAAGTGCAAATACTGTGACTTCAAGAGTAAGTGTTCTGTTCCCAATGAGGAAACCGACGCAATAAGCGACAGGGCGCTAATAGGTGCAAAGGTCCGCCAGTTCCTTTACCACGATTCGGAGCATAAGATGTAAACCATCATCAAAAGAACGTTAATACATGGAAACGTATCAACTCTTCTGCAGATGGTTCGAGTTCAATATTTGGGATTCGTTTACTGTCTATACCTAGTTATGGCGTATAGATAGAGATAAGTCCCATTGCTGTTTCTCTACATAAAGATTCTATTTCAAAATGTGTATTGGTGTTATATTTGCTTGAAGCCACTTCGCATTGACATTTTGCAGCTACTTATAGTAAAAAATTTTAATGTTACCCGGCCCTCGTTTTACGCGCACCACCGATTTTGCAGCTAAAGGGCTTATGTAGACCATGTGGGCATTTAAAGAGGCTCTCCGATGTCCTGTCTGCCGTTGGGACAAAGTTTTGCAACGTCGTAGTCTTTAAAGTCGCCATACATCACTCCCAAATGGCTGCGCAAATGTCTTTTCAAGAGGGGAATATTGGCCACCGGTAACCAGCAATGAAGGCACTTCATGTTCAGTTTGATTAGATCATTCAATAGTACTGGATTGCGAGTATGACGTATATAGGTCACTGATTCGTCTGACTGGGAGCCATAATCGGAATCGCTGTCAAAATCTTGCTCATTGCGCTTGGTTGACCTTAGATATCTCTCATTGTATCTAGGATCCAACAGCTCAAAGTCTACAAAGAACTTGGTCGCAAACGAATTATAATGTTTCTTGTGCTTCAATCTCAGCGAGTGGAGGTCCTTGGTAATTACGTGAACATGCATGTTATTCATCGACGGAATAGAATGTACACCTGCCATGACATGTTTTGACTTGAACAGCGCTAGTTTCAAAGAATCGACATCCTTCATGAGCAACAGAAGATCAGATACTATCATATCCTTGGCCTTTTCAACATAGCTCAGTAACAAATCGTAAAGCTCTTCTCCACTAAACTCCTCGTAATTGTTATTGAATACATCTAGAGGATGAGCTTTGGTCACTGACCGGTCGCGCGGTAGTACTAGATAATGACGTATGGCTTTGGGGAAGGCATCTTTAATTATTACAACGTTTTCATCGTAAAACAACACCCCCTTGCACTTGGATGGCTCATTGATGTAGCTTTGTAATGCATATAGGCTCATGTAATTGATCTTGATGGCGCGAACTATAATTAGTTCATTTCACATCACTATTTTACCAAGATGAGTTTACCGCCAGAATTTCACGCGCAATAGTAAATTGGCCGTGTCTTTGCCAATGTTAAATCATATACGTATCTTGTTCTAAATCGTACACTCTATATTTTATATTACGTATGTACAAGATTATTGCTCCTAGTAATTGCAAGATGCAGAGTAGTTAAGTGTATACAAACCTAGACTTTTCTTTTTCTGACCAGGGTAGTTGGTTCTACACCAGAAGCTTTGACTGTAACTTTCGTCTTCTTCGCATATGAATTCTCTTCAGTCTCGGGCGATTCTTTCTCTAGTTCGTGGTTTGACTTCAATTTTGTCTGATTCAACTCATTAATGAACCAAATCACTGATCCATAAAGTAATACAGCTATTACCAAAAGATTCACAAAATGGATAGATCTACTAAGGAAGATCAACGAAATCAAAGAGATTATTAACAATATAAACGAGACATGCGTTGCAGTAATTAATGCAGGGGTAGTTCCTGGTGTGAACACAGAGTCCCACAATTCAACAATAAATGCCATTTTTCTAACAACTTTGTGGTTTACTGCCCATATCCAACGCCTCCTCGAATATCAAATGTGATCTCAGTGATTGGTAATACCTTACATAATCAATAAGTGTCATTTTGCGGTTCACGCACGCTCGAAAATCGAACATTTTTTTGGTCAAATCTTTTGGATCACACCAATATTACAAATAGTTTTCAAGACTTTAGTTTATACAAGTTCACCATAGTAAAGATACAATATACCACAGCCAAAAATGCTCCCAAGTGACGACTCGTTTATCAGTGATGATGAAGAAGAATTTTGGTAAGTATACAGATTCAGAATTTTCGCCCTCGATCGCAAATTACTAATCAATATAGCCCATTATGTGTAGAAGAAATGGACATATCAGATAAAAATTTCAAGCCGTGTCCATGTGGATATCAAATATGCCAGTTTTGTTACAACAACATTCGTCAAAACCCAGAACTCAATGGCAGATGTCCTGGTTGCAGACGTCTATACGACGATGAAAGTGTTGAGTACAAGACAATCAGTTCTGACGAATATAAATTGCAGCAGTTAAAGAGAGAGAAGAGAGAACGTGAAAAGAAACAGAGGGAGAAGGAGAAAAAAGAGACTGAATTGGCCAACAAAAAGCACTTGGCAGGTCTCAGAGTTGTGCAAAAGAACTTGGTATACGTAACGGGACTCAACCCGCCATGTAATCCTGATGATTTGCATTCTGTTTTAAGATCTGACAAGTACTTTGGTCAATATGGTAAGATTCTGAAGATCGTCATCAACAAGAAATCTCCAGCACCTCTGACTCCACATCACCACCAAAATCCTGGTTTGGTTGTCTACGTGACGTTTGCCAAAAAAGAAGATGCGTTGAGGTGTATCAATGAATTGGACGGTACATTATGTGACGGGCGTATCTTAAGAGCTGCTCATGGTACTACCAAGTATTGCTCGTCATACTTGAGAGGCCATCCTTGTCCAAACCCGAACTGTATGTTCTTGCATGAACCCGGTGAGGAAGCAGACTCTTATACTAGAAAAGATTTATCTACTCAGCAGGGACTCAAGATGGGTATGGTAGGCTTGAGTGGATCGGGTGTGAACAACTCAAATGCCAGTAATTCATCACATCCATTCAACAGTTCTAACACTCAGGTAAACTATAGTGGCGAGGAAGATGATACTTTTGAGCAAGAAGGTGAACATAGTTCAAGCAAGCCAGCTGCGGTAACGGCTAAAGTATCAGTACCTCCACCTATCGAAGGTCCAGTACTACCAGCCACTGCTCACTGGGCCAAGGGAGATAGCGTTTCTGCAAGTAATTCTCCTAGTGTAAGCAACAACACACCGTTGGCAAACTCGGCAGCATTTCCCACTTTGGGAGAAATTTTCAACAATCAAAAGCAACTGCAAAAGAAGGATAGTAAGCAGAAGATGAAATCCAAAGCAACCAAGGACAATGTGTTATTGCCTGATGATATCGACATAGATGACGATTCAGCAATCAATTTCGTGGAGCAAACTACAGAACAATTGAAGAATTTAGCTGAGAAGAAGGAGAAACTTAATGTACACTTTAAGACCATGGCTTCAAGTGATAAAACGCTTCCGTTGTTTGCATTCAATCCTAGTGCTACTTACTCCACTGACACCAAACTTGAAGATGAAATGGTTCTTGCTCGTCAAGTGATTGAGAGGTTCATTTTGAAACCAATCAAGAACTACCACTTGGCATACCAAAACCACCCTATCAGGCAACAACAGTCTCTCTTACAGGCCCAATTACAACAGCAGCAACAACAGCAACAACAACGCCAGCAAGCGTTGAATTTGACTCCTGGATTACAAGCTGCACAGTTACAAATCTTACAATTAGAACAACAAAAGAAGTTACTAGAAGCATCGCAACAAAGAGGTGACAACAACTCATTGGCACAACAACAGGCTCAACAGGCCCATGAGCAATTGTTGCTTCTTCATTTGCAGCAACAACAAGCTCAACAGCAATCACAAGCCAATACCAGCCAACCCAATCAAAACCAGATTAATCTTCTCAGAATGAACGAACGTGGCAACACATCAACACCTCCTCCTCCAGGTTTATTCGCCGCTGGCGGTGTTCTTAAATCATCACAACTCAGTCCTGCTCAGCTTCATGCTCAACAACACCCCGGAGCCTTCAACAGTGAAGGTGCCAGCCAAGTTGGCTCCGTACCTGCCTCTGTTCCAGCTCCGGGTCCTAATATTGGGGGAAATCCCTCTTCCAGCTCCCAGTTGTTATCTCAATTGATGGGTGGCAAGAGATAATTAGTTATTTTGATCTCGACTCTCTCGAAGCATATATCCACAATAATGTATTATAAGTTAGATATTTTCGAACGTAGCATGGTAATTGCAATGATCTTCTGAATCACCTCGCTCGATTCATTTGAATTCTCGAATACGCACGGCGCAAACTTTCGAACCCACTGCAATTGCTCTTGGGTTCCTTATAACTGTCGTATAGAAACCTGAACATTTTCTCATTAGTAACCTGTATTAGGCATCGTTCACCAGGAGTACGTTGGGTAAATTTCTTCCCACGTATGCCTTTATGTTATGGTAGCGAGAAGGAAAATTGCTCAACTCGTACCCCACAAAAGTTCGCTAAAAGCGTGATGGATATCTCGTACATTATGGCCCATTTTTCTGAGCCCATAGTGCAAAAGATACCGCACTGCCTTTGCATTCACTATGATGTTTAATCTTTCATTGAATAAACGTCAGACATTGAGTGCACACTCTCTCACACGTGCATATTACTTCTCCAAAGCACCCTGTATTACGCACGTTCCGTATTCTCTCGGCCATGAGCGATTCAAAAATAACCATATTGACTTCGGGCCGTTCTTGAGGGGTTCAGCCTTGAATATTCGTAGAGATTCTTAAAAACCCGTGGGTGGATCGCGAGCTCATATCCCAAAGACTAAGGATCTTGCCGGCTTCACGAGCATTCTCTTGCAACTCTCTTCTTACTATTGGTAATCGTTTGATAGAATCTGAAAGCTCGGGAATGGGCAATTTGTTTAGCATTGATTGTGCTAAACGGGTAATTTGATCAAGACAAGCCTCCTCTGTTTCATCCAAGGAAATTTTGGAGAGCTCCACATAGGCCCTGACTACGTGGTACTCATAAAGCAATTCGTCTAAGCGAAGTAATACTTCATACGAATTCGTTATAAACACTTCTTCAGAGTCCTCAATCTCTAATCGTAGAGCCACATACTTTTCGACAATCTGCGACTTTTGATATGCATAATTTCCTGCTTTCCGAGCTAAAGAATTCATCGCTGATCCTCTCCTGGCGCAGTATAATGTATACTGGTCTTATCAATATGTTGCAATGTATTACGTGTTTTTGCTTGTCGCGTTTATCTTTCTTTACTATTTACATTTATCGGCTGTATATACAGTATGAGCCGGTCTAATTGAGCACAGAGTGGCATTTTTTGCACAAATGCTCTGGTTCAGGTGCAGTGTACTTCCAGCATCTTGGACACTTGGCACTGTCGGAGGGTCCTATTTGGATTTCCACCTTGGAACCGTCAACTTCCACCGACGAGGTTGATTTGTATTTCAAATTGGCTCCAAGTTGGCCATTTACACTAACTTTGGATACTAAAAAGTAGTCGTCGAGGTATTTGAGATGGGTGTCGAGGACACCAGCAATACTGCTCTTCTGGTCTGTTATGATGTTCACTTGGGTTTCCAATTTATTCCTGTACGCTCCCAGTTCGCGTAGTTTCTCGAGCTCTTTGTATATGTGGTCTCTGATTTTCCATACGCTTTCAAATTCGTTTTCAATGGCTGGATTGGAATATTGGCTAGGAAGCTCGAAATAGTGCTCCCATTTACCCATTAAAAATGGCGAAGGTTCAGAAACATTAAAGAGCTGGGCATATTCGTTCCACACCTCTTGGGTCACCAATGGTTGAATGGGTGCCAAGAGACCTATGTAGGTGCGGACTAGTTCTTTCAAAACAGTTTGTATTCCTCTCCTTCTGACTGAATCTTTTGAATCGGTGTAAAGACAGTCCTTGGAAATATCAAAGTACCAGGCACTCAAATCGTTATTCATGTGGAAATTGATGTCACCCACAACACGAGAAAAGTTGTGCTCCTTGTAGAACTCAACGCATGTGCTTTGAAGATTGTGAAGCCTCGACAACGTGAACTTGTCCAATGGACTAAGCTGTTCATAGGGCACTGGATCGGTGAATCCTTCCAAGTTACCCAAGATGTACTTGAAGGTGACTCTGATTTTCTTGTAGTTTTCGAACGTTCTGGTCAATACTTCACTGGTGACATTGACGTCAGAGTTATAGTTGGACGATGCCACCCACAATCTCAAACCATCGGTTCCCAAACTTGGCAAAAATGGTTTGCCTCCTCCTTCCATGGCGTGCTTGGGAGCAATTATATTGCCTTTGGACTTTGACATCTTATCATTCTTACTGTCAAGGGTGAACCCATGAGTTATGATCTTTTTGTATGGTGCCACTGGCTTGAAGTTGGTCCCTTGTACCCCTGACGCAATGACTTTGTTCAACAACGACGATTGAAACCATCCTCTGTGCTGGTCACTTCCTTCCAAGTATACATCAGCAGCTGGCTTATCAGATGAAAACAATGCATTGACATCTGATGATAACGTGCTCCACGATGTTCCAGAGTCAAACCACACATCCATAGTATCCTTCCCTTTATAATACTCTTGTCCTTTGCCTGCAAACTGTCCAGGCAACCATCTGCTGATATCTCTCTCCACGACAAACCATTCATCAGTTCCGAACTCGTTCATCCGCTCAATGATGTGTCCAATCACATTCATGTCCTCGACTGGTTCTCCAGTAGAATTACTATACACTATCGGTAATGGTAAGCCCCAGGACCGTTGCCGGGATATACACCATTCGTTTCTATTCTGAATGAACAGCGGTAATCTATTCTTGCCCGACTCGGGGTAAAACTTAACATTTTTCAAAGCTTCCAATGCAGTAGCTTTGATTTTTTCAACATTTACAAACCATTGCGGTGTGGCTCTTTGAATAACAGGGGTCTTGGATCTCCAGTCATATGGATAAGAGTGTTTGAAGTTCTTATTGATACAGTAGATCATATCGTTGGCCTTCAATATTTCAATACAATTCCATACTGTTGTCGACTCAGTCACCTTTTGGCCATCTAATGATTGGAAACCTTTTGGAATTAATTGAGCGAGATATCTTCCCTGATTATCGATAGCTGAAGTGATTTCCAAGTTGTGCTCCTTTCCTATCAAGTAATCATCACCACCGTGTGCTGGTGCGTTGTGAACTAATCCTGTACCAGCAGTTTCAACGACATGGTCGCCATGCAAAATTGGGAAGGCCACATCATTGCCTGAAGCTGGATTGACATATTGGCCACCTACCAAATCAGATCCCTTGAAAACAACTTCACAAAGTTGCCAATTCTCAATGTCGATCTCAATAATCTGATCTTTCAATGCTTGAGCTACCACCAAATATTCGTTGGTGTGTTTATTGTAAAGCACGGTGTAGTCCATATTTTGGTTGACACAAATGGCTTTATTGACGGGAATGGTCCATGGAGTGGAAGTCCATATCAATGCCTTCAACTGATCCTTACCCAATTCTACCCCCAACTTAGACTCAAGATGTTCCATCAATGTATCTGCCTGAACTATTGGAAACTTTACATAGATTGAGATAGATTTGTGTTCATTGTTGTATTCCAATTCGGCCTCAGCTAGAGCAGTCTGCGTCTCGCATCCCCACCAAACGGGCTTTAGCTGCCTCGACAACAATCCATTTTCCATAAGTTTTTTAAAAATCTTCAACTGGTTGATTTCATAGTCGTGAGACATAGTGATGTAGGGATTATTGAAGTCAGCCATAATAGCGAACTCTCTGAATTGTTCTTTTTGCAGATCAATCATGCTGGTTGCCAATGCTCTACAGGCATTTCTGATTTCGACCGCCGTTAGCGGTTTTTCCGGTTCCGACTTCTGTGGATTTTCTACTGATTTCCCTTTGCCCTGTTTCTTGCCTTTTTTCTTCTTGATTTCTGTTTCCATACTGGTGGCTTTCATTTCTATCGGGAGCCCATGGCAATCCCAGCCCGGAACGTAGTTTACCTTGGAGTTGTTGTAGATCAACTCAAACCTGTTTATTATATCTTTCAATATCTTGTTGAGGGCATGACCAAGATGTAAGTCACCATTGGCATAGGGTGGTCCATCGTGTAGAATAAACTCAGACTGACCCTTGTTCAATTGCAGCTGCAATTCATATAGTTTTTGACTTGTCTTTTCAATGAGATCAGCCCGTTCTTGGCCCTTGGGCACTTTGGGGCCAAATTTAGTCTTGGGTAATTGTAGCGTATGTGAATACTGAATTTTCTCGAGATTATTGGCAGAGACAGAAAGGTATCGCACACCCGACCGTATTGGCGCACTGCCAACTCGAATAAAACAGCTCCGAATCCTCATTAAAGAGTAAAACGTCCTGGTTTTGAGTATTTCTCCACTGACTCAACTGAAAAATTCATATCTGGTCACGTGCTTATTCAATCAAAGACCTTCAGATACATAGCCTACAAAAGTGCCTACAAGTAATCGAAACCAGTATCGTGGTAAGAGTCGTCAAATTGATACACATTCCAGCTCTAAATCTGGACACAGTAAATAAATAAATATTTTTGTTAAATAAATAGACGTTAATATAAGGCTAAGACTCTGTATATCGGTTCAATGAGAACTTGACTTAAGCCTTGATGTTCTTGACCAATTCAATGTACTTTTCAGTAGAGAAAGACTTTGGTCTTTCAATTGGCATACCCAAACCACGGTCCAAGATCAATTGTGGCAAGACACCGAAAGCTCTGGAAACACCGAATAAGACAGTGTAGAAGGATTCTTCCTTCAAACCGTAGTATTGTAATAAGACACCAGAGTGGGAGTCCACATTTGGCCAAGGGTTCTTGGTCTTACCGTGCTTGGTCAAGACACCTGGGGCAACTTCGTAAATGTTGGAGACCAACTTGAATAAGTCGTAGTCTGGCATGTGCTTAAGAGCGAATTCTCTTTGAGCAGTGTATCTTGGGTCGGTCTTTCTCAAAACGGCATGACCGTAACCTGGAACAACTCTACCGGCGTTAAGGGTTTCCCACAAGTATTTTTCAATAGCTTCCTTGGAAATGTCACCCTTCAATTCTTCCTTCAATTTGAATAACCATTCCAAGACTTCTTGGTTAGCACGTCCGTGTAATGGACCTGCTAAACCGTTCAAACCAGCAGCCAATGACAAGAATGGGGAGGAGAGAGCAGAACCGACCAAGTGGGTGGTGTGGGCAGAAACGTTACCACCTTCGTGGTCAGAGTGGATGGTCAAGTACAATCTCATTAATTCCAAAAATTCCTTGTTGTCACCGTAACCCAAAAGGGCGGCCAAGTTGGCACCGTAATCCAATTTGGAATCGATTTGAGCTGGCAATTTACCATCGTGGAAAACGTTTCTGTAGATTCTAGCAGCAATGTTTGGCAACTTGGCTAACAATTCAATGGAGTCTTCGTAAGTGTACTTCCAGTATTCAGTCTTGTTGACACCTTTGGCGTAAGCCTTGGCGAATTGAGATTCGGATTCCAAAGCAGTAACGGCAATGGAGAATTGAGCCATTGGGTGCAAGTGAGATGGAGATCTGTCGATCAATTCTTCAACGTGCTTTGGCAAAGCAGATCTGGCAGCCAATTCTTCAGAAAGAGCCTTGGTTTGGGCAACAGATGGAACTTCACCGGTCAACAATAACCAGAATAAAGCTTCTGGCAATGGTTCGGAACCGTCAGCGGCATGTGGCAATTCCTTTTGGATGTCTGGGATGGTTCTACCTCTGAAGCGGATACCTTCAATTGGGTCCAAGACGGAGCCTTCCCAGACCAAACCCTTGATACCTCTCATACCACCGTAAGCTTGCTCTAACAAGACTTCACCAATGACCTATAATGTTAGTAATAGTTTATTTTCTTGCCCCACAATATCTCGGAGTTCCTGCATAAATCGGCACTGGCGCGACCAATCTTAACGGAGCTAGAGCACCGAAACTTAATACCCACGGAACCAAATTATCGGCGTTCTTCTCGCTGAGGTCAAGAGAGTCCGAAATCCCGGCTTTAAACCTCCATCAAATTTTTGAACGCCGAGTACCAATAAATTTCAATGGAAACCATTGAAATCTGCTAATATTCACTGGCATCAAGTTGATAATGTAGAGAACTGTAGACTCATGGGGCTCAAAGTAAAAAGTATACATACGGTTTTGCCATGTTCTTTTTTCAATTGCTTAACTTGTTCAGCCTTTTCTGGCAAGATTTCAGCCAAACGAGCTTTTAAAGTCTAGTCATTGGTTAGTAATCGATAATTTCAGACCAGTGTGGTCAATCCAATTGACCAAGTAGTTGAACACAACTGTGTTGAATAAGTCAATTGGAACCCCCACACTTTTTTTTACAATGAATACTTACTGGTTCAGCAGTAGCATAGGTTCTAGTGCTAAGAGCAGCTCTCTTTGCGAAAGTAGACGAACGTTGAATTGATCTAAGGGCAGACATTATAAATAATTAATCGTATAAGAAAGAAATCTTATAAAAACTTGGACTGGGAAATTCAATTATATATATACTTTGCACCTGCATTAGTTGAACACCTCAGGAGGATAAGTTGGCACCAATGTCCCACAAGATGATCCTGTCGCGCGTGCTGGGCCAATCACAGCACGTATCGATGGAACTTTTCCGGAATCACACGGCCGTGTTTCTTTTTTTTTAGGTCGTGTAGCAGCCATGGGCACCAAACGGGATTGATCGGGTAATCAAGCATGAAGTGTGGTGCTTCCGCGTGGACGTTCTGCGGGTGAAGTATCCTCGGACGATATGTTTGAACTAATATCTTACAACCAATAGACGTTGAGCTACAATTGTCGGATGGTACTACAATAGCAATAGTAAATGCCGTTACGTAGTGCGCTTAGATGAAATTATGATGTGTTGCAGTGCAAACGCTACAATAGAGCCCGCATTAGTCCCACGCCCCTTAGTACCCCAGAATTCGCCCAGGAGTTAAATTAAGTCTGTATTCCATGGCTGGTAACCATCACAAAACTCTTGGTTCGACGAAATTGATTTTTAAGCAACGATATGGGTGGCATAACCCAATTTTGCTCTATTATTGCGGGTACATTCCCCAGATTTCGGAGTACAATATTTTTTTGATGTGTGAAAAATGGTCATGTGAAACTCGGCACCGCGAGACAACAATAATCAACCCGGAATGCCTGTCATCATTTGTGGGACGATCTACATTGCTGTGAAAGGGTCTTGCTCAGTCACGCTACTTCTCTGTTGACTCTAGATGAACGGTTGGTAGTACTCTCTTTCTACATAACACATCGCCGATGCACCGGCGGCACTTTGGAGCCTTAATCCCGAGCAATTAGGGGCTGAGCGGGTAACCCCAGACTTTTATATTTTCGAGCCTAATGTGACGTAAGGAAGAGGCGGGTAACAAATGCAAAGCTCCTCGGACTAAAATAATACTTCCTGCTAATGATCTCGTACAATAACGGCGGGGCACAATTGTTGGCCAGTTATGTTATGAGACCAAATCGATTAAACTAGGGGGATGGGAATTTTTCATAAATAATGTGGAGTCCGAAATATCTTCAAAGGTCCAAATTCCAGAATTAGAGGAAAGTACGGTCGAGGATACAAAAGCCACATCCCAATTTTCTGTCAAATTTTTGTAGTTTTTTTCAAAATATCTGGTTTAATTGGAATTACGATAAATGTAACCCGAAGTACAACACGCTCTGATATGGAAAACAATATTATTAAGAACTACATACAGCAGTAAATTCTTCGTACTCTAACATACACCCATTTCGAAGACTCAGAACCAGCCCGAGATTTCCTAAAATTGACATGGTGCCACGCATCCTCGCCTAACTAAGCAGGCAAGACAACCAGCTCCTCGTTGATAGTCGGAAGAGTATGAGTGTATCTTTTATCAAGAGCTTCAACTTGTGAAGGAACTTTTTCAACAGGGGTGCCGATAACAGCGGCTAAAGCACTTGAGGCGAGTGCGACAAAAGTTGCAATTTGGGTGAATTTCATTGTTGAATGTAGTGTTGTAAAGAAAGCTTGAAATAGTATATTGTGATTGTAGCCCAGCGAAAGAGCGTATTCATCCTTATATAGTCTAGCGCTTCTCCCTTTAGCCGTGTTACTATGGCGCCAGATAAATTAACATTGCATCAATCAGATAACTGCGACACAAAACCTACGGCTCAAAAAAATTACCCTCAGTACTGAAACTTGAAGAATTGCGAAGTTCCAGTGGTTAGATAGCAGTAACTCTAATCAGATATGGTGGAAAGGATACTAGGGGCGGTTTTCCATTCGTCGATTGAGCCACTCAATAACAATGTGGATCTCAAGCAGGAATACGGGATCACTCACATAATATCAGTACTACCAGGCCCCATCTCATCGCAATATACTAAAGAATATATTCACAAGCAAATACCCATAACTGATGAAGAGACAACAAACATCTTGCAATATTTCACAGAGACTAATCAGTTCATTGAAGAAGCACTTAACGGTGAAAGTAAAGATGAGGACACGAGTGTCAATGCCACACCAGGAAACGGTGTGATGTCTAATAAAACTAACAACCGAGTCCTTATTCATTGCGCACAAGGGGTGTCTAGATCCGTAACTATAATCGTGGCTTATCTCATGCTCAAATACAACCTCGCCTTGAAACAAGCATTGTATGCTGTGAAAAGAAAGTGTCCTGGTATAGAGCCCAACCACGGCTTTATGAAACAACTTGAGTTATACGAATCATGGGGGTCTAAGGTAGATAAGACTTCGTCCGAGTACAAAAATTTCACAGCTAATTTAAGTTTGGATGTTGATCCCTCGGGTGAAACTTTGCGTGCTCAACTCCTTAGTCAACAGGGGTCTCGGAAAGATTCTGCTCATAGTGAGTATGATTTGCGGTGTAAGAAGTGCAGGCAAGTTTTGGCGAAAAGCAACCAGATAGAATCCCATATCCCTCCTGATGAAACATCAAGACAATCACAATTTATCAAGACTGCTTCCAATTCAAGACGTATAATATCAGCACAACCTGCTAGTTCAACCTGTTCCCATTATTTTATGACTGAGCCATTGGCATGGATGAGACCAGAGTTAGAAAAGGCCGATATCGAGGGGAAATTCTTGTGTCCAAAGTGTGATTCCAAAGTAGGGGGTTATTCATGGAGAGGGTCCAGATGTTCCTGCGGTAAATGGATGATCCCCGATATTCATATACAATCGGCAAAAGTAGACAAACTAAGGCTGAAGCCTCTTTCCCGTACATAGACACAAAAGTATCTCATAGCATGGATAACATCAATTGTATAGCATAGATAGCATGCAGTGTTAATTCCATAGGATTACTTAATCTTCGATGACCATATCCAAGTCCGATTGATCGTTTTCTAGTATATCGTTGCACTCGCGAGACGTATTGACATAATCTTCCCTTTCTGCCGAGCCTGCAATCGAAGTGAGGTTGGTTCCCAAGCTGTCTCCTGAGTTGATATTGCTGACGACTGTAGATCCCGTGGTCCCACTATTAATTAGCATATGGCTGTTGTTGCCAGCGATTACAGAATGGTCATCTTGATATTCAACTTCGTCAGCCATAAAACCTTCGGCAATAAGGTTGTCTCTAGTTGGCGCCGGTGTCTGTTCTTGTACGTCGCTTTCATGGTAACCTGGATCAAGAAAACCACGGTGGTTTCCTATTCCTGTGCCGGCCTCAGCATCCAGATCATCAGTAAACTGACTATTCTGATCATTGTAGTCGTTGTTTTCAAGCTCATCACCTTCTTCAGGCACATCCATATTCATAATTCGGGCATCCAAATCTATCTCGGATTCAGTGGCTGCATCCCTCATTGACACATAACTTCCATTGACACCGGCTCCTTGGCCCTCAGTATTGGTGTTTTCTGCTGTATGGATATACGACTGGTCGTCATATTTCAGTTCACTGGCACGAAATCTTCTGGCATTATCAAAGTCAATTTCCTCCATGGTACGGTTGATCCCGATTGGTCGTATAGTGGAGTAGCCAGTATTACGAATTTCTTCCAACTGATCAATTTTGAGCTGTGTGAGAGGCGTTATAGACGAATAAAGTATAGATGAAGTGCCTGTGGGTTGGTTGCCGGGATGACTTAAGGTTTTTTGGATGGTATATTCCAATTGTGATAAGTTGGCGCCAGCATAGTTGGCAGAGTATGCCAGCAATGGTGGCGCAAATAGCAGTCGAAGATACTTTCTTTGCTCCTCTGCTCGTTCGTTGGAACGGGAGGTAGAATTGCTCGTTTGTGCATTGGTGGGACCACTTGTTTTGTTTCTGAACTCTTCGAATGCTGTTATAGACTCACTTCCTTGGTCATGAGTCCATAGCTTGTAGAGCTCATTTGGGAATAAATTCGGCGAGTACATATTGATGAGGCTAACCAACTTGCAAAATCTAGCTCGAAGATACAACTAGATATGATCCAAATACCCCTGTTACCTTCTGCTTGTAGTATTGTATGCTTTTGCCAATATAGCGGTTATCGTTTGTGCTGCAGGACAAGATGCAGGAACTGATCACCCCAATACGGTAGCAGAACAGAGCTAGGACAGAAGCAGGTAGGGACCGGTTTTGCTACGAACACGCTACTCTAGGCTCATGTTTATCTCCCTAGTTTACTAGTATGTCTATTTCTTTATTGTTAAGTCTATCTAATTACTCCTCATCATCAGTAAGTATGTATTCATTGAGAATCTCCTGGTCGTTGTGGGCAGTGTAGACGTTATTCAAGGCTTGCTGGGAGTCGGTCTTTAACGGCCAAATGAACCCAGACTCTTGTTTGACTCCTCCTAAAGTAACTATGCACCCATAGCAGAGATCTACCGGCCGGAAATTTACTTTGTTCTCGCTGCGCTCGCCGAACGCTTCCCTGTAGGCTTGAACATACGCACGTTCTTCGTCGGTCTCGATGGGGGCAGCTTTATTCACAGTGATTCTTCTCAACCAGCTCTTTGGATCCTGATAGATATCCACCCCACATATCTGACAAGGGTAAAGCACCGAATCAAACTTGGGCGCACCTAATTTTTCTCCTGTTTTGACTACTGTAGAGGCAGTAGAGGCATACCCAGTGGCATCTAAGGTAGTAAAGTAGTTGGTGGTCAAGTCACGTATGGTAAGATTACGAGTTATTTTTGATTTCTTGACTTGGGACTCGATTCTGAATGCCTCGAGTTCGGCTAGCTTGACGTAGGCTTCTATTTCTGCATACAATACATCACGAAGTGGGAATAAAACTCGATACTGTTTTTCCCTGAAGGTTACATCGTGGTCCGATATCGCCTGGTATATCGTAGATCCTCTACCTTTGACAGTCAAAGCTATGACCTCGTTGGCGATTCTCGTCATGCTGTGTCCGTATAAAATAGTACCACATCCTTCGAGATGTGCGGTTCTCAAGATGAGCTCATTATACACTATGGTGAGCAAATCTTCGGCTGAGGACTTATTGGTGCACAAACTCAATAAGTCTTTCAAAAAGTACTCTTTTGCATGTTCAATAGACTCTGAAATACCGCTGAAATCTTTGTCTATCTGGATTTTTTCCAACATGCTTTGGTCAAGTATATAGCTGCTTAGGGACAACACTTTATAGTTGATTTTGATGGGGGCGTATCTTTTCACGAGATTAGGTATAACGTCTACGATATTCTTGTTGAGGGTATCGATATCCGACTCGTCGACATTCAATATCACTAGTTCAAACCCTTGCTTAGTATTATGACTATTGTACTGTTCTTGGAGTAGCGATGCCATGACGTCCAAAAGTACAAGCGATGATGGTCCTCCAGAAAACGTCAAAAGTACTTTGTGCAAGCTCAACTTCTCTTTTTCTGCTCCATATTTGACCTTGTACTTTTCATCTTGCATTTGTTTCCGCTGCTTTCCTCTAATAAATCTTATGAAGCAGTTCTTACAGAACGGTTCCTTTCTGGAAATTAAAACTCCTTTCTCAACCTTACATCTCTGACAGAGTTTGCTGTCCTCAGGGTGAGTATCCAAGTACTTTATAGGCTGGTTGTCCGTCATGTTGGAGTACTACTGATGAGATGCGATCATCTCATCGTATTATATATAAAGTGCAAATTGGCTTACCACCCATTTTACAGTTTACACCGCAAACTTGATCTCTCCGCATATTGCGAGAGAGTAAACCGGTAGTAGCTATGTCGGACACTACAAGGGCACCCAGTTCTGATGAGAACACCAAAGCGCCCTCGGTACCCGAGCAGGTTTCGAGGACTGATGCTTCAGCTAATTTGGACACGGGCGAAGTGATCAAGGAGAAGTCCAAAGTCGACTTTACCAAAGACGGTGTAGACAAATACAAGTTCTATCCAGACAATCCCGAGAACCATAGGCACAAGTACAAGTGGTCTATGAAAGAGCCATCGAAATACTACGATCCTTGCGAAGAAAGTAGACAAGCTTCCATGAACTGCATATTAAGAAACCCGGACGACAGGCTGGTATGTCAAGACTACTTTGATGCCTACAAGGAATGTAAAAAGGACTTCTTTGCAAAAAGAAAGCAAGATAGAATAGACGGTAAGAAAGGCTGGGGTTTCTGGTAGCATAGCTGTACATATTTTATTCTGCAAATAACCAGCTACAAACATATACTATAAAACATTATTGTTGTAAGATCCCTATTTCCTGTTATTTCCCTTTAATTCCCTTACTATTTCTTTATTATTTCAAATTTAATTTATATCAAAACTTGGATTGCCCTCTCCGCTTGCATACCCACAGTTAAGTCCCATTTTCGAGTAACCGCACATATCAAACATCCCAGAATCTTCTGTATTATAAGGTCCAAAGTACATCGAGTTATCCCGATCCCGATTGTATCTTGTTTGCGAGGTTCTCGTATGTCTCCCAGTGGTAGTATTGTTATCATCCCATCTTCCCCATGAGGTATATGAGTCAAACAACGCGCTTGACCTTTCCAGAGAAACTGGAACACTGCTCGATCCTGATCTGGGACCTCCAGGGTATCGAAAGAGACCAGTATCAACCACTCCGATATTTCTTCTTGTGCTTTGATTTTTGAAGCTAATACTAGGCAAAGTATTATGGAGCTCAACCTCTCCTGTCTTTCTATTCAATGAACAAACCAATATAGCCAGTATATCTTCATTTTCGGTATTTTCATTGTCAAACAACTTGGTGATTTCCATCAAATGTCGTATTTCTTTGCATTCGTTGGCCACATTCCCATCAGTTTGATTGTTGATTTCAGATTCCAAGTTTTCAACAAGATATTCCAAGGTGTTGTCTAGGTACTTGACAAGGTCAATTTTCAACGTGAATAGAATATAATTCAACTGCACATTGATCAATTCGGAACAGTCTCCGTCAGTGAGCTTCTTGAATAATTCCTTACTCAACCATTCTTCCCAATAGTCAGAATAAAACCGGTTGTTGTCTCGGGGCAATTCGCTGGCCCTTGGCCTATTGTGTTTACGAACCGTTTTTGTTAATATATGGAAGTTTGAGCAATATTCATTTACTAGCCCAATGGTTTCGTCGCTAGGAGCTCTTGAACCATCCGAAGACATCTCCTTCAATACCTCAAGCATATCTTTGGTGTATGAGAATAGGTATTCATCCTTGAATTGCTGGAACGGCTGAAGGCGCATCCATTCAGAAACCTGCAAGGTCACCAAGTGAAGTTTAAACCACGGTGACAGAAGTTTGGTGAATGCATAAGTTCCACCTGAATCTTTGTTTTTAGAATTAAAGATTGGTGCAGGTAAAAACCTTAAGTCGTTCTTTTTAAAATCAACTATTTTACCACTAAATGGAATAGTGATTGATTGAAGTCTTAAGGAATTGGGCTCGCGGCTTGAAGGGAGGATCTTTTCGACCCTTTTTAGCAAAAAAAGTCTACGTGCAAAAGATGAATTACCAAGTAATTTGGTTTCGGAGAATCTTTCTGATCCACAGAAAAAGTTGGTATATGAAGACAATTTTGCCCAAAAGTCTGACCAACTATTATTGGAGCCAAGATCAAAATGTCCGTTGATTTCTTTGCTTTCATAATTTATCTCCGAGAAAAATAAGTCACTGTGTAAGTTGTTGCTTCTTGATGGCGCTACTCCGAAACTCGAGCCAGCTCTGAACAAAGAACTATATTGTACACTTAGTATGTTGAAAGTTTCGTCTGTTGAAAGATCACTAAAGGATCCATTGCAAATTGTTTCCTCTTTCTGAGTGCTCTCTAATTCTACGTTAGAATCTCTGGAAATAGCCTTGAGTTGCCGTCTCTTCGAGTCCCGACGAGTCGGCACTTCAAGCAGTGGCGGGGCCGAGAATAACTTTCTTTTTGTCGATGGGGTTTGGACTAGTTTGGTTCGTAAACGTTTGCTGTTTTCTATTTTCTTAGCCCATAATGCGCGGCTCTGTCTGATCTTCAAAAACTTATCCATTCTTTTGTCCAACTGAAAATTGTGTTCGAGATCAGCCCTGATGTAGCCAATCTTTCTGCTCGATCCCAAGAGACTTTTCTTCGGTCCTTGGCCCATGTAACTATCAGAAAACAAGGAATATGTACTCATATTCTGTTTGAAATCCTCAAGAAATATCTTGAGTTCTTCCTGTAAATCTGCCGAGTCCATAGTTCTGCGTCCTATGGTCAACTCAAGGAGTTTCTTTTGGTCCTTCTCTTCCGTTTCGCTGTTAGTTTTATAAAAGACTCGTTTGTTGGACGATCTAGCACGAGTTCTGCTTCGCAATGCATTCTGCCTTTGCAACGGTATACCCGAGTTGCTTCTATTGGGACTTTCACTCCTGGCAATAGGAAGAGGTCTAATAATAATTCTGTTAAAGCTAGTCGTGTTCTGTCTAGCAGAGGAAAGTAGTAATCTTTCGTTTGACTCATTTGCTCCAGGAGGGACTGTGCTGCGCATTCTTGCGAAGTTACCTATATACGGCGACATCCCATTTTCTCCTTCGATAGGATCGTCTCTCACATCAATAGAATCAATGAAATGAATTGCACGTTGTGTATCTTGTTCTGAGTAGTCCTGGAGATCCTCACTGTGCCCATCACTCAGGTAGCGATGTGTCAAGTATCTTGGATTGGTGACATACGGCATGTCATTTTGATCGTTTTGATCTTCACTATCATCATCATCATCATCATCATCATCATCATCATCGTCGTCATCATCGTCATCATCGTTCCCAATTTCAGCACCTTGCTGGTCCAGATCGTCATTGGCTATTACAGTGGCACTGCGAGCCCCTATTGTTGAGTCGCTCGATCGGGCAATTCTCCATATGTTTCCCAATGTAGGTAACGTTCCGGACGATGTACCTGATTCATTCGAAGGAGTGGAAGACGGTCTAGGCTGATCTGACCGATTTTGAAAATAGTAATCTGATATTAAGTCTAGTGAGTTTAATCGCGACCCCGAACCCCGTGAATTTCTGGTCCGAAAGTATGAAGGGATACCATCGCCAAAACGGCTAAATGGAGGCAAGGTGTTCAGGTGTGTGGCATTCGTGTTGGTGGTATCAGACAAACGTTCCACTGGTTGTAGATTCGTGCTTGTCGGTTGCTGGTTACCTGAATAATCGGAGTTATCTGGAGAACTTGGTGGGGGCATATCGGGTTTAAGTGTTGTTTCTTGGGTAGGAAACCGAAAAAGTATGTCCTACCTTAGACCACTCGTGAAAGTGTACAAATATATATCGATTAATTAATTTTGATCTGTTTATATTGACGTATAAATGACCTTTACTATATTATACTTAATTAAGCATACTATTTACAGCCACTCAAGAAATTATTTGTCGCTAAGCGTGCCGCAAGACATGTCGCAAAATTGTCGTTGTGTCCGCCAGGGTTTGTTCGCACGATTACGCACGAGGAA
The DNA here is from genome assembly GCA_030568655.1 of Suhomyces prunicola. NCBI lineage: Eukaryota > Fungi > Ascomycota > Pichiomycetes > Serinales > Debaryomycetaceae > Suhomyces > Suhomyces prunicola. Next base: position 682,494 of record JAJMGJ010000004.1, read on the forward strand.
GAGCTGCGTACCAGGATGAAACGCAGCGCGAAGTCCACAAGAATTGGTCGCAGAGGCGCCAATGCGGCTTGTGATGACAACATCTTCATAGAGAAAATAGCCTGATTAGTGAGGCTGAGCTGGCATATTTGAATCACGACGTGGCGAGCTTTGCAAGTCTACCAGTCAATTACACCATCACTTTTATATAGTCGTCACTCAAGCATTCCCACTCAAATCGAGACATTTATGTCAAACGAAATTTTTATGTCTTGTATAATGCACTCGCGGCGCCTTGAACAGTGATTAAACGCCCTGGCCAGATATCGGAGCCAGAGCCAAACGTCACTAACACGGAAATACTAACTAAACGAACAGCGTATATAGTCTATGTGGCACATTTATAGAAGCATGAATGTCGTGTGAATATAATAATTATTTTGAATGTAATGGAGAAGAGGATAGTTTTCTATCGACTTCTTTAGATGCCCCTAACATCATCTAACTCCTCTCTGGTAACGCCTTGCGATAATCCTCATTTCTTCTTTTATAGGAAAATTAGCGTCCAGACTATTCACGTGATGGATGTAAAAAAACGTTACGATAAAAGAAAATAACATTCCAAACATCACTTGACAGTTCTGTTTTATACTTCTTGAACACACTCATTCAGGTCTGTATAAGCATAAATCAAACCAGACAGTTGGTGACTTTTCTTTTGGCAGAAAATCGACGATAGTGCTTATCTACAAAGTAGAAACACTGCAGGGGCCAGCAACAACAATCCCGTGTTAATATTTGTCAGAAATCGGAATAATATATAATCAGTATCACTACTGGATTTAATACCTCAAGCATTTAACCGAGTATTCAAACACCATATATTACTCGAACTTGTTTTCCACATTCCTTTGTACCACTAATACAATATGACTTCAACTTCTGGTACAACGTATATTTGTATCAAACAGTTCAACGCCCGTTTGGGTGACGAGTTGAGCTTGAAAGTCGGCGACAAAGTCGAGGTTTTAGCAGACGATAGTGAATATAACGATGGATGGTATATGGGTAAAAACTTATTGACATCTGAAGTAGGTTTGTATCCTAAATCCTTCACTCAAATATTGCAACAACATAACCAGGATGGCTCATTGTTAAGATCAAGATCCAGGAGGATCATAAGCAATAACAGTACCGGATCGAATACCCCCGTCAATACATCAACTCCTAATGGTTCCAAAGTCACAGACAAGATGAGTAAGCTCAATTTGAATGGTGACTCGGAGTCTTCTCCCACAACCAAAGTCAACAAGACTATGAGCGATATAGACAGGGCTCTACAAGAACTTCAGACCGAGAGTTTTTTGGGAAACTTATCAGGTTCGAATAAAAGTAAATCAAATAGTGAAAATAAGGAGGTGAATGGCCATAATGACAATAACGATAATTCTAATGATGACGACTACACAGCCCTTCACCCAAGTTCGAAGCAAACACATGGTGATAATAATGGCTCTCATCAGAGGACAGCTTCAGCACAATCTATAACCGAAGATTTAAATCCTTTGAAGGCTGCTGAGTGGACTTCACAACAAGTGTCTTCTTATTTTGCTATAGTGTTGGGATTTGATATGGATATAGCGGGAAAGTTTGCTAGACACAAAATCACGGGTGCCATACTATTTCAACTTGATTTGGCCCATTTGAAGGAATTAGACATCGATTCCTTCGGAACGAGATTCGAGGTTCACAAGGAAATAGATAAGTTAAGACAAATCTCGTCCAGAAACGCCAAGCATAAGTCGATAAGTCGTTCGGTCAGCAAAAACAATTTATCTGGAAGAGATAATGGCGATAATACCAATAAATCGTCCACACTTCGGGAGGTCTCCATGGCGGATGACGAATTTATCAGTCCCCCAGGATCAGATACTGCATCACCTAATAATTATCGCTCGTATCTGGAAACTGCCGACGAGATATTAGGTAATGATACGACAAAACGCCAATCTAGACAAAGTGCATTTTTGATGCCATCGGCAAACTTGAAACCATCGGGATCATTTTACAAGGGTCATCAAAGAAAAAGATCGCAATCGTTGGATAATGTCAATGAGAAGGATAACTCATACCTCTCCCCAAAAAAGTCTGGTGGCAATTTCAACGGATCGAGTCCAGCTGATAGAAGTTTTGGGTTTAATGATAGCTCTCATGAGCCAGGTTTGTATGTAAGCCGCTCGAATGCTGGCTTGGGATTGACCACAGCGCCAAGTAGACCATCTTCATCCATTTACGAATCATCCATGATAAGTCACAACAGAAACACCTCTCAGTTCTCTGGGCAAAACCATCACCGCAGAAATTCATCTGCAGGCACTCACAGAAGACATTCTTCGATGTTCCTGTTCTTGTCTGGCAATGACGATAAACAAACATCGAACGGAAGGACTGGCATTTCTCAACCACACAACGACAAACCAAAGGATACAACAAAGAATGACCTGGAAAATGTAACAGAACCTGAAACTGACGAAGTACCTAAATTGATATCTCCCGCCAAGGTAAAGAGGAATAATTCCTTGTTTTCTCCAAAACAACGTAAGATTCAAGGGAATGGTAACGATAATATCGATATCGACAATGCATCGTTTTCACCAAAGAAACTGAAATCGATATCTCATAAACCTGACGACAAGAACAAAGTCGAGTTTGATGAAAAAAGATCCGCCTCAGACTCGACTGGAACTCAAGGGCCAGGCGCTGTATCACGTTTAAAAAACTTGAGAACCACTTCTACTCAAAACTTTAAGAATCTTACCACTTCTAAAAAGCTGAAGACTTCAGCATTCCAAGAAGGTATCAGAGATGTGACACCGGATGAAGCGATTAAGACGGCCAACTACAGTGGGTTCATGTCCAAGAGATCTGGAAACACTTTGAGTTGGAGATCCAGGTACTTCACATTACACGGAACAAGATTGTCGTATTTCACATCGTTGAAGGATAAGAAAGAAAAGGGATTAATCGATATCACTGCTCATAAAGTGATACCAGTACATGCTGAATCGGAACACAACACTGGATCCAACGATAAGTACATTGCCTTATACGCTGCCTCAACCGGGTTTGGTAGATATTGTTTCAAGATAATACCACCTGCTCCGGGTTTTAAAAAGGGTTTGACGTTTACTCAACCAAAAACGCACTATTTTGCTGTGGATACCCAAGAGGAAATGAGAGGTTGGTTGAAGGCCTTGATGACTGCCACGATCGACATTGATGATTCCGTCCCAGTAGTCAGTAGTTGTTCAACGCCAACGGTCAGTTTAGCGAAGGCGCAAGAATTGTTGTCGAAGGCTCGCGAAGAGACCAAACTCAAGGATGAAGAATTAAGAGCCAAGGGTTACATACGAGATGGCTTTGAAAGTGACTATGGTCTGTATTTGAATGAATTGAGTACTGACTTGCAAACATCCTTGGATTCGACTACATCACCAAACATTGATTCAGTTGACGAAACGACTGTATCTTCGGTTCCTCAGAATGCCAATGGACAGCCCAAGCTTTCTATTGATACTAGTGGGTCATTTTCCAAAACAACTACTAAGACACCATCGACTCCACAAGCAATGACAAGTGCTTCAAATCAGGGAGGGTTCGCTTCGCCTTATTTGTTAGCCTCGGGTCTTTTATCGCCCAGACTGGGCCATAGTGCAACTGCTTCCTCGCCAACGGGTACTCCAATATCCAACCTGAAAATCTCGGATTACTTCAACGAAAACACTACCCCAACGGCCAACTCTACTTCATCTACAGTTACGCCTACTGCCCCTTCTAGCAAACCCGACCATGAAAGTGCCGGTACTCCGAAGTCAGTGTTCTCTTATAGTAACGGAAAGTTTTCGGGTGGAAGAAAAAAGTCGATATCTACTGATAAAATGTTGGCTTATACAAGTGATGGTTCAGGTAATCATACCTTTGTAATTAAACCAAAAAAATGATCTGGTGAAACCAACGTCGCCCGTAATACCCAAGTAAACTGAGATTAAATAGTATCTCTTTAAATTTACAGATATTTGAAAACTGACTGATCATCTTTATATGTATTAAAGCTTGTATACATTTAGTCGCTCGTCTGATATGTACTTGAAAGTGCTTGTAATGGTGATTTCGCGCGGCTGGTAGCGCTGAAAGTTTTGTTTACAAAGTCAAAACCATCTGAGCACAGGAATCGAGCAGTCTACTAGAAAACGAAACATAAGAAGAACCGAGCATATAATAACGCCAGAGTCATATAAATAAGATCTACATATCAAAAATCGATACCCACACCTCAATAACATTCTGCTCACTTACAGGCTAAGTTGCAAGTAGACTCAAAATGCAATCAGAACCCCATGCTGCTCATTCAGAGTCTTCGTATGTTTATCAATACCTTAGGTCGGTAATAATCCACTCCCTTGACACATTCAATTACAAGAATGCTGAGTTTGCCTGTGAAAGGCTTCTCGCTTTGGATGACGATAACTTGGATTCCATGTACTTGTACTGCTTGACTTTGTATCACCAAGCCAAGTATAAAACATGTTACAGTTTACTCGTGGGTCTTTTGAACACCGGCCACTTGGGCTTTGGCTTTTTATACGCGAAGTGCTGTTTGAAGCTCAAGAAATACAAGGAGGGAATTTATCAACTAGTAAAGCTAAACCATTTATATAACGAATCGTCTTTCAGACAAGCTCAGGGCTATAATGACCATACCAATTCCCTGTTTCTGTTTGCCTCGTCCCAGCAGAAATACAACTACGAACACCAACGGTCAGTGTATCCTGATTCGTCAATTATATATCATGTTTTGGCTAATCTTTACAAGGCAAATGGGGATATCAAAAATAGTGCTTTAAACTATGTGCAAGCTCTTAAATTTAACCAGTTTGATTTCGAAGCATTCCAGGAATTGTGCAAATTAGGAGTCAATGTGAAGGTCAAATCGATTTACAAACCAAACCAATTAAAAAGCAATAGTGTGTTGCACCCTTCCAACGATGATATACTACCAAGTGCCAGCCATTCTTACGATTTTAACGACAGTATCTCCAACCCCTTTTCTAATTCTGTTCCGGGAGGAGCCCCAACTCCTCATGGGAACCAAGTGAACCCTGCCCAGTATGAAACCCCTTTAATTCATCCGGATGATACTTTCAACCATGCCATATCCACCCCTCGAATAAGAGCAACTGTAGTGCCGGATGCGCCATTACGAAAGTCCAATCCCAATTCCACCAATACAAATGGAGCACCACCCAGCCATTTTGAATTTACGAAGCCGAATTTTCCTATAGATTCAAACGATAAAAAGCACAAAAAGGAAAGCACCTACTCCAAGATCACGTCGCGATTAATCTCACAACCTGGCGTCTCTGGTGGTGCAAGTGGAAACTCCGGTCCAAACGGTACGTCAAATACTGGTGGAAACAGCAATGGATCAAAATTGCTTGAAACTCCTGGCTCTAAGAAAGGAATAAGGTCTAATCTCAAGCGTAATAGCTCCTCTGGACTTATTCCCACCATGAACCAGAATAATAATGATCAGGAGTCACGTACCTCGATGACCATGCTCAAGGAGATAGAAGCAGGTGAGGCTTTCCTTCTTAAGTTGTACACTGTGTTCGCCAAGAGTTTCAAGTGTATGTGCAAGTACGACTGCTACAAAGCTATAAGGCTACTTGAGGAATTTTTGTCGGAAAAAGATAAAGAGACTCCTTGGGTTTTGAGTAAATTGGGAAGATTACATTATGAAATCGTGAATTACAAACAATCTGAGTACTTTTTCAGTAAACTACGGAAATTGGATAGAACCAGATTAGAGGATATGGAATATTATTCAACGTTGTTATGGCACTTGCATCGGAAAATTGAATTGACTTACTTGGCGAACGAACTACATGATTTGGATCCAAACTCGGCAATCACATGGTGTGTCATAGGAAACTTGTTTTCTCTTACCAGAGAACAAGACGAAGCCATCAAGTGCTTTGACAAGGCAACGAAGATAGATGAAAACTTCACATATGCTTACACTTTGAAGGGACACGAATATTTCGGTAACGACAACTATGAAATGGCATTGGAAAACTTTAGAATCAGTTTGTTGATCGATTCCAGGCATTACAATGCATTATACGGTATAGGCATGGTTTACATCAATTTGGGAGACTACCAGAAGGCAGATTACCATTTCCGAAAGGCTGTATCGATCAATCCCATCAACATTATCTTGATATGTTGTGTTGGAATGGTGCTAGAGAAATTGGGTAAGAAGAACCTCGCTTTGAGACAGTATGAGTTGGCAAACAAATTACAGCCTTTGAACCCATTGCCTATATTCAAAAAAGCGCAATCGCTATTCGCGATGCAACAGTTCCCGCAAGCACTTAAGTATTTCGAAACATTGAAAGAGTTGGCACCGGATGAAGCGTCTGTTCATTTCTTGCTCGGACAATTGTACAATATCCAAAACGATAAATTTCTGGCAATTAAAGAGTTCACGATTGCCATGAACTTGGATCCCAAGGGAAATTACTTGATCAGAGAAGCAATGGAATCTTTGAAGACTGACAGTTAGTCAATTACTACGTAATGATATAAATATATCCCGCAGGAAAGAAAAGAGACATCTAATTCAGCCCCGTAGTGTATTTGAGATTGACGCGCTTATAGTAAACCTCTCTACTCGTGCCCGTATGCACCTCCACAATCTTATTGTTAGCAAAGACAATCGATCATTTCTGTACTGAGCATTTTCATAGAATCTTTCCAGATAAGTTCGTGAACCTTCACGTTATACATTACGCTAAGCTTACTTTTTAAGTCCACAACTCGTCGGTCGATTATTTTTCAATCCTGTGAAATTAGTGGAAGTCAATTCTTTTTTTTGGCGAGATACTTCAGATCGAAAATATCCCATAACAATTATAAAGTTTGAAGAATAAACTACGAAAATCTAAAGAGTTTCACTACATCGCGGCAGCACATAGGAAGCAATGATAAGAACCGGTCTCGTACTAACCTGGTTGATTGCTTTGGGGACTTGTTTCGATTTTGATAAACCAAACTACTACCGGACAGGTGATAAGGTGGATCTTATAGTCAACAAAGTGGAGTCTGATATTACCCAACTTCCATTCGAATACTACAACTTACCCTTTGTATGTCCACCTGCCAATTCTGACAATCCCTTGGCTTTATCTCTCGGCGAAATAATGAGAGGCGATAGGCTCTGGGTAAGTAGTTATGACTTGAAATTTGGCATCGATATGCCCTGTATGAGACTTTGCGATTTGATTGCAACCGAGTCAGGTATCAAAAAAGCCGACTACCTCATCAGAAATGGATATGTCACGCATTGGCTCCTTGACGGCTTGCCTGGTGCAACCACCTTTGTTTCTGAAAAGGGTGGAAATAAATACTACGCGGCTGGATTTCCCTTGGGGTTCGTTGAAAAAGACTTAAGTTACATCTACAACCACGTAATGCTAGTCGTAAGATATCATAAGAACCGTCGAACTGGTGAATCTACTATTGTGGGCTTTGAAGTTTACCCTAGAAGTGTTATCAATGAGGAATGCCCTGGTAGTTCCACCAACTACAAAAACTTCGCTTTGAAGTCAAACAGTAACGAGTTAGGAAAAGATGGAAAGCCCAGAGTCGTTATCCCATACACATATTCCGTGTATTGGAGAGAGGATAATTCTATAGACTATGACCATAGATGGGACTTATACTACGAAAATGAAAACAGCCACGACAACCATAAAATCCACTGGTTTTCATTTGTCAATTCTCTTGTCTTGATGTTTTTGTTATCTTTGGTGGTGGCAGCTGTATTAATAAGGGTGTTGAAGAAGGATATTCTGAAATCTACCTCCTTGCCACTTACCGGTGATTACAGCGGGGCCAGCGAGACTAGCGACAGGGGTATATTGAATGGATTGATCGAGGCTGTCAATAAGTCACCAAGCTTTTCGACCCCTTTGACTATTTTAGTCTCCAGTGGTATTCAAATGTTTGTGGCCACATTTGGAGTTATCCTTATATTTTTTATAAACTCGAACTTCAATCTTGGACATTCCAAATCGAACAGCAGCCTATTCAACAATCATCAGGGTGCAGTTCAGTCATTGTCAGTGTTTAGTTTGTGCGTCTCGGGCTTCATATCATCATATAGTGGGATCATCTTACACAAACTTTTAACTAATAATCATGTTAATTTGGAGTACTCTAAGAAGAAGGCCACATTGTTTTCCATGGCATTCGCCGGATTCTTGCCTACTTTGGTGTTGTCGGTGATTTTGTTCCTAAATTTCTTTGTATGGGCCAAAAAGTCTTCAAACGCTTTACCATTCGGAACCATCGTCGTTTTGTTGCTGATAATAGTAATTATAGAATTGCCACTAGGAATTGTTGGCGGATATTACGGTAACAAGAAGAAATTTGATAGAAAATCCATATTATACAATACCACTGACTATAGCGAAAAGAAAGAATCAGTGAAGACACTTCAACCATCGAGGTCTAAAAGGTCTTTGTTTATAAACCCGGTCCTCAATACTTTAATTTTTGGGCTGGTTCCTTTTGGGATAGTGTTTGTTGAGTTGGTTTTCTTATTCAATTCCATTTGGTTGGAAAAGACCACATTTTATTATATGTACGGGTTTTTGTTCTTCAACTCAATAATGCTTTTGATAATAATTGCTGAGTCAGTAATAGTGGCGGTTTACATTTCGTTGGTCATATATAAAAACTCCTACTGGCACTGGTTGAGTTTCAGAACTGGATCATCTCTAGGTTGGTACGTTTTTGCATACTCGTGTTACTATTTTGTGTTTTACTTGAACATCCGGGACTTTGTGAGTGTGTTATTCTATTTCACATATATGGCATTGACAAGTATCTTGGTAGCAATTAGTGGTGGTGCCATTGGATTATTGACAGCGTTGATATTCATCAAAAAGATTTATGGAGTGGTGAAAGTAGACTAGAAACTAATTTCACAACTTAATTTGATAGTCAACATTAGCCGGCTTCGACCTGAAAGCCAGACTGTTAGGAAGATTAATATTATTCATTCTTCTGTATGTAATTGTACTATATTAATTCAGTTTTCTTCATGAATCATGTTTGATTCTAGCATAAATATATTCACTCAACATCCTTCTACAGTTTGAACCTGTCAAGTCCTCTACAGATATAATATCGTATGATTTTATTGTGATAACATTTTCTTGGTTATTTAGGAGTCGAAAGAAATAAAGAGCCCAATTGAGAGCTAATGCTAAGCTTTAACTTTCTAATCCAAAGAGGAAGCACCAGTAATAATATCAACCAATTCGTTAGTAATAACAGCTTGTCTAGTTCTGTTGTACAAGATAGAGTAAGAGTTGATCATGTCACCGGCATTCTTAGAAGCATTGTCCATAGCGTTTCTTCTAGCAGAGGTTTCAGAAGCGTAACCTTCAGCCATGGCGGTCAAAAGGGAGTTAGACAATGAGAATTCAGATAAGGTTTCAGAAATACCTTCGGTTTCTAATTCGTACTTGGATAAACCTGGGGCCTTTTCAATGGCTTCAGAAGCAAAGACGGAAAATTGGGATGGTTCGAAAGAGACACCAGAAACGAACTTGTTGTACAAAATTTCAATATCGTCGTACTTACCCAATTGTTGGATTTCGTCAGCAATCAAAGCTACTTCGTTGAAGGTTGGAGCTTCCTTACCAACACCAGCAAAAGACAACTTCAATTTGTCAGCGTGAGTTCTCAAGAGTTGGGCCTTGACTTTTTCACCAACAGTGACAAATTCAACTTTGTTGTCTAATTCGGCAGCTCTTCTTCTTGCTGCTTTAGATATTTGAGTGTGGATGGAACCACATAAACCTTTGTCAGAAGAAATGACAACTAACAAAGTCTTGGAAGGTTCACCCTTTTCTGGTTCAGCGTTCTCGAAGAAAGCAGAGTCTGACTTGTTGAAAACTCTTGATGATTCCATAGCTCTTTGGGCCTTGTTCAAACGAGTGGAGGCAACAATCTTCATGGTCTTGGTGATCTTTTCAATGTTCTTAATGGACTTAAGACGGGTTTCAATTTCACGCAAAGTGGCATAGTTTCTAGATATTGTTAGTATATAAGCTTATTGTCAATCCTGGCTGAAAAGTACACTTGGCAAAAAATGAAAAGTACAATTCTTTGCGTCAATAAATTTGCTGTCGAGTTGAATATGGTTGGGCGGGAGATCTATTACTAAGGTATTCAATGGCTTTGTAAAATGGCTAGATCTCTTATTTGATATGCGAATGACAATTGGTCCCTTTCAGTGTTCAATTGTATGAGTAACAGTACTCGACATATGTCCGAAATTCGTTGAGAAAGCTCAGGATATACATTTCCCAAATCACATACCTCACACCCGCACGGGCAATTTGAGTAGTACCTAAACGAAACATGATATTATCCTTGATCAATTAAATACGATTCCTAGTATAAACTCGGTCGCTAGCTTCAGTCAAAACTTTTTCAGTGCCAGGTGCGTTCGGATTCCGATGTGGGACAGATCTGATTGGCTCGCGCGAATGAGCAAGGCACGTCGGATCACGTGACGAGATCCAAACTATGGCGATAATACTAGTGGTGGTTGTAAGAGGTGCTAGTTGACGATCATAATATACATACTACGAAAGATTAGAATCGATAAATAGTCAGCGTTGTTTAAATTAGTAGACAAAGGAGAATGGTAGTGTGATTTCTTATAGAACCACCTGAATATATGTTTTTTTATATTTAATTCTTAAAGGTAGATAGGTTGATTCTCTATAATGAAAATAATCTATTCAAGTGGTTGATTATTGATATTGGAACGCTCCATATAAGAATGGCTCCGAACTAATACAATTAATAGATTTGGAAATGATATGACAATAGTTTACATGAGACTGCATTGTAACATGCGGCCTTATATATGCATTGAAGCTTACTGGGAGACTTCATTGTGAGCCTAAAGCTCGGGATCTGGACATCCTGGTCCAAATTACTTAGATGGATCGTTCTTTTGGTAACCTAAGTAACCTTGTAATGGGTAGGTTTCGATCATTTTCATGTACTTCAAAATCAATGGTCTGCAATTCTTTTGGGCGTCCACCTTGTGGTATTGTTTGCATTTTCTTAAAGCATCGTGGGTCACTCTCAATGCGTAGGTTCTTATCCACTGCTCTCTCAACATGGAGGTTCTTGCATCATTCACTTCTGGGAACTTTTCATAGTCGATATCATCGAAGGACACCAACTCTGGCCTTTTGTGGTTGTCGTAATTGTCTAATCCTATTCACTGTTAGTAATTTGCATGCGGACAATTGCTACTAAGTCTTACTCACCCATTCTTAAGTTAAGCGTATACAAGCCGGCTCCACTGTCACTATCAACACTTTAGATAATGTTATAAAAAGAAGAATTTTAACTGGATACTTTTCTGACAAAAGTACACGACCAGCGCACCGACAAGGACCATTCGCCGAGCATCATGTGACACTCAGATCTTTATTTACTGCGGAGAAAGACACGTCTGAAAAACAGAAGTATAGATTAGTATAGGTGCTACCTGAGTGGTTTTTTTATTTCTATATGTAGCAAACTCCCACTCTCATCTCACCTGGTCATGATGTTGGTCTTGGCGTAACTGTTTGTAGAAAGCTCTTTCAAAGCCGCTCCTCGGGGTCCAATGATTGAGGTAGCCACGACCTGCTAAAAATATCGAACTTTCAATCGTGTTCGTGGGGAAGCATCAAGCTCAGGTAGATGACTAAACCCGTTAAAACGAGCCCAGCACCGCTGAGCTTTGGCGAGAAACAGCAGGTGTTTGCCATCAATGCCAGCGTGATTGCATATGCCCACACTGTCTTTGCATATACCGCATTTGTATTGGCATTGATCGTAGGATGCTGGCTTCATTACTACAAAATCGTTGAAAACTCGTCCTTTGGATATCCTGACGAGTGGTTTCCATCAGTTTCAGCCACAATTGGTGATAGGTACCCTGAAAGATCACTTTTCCAAGTTGTTATCGCCGTGACTTCGGGTCCCAGATTCCTATTAATATTATTCAATTTCATCACATTGTTCAAGAGTGACTCTATATTACCGTATATTGCTCTTGGCTCGGGATTTATAAGAACCTTCACTTGCGGTGGTTGGGTTTATATAACCTCTGGTGATGACCATGACTGGCATGATATATTCATGTTGGGTTACCTCGTGTTGACAATTCCATGGACAGTATGTATCACGAAGTTGTCCATCAAAAATTCCAAGGAGCGTAGTGGAAGATTTTACACCGCTACTGCGTTTTTCGGTACCATTATTCCATTGATTTACTGGTTCATACAACACAAAGTGCACATTAGACCGGGTGCCTATTCCATCTATGCTTATTTCGAATGGGCATTGGTTTTATGGGATGTTGCTTTTGACGCTTGGTCGATCATTGACTTTAAGAAGGTTGAAATCAGATTTTATGCTTCGGGTATCTCTTTGGCCAAAGTCACTGGTGCTCCACCAGTAAAGGCAGTTGTTCCAGAAAAAGAATCCTCGAGTGTGCCAAACGATGAGTTCACTACAGTTGAATTTTTACTCAACTTGATCAATGCCAACATATTCTGGTCAGTTATTAGCGCCTTATTATTATGCGTTTGGTACTTTCCTTTGTGGTACATGGGGCTTTCAGGATACGAAGTAACTATTGTTGCACTTTTTGTTCCTAACCTTATTTTGGTTATACCATTCGTTAGAAACTTCCTCGCTAAGTACCTCTTCTTCACTCGCTCGTTGACCGTGATCTTGGGTATTGGCGCATACAAACTCGATGACCCAGAACAGAAGCTTTTGGCCGTCACAGCAGGTACTTCCTTTGCCGTTCTTTCATTTGTCACTGACTTTTGGGCATTATCGAATCAGCCTAAGAAATTCACTTCGTATGCCACCACCTACATTCTTGGATTATTGTTCACTGCGGTGTTGAAGTACTCGTTCTACTCAAGCAATCCTATCTGGCCAATCATGCATGCTCAAAATGGTGGCCACAATACTATCGGGGTGTTTGTTGGCTTAATTGGTGCCTTCTTTACTCCCTCGTCCGTTTCAACTGTTGCACCAAAGTCTTTTCCAAGATCAGGTGGCTCGTCGATATTAGCTGCTTTTGGATTCGGGGGCTACTTTTATTCCCTTCTTACTTTTTTGGCTGACTCAGGTACTTTGTCAACTTGGATTTGGGACGGTTATCCAATCACTGGTCCAACACCGATCACTGGTGGTATGATCTATTTTGTTGCCTTCTTTATTGGTGTTATAGTATCATTGAAGACCAACCACAGCATATTGAGCTCTGCCTCATATAACGTTATTGTTGGTGGTGGTTCAGCCCTAGCATTTTACCATCTCAGTGGTTGGTACGCATTTGCTGGTGCAAGTGTGTACACCGTTTATTTACTTTCCGTCACACCTATTATATTCCAAAGTGTTGTTGGATTCAATCCAGGTATAGTTTTCTTCCTTGCTTTCTGTATTGATATCATCATATCTTTGGCACACATTTGGACTGTTGCTTATGCATTTGTTCCTGGTGGAAATTTGCTCAGGGAGAGAACCGATATAATCATGGCCATCTCGCACATTCTGATATTATTGGGGATCTTGAATTACAATCTTAGAATCAAAGGTTCCAACATTGTCAAGATCAATACCGGTAAGCACTTGTTCAAGCAAGCAACTACCATTATGACAATTTTTTTGGCTTTAAGTGCTTCTACTTTCCTCAATAGAATCCCGGTAGCTTCCTCCATCAAACCATACAATGAAGATTCCAAGTCCTTCACCGCCGGTGTTTGGTGTGTTCATTTTGGCTTAGACAATGATATGTGGTCGTCAGAAGTTCGTATGGCAAATTTGATTAGAGAAGCAGAGGTTGATATAATTGGTTTGTTGGAAACTGACACCCAAAGGTTGATTGGAGGAAACCGTGATTTCACTCAGAATTTGGCTGAAGACTTGGGAATGTACAGCGATTACGGTCCTGGTCCAAATAAACACACATGGGGTGTGGCATTATTGTCGAAATTCCCTATCATCAAGTCCACCCATCACCTTTTGCCCTCTCCTGTTGGTGAATTGGCCCCCGCCATTCATGCAACGTTGGACATTTATGGTGAATTGGTGGACGTTGTCGTGTTCCATTCGGGTCAAGAAGAAGACGTGGAAGACAGAAGATTGCAATCTTTGGCAGTTAGAGATATCATGGCAGGTAGTGACAAACCTTTAGTTTTATTGAGCTATTTAGTTACTGTTCCATTGGAAGGAAACTACAACACCTACGTGAGTGAAGAGTCGAGGGTTCACGATATTGACAGTACTGATTGGGATAGATGGTGTGAGTACATCTTGTTCAGAGATCTTAAGAAAGTTGCTTACGCCAGAATTTCTAGATCAACCATCACCGATACTGAGTTACAGATTGCTAAGTTCAAGTTATTGAGTGATGAGCAAAAAGAAAGTAACGACTTGGATTTCTTATATGGGAATCACTTTGTTGACGAAGATGAAATAAGCGAGAATTTAAGAATGCCTTCCTTATTTAGAGGTGATGGTGTCAGAGGTCATAGATACCACGTCTTTGATGAACCAAGGTATTTCAAGCAGTAGTTTTCGATGCTTCTATCAGCTCTTTAGGTATTTGATGGTTTATAGTAAAACTCATGAAAAATCATTGAGTGGCCTTACCTTAAAAGATATAGTGTTAATTTTATTGAGCGTTAAGGTGATTAGATTCTTTGAATACCATCTTTTAACTGTGGACTTTAAGCAAGGTCTTCCGGAGAGTTTGGAAGATACTTTGTGTTGGGCATTTTTGTAGTATTTTTGCAAAAAAGGTTAGAAAGCTTCAGATATTTTCAAGGCTGAGGTCAATGAAAGACTGTAGATATAATGCATCTTGTTATATACATGAAGAACAGCATCTAAGCTGGAGACTATAAAACTATTCTTTAAAAATTTAAATGTTAATCAGGTAGACAAAAGAACTTGTGCCTGAGCTTCTCTTTCATCGAGGCCATCGTATGCGTCTTGAGTTGGTCTACTGTTGCTTTCAATAGAGGCCTGCTGTTGCTTGTGTCTTGTTTCGTATAGCTTAACCTTCTTGGAAATACGCTTCAATTGCCACTTTATGGGAATGAATGGTGCAACACCTTCTCTTTCTTCATATAATTTCACTTCAAGCCATACGATGACTGCGAGCCAGTACGCAATATAGGAACCAACACTTCCATAAGTGGCTGAGTTGGTCCAGCCAAAAATAGCGTTGAAGACCATCCACCAACCATCTTTAAGGCCGTTACAACAGTTCACGTGCCACACGCTCTTGGCAATATCATAAGAGCCTGGCCCACTTCCAGTTTCACCAACATCTAATCCTCCGCAAGCCCTGACATAACTTTCGAGCTCCAAGAACCACACACCTCTACTCATTAAGCCAGCACTGACAATGTAGAGGAAACAAGTCGATAAAATCAAGAAATATTGTAAAGACATTTTGTTACCACCTTTGTACAAGACATATCCGATTACGGCACCAAACAAAACACCTGCAATTATTGAAAAAGGAATAGATGTAGGTGGCAGTGACATACCAATACCACCAATAAATACTACTGCTTCTAATCCTTCTCTTAAGGTTGTGACTAAAGGCAAGATGGCGAGAAAGTACTTTTTGGTGAACTTGGATCCCTTTTTATGTTTATGCTTGTAATCAGATCCGGTCAACGGACGTGTGCTGTCAGCACTGAGACGTGAATCATCATTACTCGAGGTGAGATCATTAGCGAGTTTGACGCCTTCTTCACTCTCAGTGTAAGCATCACCAAGTTTGATCCACCACTTGACTTTCATGACCTTGTTGATACGAAGAAGCCCAATACCCATGATGGTGATGATAATACTCGAAAGTAATGAAAATACACCCTCCCAAAGTCTTTCGGCATATGACCAATAGTCGTTGCCTATTATATAAAAGCTTGCAATGAAAATCATTCCTATGATGAAACAGATTACAAGACCTAGGATTGCTCCTACCCAGACTTGGAGCTTGAGTTTGTTCTGTACGCTACTGAACTTTTTGCTTTGTTCATCGTCTTGCGTAAGGTTGTTGGATTGTGATCTTTGGTTTATGAATGAAAGTAACACTGAAATGATAATAGCGGTTTCCAACGTTTCTCTAAATATTATGAAGAATATCTGAATCGAAAAATAATCTTCCATCATCTTTACTGAATTTTCGATAAAGAAACGCCGAAAGAAAGCCTGGTATCTATTAATTCATGCCAAGCACAAGGCAGTTTACGAAATGCATCTCCGACACGAAAATGAAGAGCCGCGCACGTGAATACCTACATCTTGAGCACTGTACTAATTATGTATCAATTCGTTTTCAAGATAAGACTAAGCTTGAACAGGGACTAAAACGACGGGCAATTATGAAGACATAATGCTTTGATATAACATATAAAAACTTGCATCTAAAATAACTCTAACTGTGCAATTTGTAAAAAGAATAGAGCTCGGTAAATCAAAAGAAGTAAACGAGAATGCTGCACCCGCAAAGATACAATCTGGAATTAGCCAGTTTATAAGCCTTCAGGAAGGAAATCAACTGTAGCACTTAAACAAGTAATGAAAACATCGTCTTTGGTGTAAGCTCTAGCATTAACAGAGTATTTTCCTGGTGGAACTTCTGCTGGAATTTCGACTGTCTTTTCGATGACCTGCAACCCCTTTTTGATAGGACACTCTAAGTCAACCTTCGTGATTTCGTCACATAAATCGTAAGTTTGGTGGATCAATTTAATGAAACCATACTTAACATCGACTTCGACGTATGCACCATCAGTGACATCTTGACTAATAACACCAACAGCGGTGAAAGTTAAGTTTTGACCTCTGTTAGGAGGATTGGGACTGATGACGACCTTTTGCAAATTCAAGATTTGAGGTTCAGAGGCATCACATTGGACAATTGGGGATCCTCCAGGAACTGGTTTGGTGTTTGGCGCTGGCAAGGCCTTTATAATTTCGGGTTGTTCCGCAGTTGGCTTGATACCGAAGACGGTGATAATTTCATCGTAAATAGGATCAAGGACAGGCTTGAGAGATAATGCTTGGATGGAGCTAGTGGCAAGACCTAATACTGCTAATGTTTTTAAACTGACCATTTTATAACTAATTAAATTGAATTGCTTAGCTACCAAATAATCTATCTCGAACCTTAATCTAGGGGGAATAGGGCCGCATGGGAATGACTACCGTATCACGGGATCACATGACATAGCAAAAGCTGCATTGCGGGATTATGTGCAGGCACCACTGTGGCACAATACAACAATATTTTGTATGTGAAGGTAGTTACGCAATGATAAGGTATTATGGTGCAGTGTATAAATTAACATTGCAGCTGTTTGTCCGGTCTGTCATTCAGACGGTCGCCGCTGAAATTTGCAATTAGAATCGAGGTTGGTTTAATCTGTCAACAAATAAATTATCTAGTGTGTATTGTCCGTAAATTTCTAATTGTGGGGTTTGAGAAGTAAAAGATACTACCATTAAATAAATTAGGGTGGAATTAAAATCAAAAAATGAATTTGAGCGTAGCGGGTTCACTGGCATCAACCAGCTATGACTAAATTGGCAGTCATGGTGTCGAATCTCTCACGCACTAATTTGGTTTGTATCTTTAACAACTCGTTAAAGATAGCTTCGCCATTAGGATGGTTCAACAATTCGGTAATTTTTTCATTGGGCAACTTCCAAATCACACTATCGGAAACAGTGGTATAGCTCATTTCTCGGAAGTTGGGCCCGATTTCAAAGAAATCCCCAAATGCTGTCAATGGCAACACACTTGAGTGCAAAGTTCTGTTATCACTTTCGAGTTTGAACACTGACCTTACCAATCCAGACTCGACAATAAAGAAAGCTGGACGGTCCCTCGAAGAGTTGTAGAATTCATAGTCTTCAGGTATCCGTTCTTTGACAAAAAATGAGGTCACTTGTGACCAAAACTCTTCATCTTTATCAGATAATCCCTGGAATGTTATCATGATTAGTGGAAGCGGTTGTTTCTTGAATGAAGAATCGCTGGTAGTATAGTATTTCTTTTGAAGATTTTGCTCATCATATACTGTTCTCTTTGCGGCTTGATAGACGTGCGTAGTACGAGGCGTACCAAAGTCAAAGTTTTGGTTCATCAAACCTTTTGAATTGAGATTGTTGGCGGTGCCATCAGGGTTTGGTATGGAGCCAAACTGTCTTTGATTCAAAAGCGGGTTTGTAGAATCAGGTACGATTATTTTGTTTTCGGTTCTTTTGATAGTTTTATAGGTCTTCAAAAATGCGTTTTCACACCATTCTAAGGCATAACTCAAGGTATTGAATAACTTGATAGTGTGGTCATCACTTCTTCCATCCCACAAACCGGCATCTCTCAAACCTCTGATAATGTCGTCCTCTTCAACAACAGATGAGAAGATCAATTGAGTTCCGAACTCGTTGGTCAAATTTAAGATTCTTCTAAAACCTTCAGCTGCAGAAAAATCTATACTGCTGACTCCCTTCATATCGAGAATCAAGAACTTGATGGGGTTGAGTTTATAACTTTCATCTTCAAACTTCAATCGGATAGCCTTTTCAACTCCACCAATTGACCCAAAGAAAACAGTGCCTTGTAATTTTATGACGCAAATTTGATTTCCAACATCTTTGAGGAACTCCTGCTGTTTAGGGTGTCTCAAAACAGTGGATCTGGCCACATTTCCGGAATAAATACCATGAACAACCGGGCTACCTGCTGCCTCAACAACAAACGAAAGACACGCCAAAAGAATACCCACCAAAATACCAAAGACGAAATCAAATGCTCCCATGGTGACAACAATAATGATGACGGTGGTGTACTCGATTTTTCTTAATCTACCGTAAGTATCGTATAAAGCTTCCTTGAGTAACTCGTATCCTAACAAATAAATCAAGGAGCCCACAACACAAACAGGTATATAACCAATGACTACAGGACCTGCCATCATTACTGCAGCAGTAGCAACTGCTAGTAAAACACCAGCCAACCGATCATCTGCACCGGCTCTGATGAACAAAACGGAATTGGTATAGACAAGGTAGTTCTGGATAGACCCCACTAATCCCGACAATACATTGGAGTAGCCGTGGGCCACCAATTCTCTGTCAACATCGAACTGATCCATACCCACACTGACAGCCAAGGCAGGAACATTGATGGGAACATGCAAAATGCCAAAGAAGGTAAGTGCCAACATTGAAGGAAACTGTTTCAAGATACACCACCAGTCGACCAAATTGAATTTATAGAGCAGGTAGAAGCCGTACCAAGGCTCATTGTCCTCAACGGAAGGAAAAACCCAACCAAGTTCTCTGGCTTTTGACAAGTTCCAAGATGGAACAATCAATACTACTAAATGGAATGCTGCAAATACCGCAATGAAAAATAACGGAACCAACAACGAGTTGTGGTACTTGTGTTGTAAACCAATCAAGATGATGGTCAAAATCAAGGGAAATGTCCATTCTAAGAGAGTGACATGATTGTAGAATAAGTATTTGAAGGTTTCAAGGTTGTAGGTCAATCCACCTTCCAATCTCGAAGAGACTTCAATACCAGTAGCCACCAAGAAGTAGCCGACTCCTCCAATACACCCCACAAGAATGTGTCTGGGGAAAAAACCGACCAATGAACCAAGCTTGCATTTACCTAAAATAAAGAAAACCAAGCCGGTAACAATGGAAGATACTGCGTATGTGGTGATTGTTGTGGCAATAATGGCATCCTTGCTAAAACCAGCCATTTCGCTGGCAATCGACAAGGCCATCGTGTGGAAAAATGGGGTAACCTCGATCATTTCCGAGCCAATACCCGACTTGAATGCTGAACCACCTAATGAGTAGACCAATTGCGAAACCACACACGACAAGTAGAACATTGACAAGCCTGCTGGTGCAAGTTTCGAGAATATAGCCTCGCTTACGGGAAACATGATCATACCATACGACAAACCATCCAAAATGTTGAGAAGCGTTCCCAAAAATACCGCAGGAATGAACCTGATTGGCTTTACGACGTACTGGTGAACCAACGAAGGCGAGCGCCCGGTATGGCTGTTGCCTGAGTTAACATTTGATAGCTTGAGGGAGCCAGGCGTCTTGGGCGATGGCGAGCCAGTCTCCAAATCTGGATAATCGTCAGTATATCTTGGGTACGGCACCTTGGAAATCAAAGGTAAGTTCGCGTTCTGATCAGGGGAACCGGTGTCGTAGTAGGGCTTAGGAGGACATCCAGATGCAATTGGAATGGGAGGCGAGGAACTGACGAGATCATTCTGGTCATACGAATATTCATCGCCGTTGGACACGTCTTCCGAGTTGTGGTCGCTTGCATCGTCAGTAACTCCAATATTGGCCAAGTTTGCGGTCTGCTCATGGACTTTGACGCCCGAGAAAATAGTAGGGGAGTTGGCACTAATGCTTGGCCGTTGCATACTAACGTAGCTTCTGCCACCAAAGTCAAATGGAGAAGGACTCATGTGGCTCTTCTGGAACGACAGGGCAAAAGCGTCGGAAATCGAGAACTTCCGCTTGGTATCATTAATATTGGGATTCTGTTCATCCGTATCGGGACTTGAGACTTTTAGACTCTGAGATGGCGAGTAAGTATTACTCATTGTGATGCTGGAATGAATCCTAACTAGAGTCTCGACTTACCAATTTATTGAAAAACTAGTAATGAGAAGAATTTTGCGCCTTAAAATGGTTTTGAATATAAATGGTCAGAGATACGAAAAATTTCAATTATAATTGTGGCCCTCAATCGGGATGCAGCGAGTTGTAGCTAGTGGAGTTTAAAGTTAATACAAATCACAAAACTTCACAACCAGCCTATAGGTACCGCATAGATCATACAATAGCTGATTGCCTATCCTCTCTCTATTTGTTGCCTCTGACTCAAGCTCCCCAACTGCCCGTAAATCTGCGCTAGTTTGCCGAAACATTTTGTTCTATATCGCTGCATGCTGATTAGCATCCTACTTTTTTTTACCCGCAGGGAAACTCACCGCGGATTTAGTATTGATAACAAACATTTACGGGACGAGGCTGCTGCCTCAAAAACCTTCATTCATATAGAAGAGAAAAACGTGAGCTATGGTGAAACGTGGAAGTTGGATCGATTTTGACCACTCATTATACAATGAACCCTGAATAAACTGATATTAGACTCCAGCCCCACTGTACTCAAATTGCCTCACAATCATACTTGTTTTTTTCAATAACGCCTCGCCTAATGACTCAGCTCGGGCGTCACTGTCACATTATACTACAAACCTCTCTCCTCAGTTACCACAGCTACAGGTATGGCGATGAAAATATTGCAGTCTGTAGCCATCAATCCCACGTGATCTTGTCGAAAGACAATTTTGATAATTCCGGGTAACCAAAACTACGTGAATCCGGGTAACCCCCGAATCTGCTACTGATCTTACAACGCGCTTAGCTCTGACTCATTACCGTTTTAGGCCACGCTCTAATAGGCTCAAAAATTTTTCACCCGATTTCATGTATATAATCTTGACATTTCCTTCCCAAGTATTTTTCTTTCTAGTTCGATACTTCGCAAGTTATAATATTTGGTTATCCTAAAAAATGATCAACTTAAGCTCGATATTGTACCGGACTGGTAGTATCAGTACTAAGTTAATAACCAAGCAACCTGTCAAGAATTTCTCCACTTGGAACAACTTTTTGAGAGCTAGTAACAGCCCTTCATATGCTGGTGCTGAGTTGTTAAAAAGTTTCACCGATCACAATGCTCAGAAATTGGTCGATGTGTCCAAAGTCTTGGTCATCGGTTCGGGTGGTTTGTCCATTGGTCAAGCTGGTGAATTCGATTATTCAGGATCCCAAGCTATCAAGGCTTTGAAAGAAGCCAATAAACAGTCGATTTTGATCAACCCAAATATCGCTACTAATCAAACTTCTCACGCCTTGGCTGATGAAATTTACTACTTGCCTGTCACTGCCGAATATATCACCTACATTATTGAAAGAGAGAGACCAGATGGTATCTTATTGACATTTGGCGGTCAAACTGGTTTGAACGTTGGTGTGAAATTAGACAAAATGGGTGTTTTCGAAAGATACGGGGTTAAAGTGTTGGGTACTCCAATCAAAACTCTTGAAACTTCCGAAGATCGTGACTTATTCGCTCAGGCATTGAAGGAAATTGATATTCCCATTGCCGAATCTACTGCTGTTGAAACTGTCGACGATGCTTTAGCCGCTGCAGCCCAAGTTGGATACCCAATCATTGTTAGATCAGCCTACTCGTTAGGTGGGTTGGGTTCGGGATTTGCTGCAAATCCTGAAGAATTGAAGAACTTGGCTTCCCAATCCTTATCATTGGCTCCACAAATCTTGGTTGAAAAGTCTTTGAAAGGTTGGAAGGAAGTTGAATACGAAGTCGTTCGTGACAGAGTCGGAAACTGTATCACTGTTTGTAATATGGAGAACTTTGATCCTTTGGGAATCCACACCGGTGACTCGATTGTGGTCGCTCCATCTCAAACTTTATCTGACGAGGAATACCACATGTTGAGAAGTGCTGCTATCAAGATCATTAGACACTTGGGTGTTGTTGGTGAATGTAACGTTCAATATGCTTTACAGCCAGATGGATTGGACTACAGAGTCATTGAAGTCAACGCCAGGTTGTCCCGCTCCTCCGCTTTAGCTTCCAAGGCTACTGGTTACCCATTGGCCTACACCGCCGCCAAGATTGCTTTGGGTCACACCTTGCCTGAGTTACCTAACCCAGTTACCAAGACCACCTCTGCTAACTTCGAGCCTTCTTTGGATTACATGGTCACCAAGATTCCAAGATGGGATTTGGCCAAGTTCCAACATGTCAAGAGAGATATTGGTTCTGCCATGAAATCGGTCGGAGAAGTCATGGCTATTGGTAGAACTTTCGAAGAATCTTTCCAAAAGGCTATTAGACAAATCGACCCTTCATACGTTGGATTCCAAGGTGACAAGTTTGATGACTTGGACTTTGAATTGGCTAACCCAACTGACAGAAGATGGTTGGCCGTTGGTCAAGCTTTGCTTCACGAAAACTACTCTGTTGACAAGGTTCATGAATTGACCAAGATTGACAGATGGTTTTTGCACAAGTTGATGAACATTGTCAACATGTACAGAGAGTTAGAAAGTGTTGAAGGTGGCTTGAGTGGTATCAACAGTGATTTGATGAGAAGAGCCAAGAAATTGGGTTTCTCTGACAAGCAGATTGGACTTTGCGTAGGCTCTAAGGAATTGGAGGTCAGACAGGTCAGGAAGTCATTCGGAATCATCCCATTTGTTAAGAAAATCGATACTTTAGCTGCAGAATTCCCTGCCAACACCAACTACTTGTACACAACCTACAATGCTACTTCTTCTGACTTGGAGTTCAATGAGAACGGTACTTTGGTTTTGGGATCTGGTGTCTACCGTATTGGATCATCTGTTGAGTTCGATTGGTGTGCTGTTTCCACTGCCCGTGCCTTGAGAAAGGCTGGCCGTAAGACCATCATGATCAACTATAACCCAGAAACCGTATCTACTGATTTCGACGAAGTCGACAGATTGTATTTCGAAGAACTTTCCTTGGAAAGAGTATTGGATATCTACGAGTTGGAAACCGCCCAAGGTGTAGTAGTCAGTGTTGGAGGACAATTGCCACAAAATATTGCGCTTGACTTGCAGAAACAAGGATGCGATGTCTTGGGTACCAATCCAGAAGATATTGACAAGGCTGAAGATCGTCACAAGTTCTCCCAAATCTTGGACTCCATCGAAGTTGACCAACCTAAGTGGAAGGAATTAACTTCTGTTGCTGAAGCTGAGGCTTTTGCCAACGAAGTTGGATACCCTGTTTTGGTTCGTCCATCTTACGTGTTATCTGGTGCTGCCATGTCAGTCATTAATAACCAGGGTGAATTAGACGCCAAGTTGTCCAATGCTTCCAAGGTTTCTCGTGACCATCCTGTTGTCATTTCCAAGTTCATCCAAGGTGCTCAAGAAATCGATATCGATGGTGTTGCTTCTGAAGGTCAAGTGTTGGTGCATGCTGTATCTGAGCACGTTGAAAATGCCGGTGTCCACTCTGGTGATGCCACTTTGGTTTTGCCTCCTCAGAACTTATCTCCAGAAATCTTAGCCAGATTGAAAGAGATCGCTGACAAAGTTGCTGCTGCTTGGAAGATCACCGGTCCATTCAACATGCAAATCATCAAGACTGATTCCGATGAATTGAAAGTCATCGAGTGTAACATCAGAGCCTCCAGATCGTTCCCATTCGTCTCCAAGGTTTTGGGTACCAACTTCATTGAAACCGCAGTCAAGGCTTTGATCAAGAAAGACGTTCCAGCTCCTGTTGACTTGATGGCCCAAAAGTACGACCGTGTTGCTACTAAGGTTCCTCAATTTTCATTCACCAGATTGGCTGGTGCAGACCCATTTTTGGGAGTCGAGATGTCTTCTACTGGTGAAATCGCTTGTTTCGGTAAAGACTTGTTGGAAGCCTACTGGACTTCGATCCAGTCCACCATGAACTTTGTTGTCCCTCAACCAGGTCAAGGTTTGTTGTTTGGTGGTGACTTGACCAATGACAAGTTGGGTAAGGTTGCACAAACCGTCAGTAACTTGGGCTACTCATACTACACTGCCTCTCAACCAGTAGCTGACTACTTGAGCAAATACGTCGAAGAACCTGTTGAGGTTATCGAGTTTCCAAAGACTGATAAGAGAGCATTGAGAGAAATATTCCAAGACAAGAAAATCTCGGGTGTCTTCAATCTTGCATTTGCTCGTGCTGAAAATTTGTTGGACGAAGACTATGTGATGAGAAGAAATGCAATTGATTTCGGTATTGCCTTATTCAACGAGCCAAACACTTCACAATTATTTGCTGAATGTTTGAAGGCCAACATTGCCAACAAACAACCATTCGACGTGGTGCCAACTGAGGTTGTCGTGCCAAAGGAAGTCAAGAGATGGAGCGAGTTTATTGGCGGAAAACCAGTCTAGACTGCAAAAACCAGACGTTGCATGAATGAACTGCAATCGGATATAAAGAAAATCAAAATATTCAAAAAAACCAAAGGAGAGTCTTGATTCCGAGAATAACTCCAATAATGACACTTATAGATAAGACTTAATGGATCAATATTACAAAAGATCAAGATCAATTACTGTAGATTGTAGGGGGTGGCATTTTGAATCTTGAAAACGGGAGCAGAAATGTTAGTGGTTGCTAGCACTAAATAATCTATCTGCGTGAACAGGACTGTTAGCCGCCCAAAGGTCCGATCCTGGGCGGGGCTACCAATCTGATGGATTTCCGCCACTTCACGAAAATACAAGTCTTCGCGCGGCTAAATATTTTTATATCATCATGTAAAGGGCTTATTGAAGCTCGTAAGAGAAGCTGGCAATGCCCAATGGTTGAGAGTTCTCGAAATTAATGCCCGCAAACTTTGCTTTGCATTTACGCTGATCGATTGCCGTTTTGCATAGCTATTTCACTTTATTGTCCCCACCGCGATTTCCGCGGTTTGCACCGTTTTGGGAAGTGAGATTCGTTCCGTATGGGGTACTTATCGCGGCTAGCACCAAAAGATATGCAACTATAATTGTCGGGATTATCGTTGATAACAAGCGAAAAATAGAGGAGAACACCCAGATGCAGTCATTAATGCAATATGGCGTTTGTCTGGCCACCACATATCTGCCAGTTTTCCGCGTTGGTGCTGCTTGTATGTGACCAGCTTTGTTTAGTGTTATCTTGACGTCGGTAGAATCTGATTTTTCTAATCAATCTTTAATAATAAGGTTATACGCAGTCGCCTATCTAACATGGTTTATCGCAATTTTCTCCGCATCGAGTCTACGATAACCTAAAGGCTCAAATCAGATAATGTACCGTTTTACCCAGGACTGGTCACTTCTTCGGGAAGTATATATTGGGTGACGGCCGCTGTTTATTTCAACAACCAAACACCAACACAACCTTATACTCACACGATGACAGAACCCATACAACAGGACCCTACGTCCGTCCAAGATTATGTTCCAGGTACTATTCACCTTATCGATATGCTCGGAGACCTTAATGTGCAGAAAGACAGTAGTAATATTATACTTCAGCCTCAACCTAGTTCTAACATTAATGATCCATTGAGATGGTCCAATCGAAAGAAATTCCTTCAGTTCGGATTACTTTGGCTATGGTACGTATAGCATCTTCTGTTTGA
This sequence comes from Suhomyces prunicola, assembly GCA_030568655.1. NCBI lineage: Eukaryota > Fungi > Ascomycota > Pichiomycetes > Serinales > Debaryomycetaceae > Suhomyces > Suhomyces prunicola. Next base: position 708,935 of record JAJMGJ010000004.1, read on the forward strand.
CTATCCGATCTCATACTAACATTGTTCAAGGGCTTTCTTGCTAGCTGTTGCGGTCGGTTTCTATGGTCCCATCTATTCTGTGTGGATGGAATCTATTCCTTGTACCATTGACGATCTTAACAAAGTTACGGCCATGATCTTCTTATTTCTTGGTTTGGGATGTGTTTTTTTGCAACCAACTGCACTTAAACTTGGCCGCAGATTTGTTTACTTGCTCTGTACTGTTCTTGTGATTATCGCTCTTGCTGCTGGAGCCAAAGCTACCTCTCTTGCTGGTTTATATGCCTATTCTTGCATCTCAGGATTTGCAGCCGCTCCTGTTGATTCGTTGGTTGAAATTTCGTCCACCGATGTTTTCTTTCAACATCAGCGTGCCACGGCCATTTCCTTATTGATTCTCGCTCTTTACGCTGGCCAGTACTTGGGACCCGTGGCCGCTGGCTATATTAACGATTCGAAGGGATGGAGATGGTGTTTTTACGTTCAAATTATTATCTTTGGAGCTCTCTTTATCGGCTTGCTCTTCCTGATGGAAGATACTACTTTCAGAAGAGATTTTGATCAAAAAGATTTGGAAGATGATATCTTGCATGAAATCAAATCCAGAGATACTCAGCATGAAAACGAGAAACCTTCAGAAATCCTCAAAAACAACTACAAAGAAGGGATTACTACTGGTGATGAATCTACTCAGGACGACGCTGAATCTGTTGACTATATGATTCCAAAGAGAAGTTACTGGCAAAAGATGAAATTAATGGAGTTTGAATACAATGATAATAGAAGCTGGCTTTGCATATTCTATAGGCCTTTCTTTTTGGTCACTACTCCAGCATTTATTTGGGGAGGATTGATTTACGGTGCTCAAATGATGTGGTTGTCTTTAATTTCGAATACTCAATCGTTGGTTTACAGTCCAGCTCCATACAACTGGGCCCCAAATACCATCGGTTTGTCAAACTTGGGATCATTTTTTGGTGCTGTATTTGGCATGGTCTATGGTGGGTACTTTGTTGATAAGCTCTCTATCTACTTGGCTAGGAGAAACAATGGTATTTTGGAACCTGAATTCAGAGTTTGGGCAATGATCGTCCCAACTATATTCAATGCTGCTGGACTTCTTGCTTACGGGTTAGGATCTGCTAATGGGGTTAAATGGCCTATTCCAGTGGTACTTGGTCAAGGACTTTTAGGTTTTGCCATGAGTTCTTCAGGTGCCATTTGTTTATCGTATGCTGTCGATAGCTATAGTAAAGTTGCCAGTGAGGGTTTGGTTTTGATGCTTTTTATCAGAAATATGATCGGTATGGGTTTCACTTTCGCCATCTCGCCCTGGTTAGAAAGAAATGGATTTAAATTGACTACATGGTTGATGTTTATGCTTTCGTTGGTCATCAATGGATCTTTCATTATCATGATTATCTTTGGTAAGAGATTCAGAAAATGGTCGGCTACGAGATATGAAACCGTTGCCAACCCCGGATATGGTGAGTTATTCAAAAATTAATACAGCTGGCATGTTATTATTTATTTCTTACACATCTCTACTAATGAATTGAACTCATGATTTTACTACTTTAATTTTATTTATGTAGAATTAAGATAGAAAACAAAAGAACCTAGAGCAAGTCCTCGTCATCTTTTTCAACCACGCTATTCTTGATCTTCAACAATAACTGAGTTTTCAACTTATCAAGCTTGGAAAACTGGTCGTATTCGAACACTTTGTCGGAGAACCCTTGTATATCACCTGCTTCGACAGATTCAAAGATATCGTTCACCAATTTGTATTCACGTGTTTGTTCCCATGACGAGTCATCTTCAAGGTAAGATTGCGATCTCTTTTGTGCTTCAATCACGTCGTCCTGGCACAACACACACAAAATCACCTTCAAGAAGTAGTCCTTTAAGTTCCATCTGCTCAAGTTACTGTTTTTCAGTTGTTTAATTATAGTGTCATACAATTCGACTGCCTTCTTGTAGTCGCCAGAAAGGGCACTTAAATCCGCGCACTTTAAGTACGACTTATTGGCCAAGGCTTCGGCGTGGTCCGTGGTGAAGTAGTCACCAGCTTGTTCATATGACTTTATGGCGTTTTCGTTATCGCCAACAGACTCGTAAAGTTCAGCCAAATCTCCAGTAAAGTTGGCTGCTCTTCTGAACTGACCATTTTGGGTCAAAAATATGTGAATTGCCTTGGATAAGGCATTGATTGCTTCAGTGGGAGAGACTCCTTTGTAACATTTGTAAGCTTCTATCAAATTGTTGGCTACGTCGTTGTGATTTGACAATTTCTCTTGAATATCGGCTGCTTTGACAAATTGTTGACCAGCTGAATCAAATTCCTTCTTCAATCTGTACAGGTTGGCGGCTTGGATATACAAGTCTGTAGCTTCTTCCAATCTAGTAGACTGCGATGAGCCACTTAAAAACAGAAGAAATCCCAGTTGGGGCTTGGTGAGCTTCTCAGCTTCAGCGATCATGAAGCGTGGGTCCGACATTTTGCTATCTTCAACTGTAATAACTTGGGGCAAACTTGAATTTACGGGGGACTTTGAATACCTTTCCACGTGACTACAGTATTCCCCAGGCTGGGGGCTGGTCAGGTGGTGCCCAGGCCGCGCGCCTCCGGTATAGAGCATCCAATTTCGATGGTGTTTACGTTTTAGTTTAGTAGCACAAGATGTCCAATGCCCCTGAGGAAACGGCCCCAAGAAAGCCAAAAGATGCTGCCATGGACGTAGAGAAGATAAGGTTTGACCGTCTTCAGCTAGTCTGCAGAAAAGCCTTGGAACAAGTGATTAAAAAGTCGTTGGCGGTAGAACAAATCCATGCCTGTTATCCTACGCTCACTAAATCAGAAGAGGGCCTAAAATCGTTGGACACAGCACGGAGCCAAATAATCAAGTTCTGGCACTCGAGTTCAATGAAGGAATTCGAGTTGATCTTCAAAGAGCGTGATATCAAAACCAAGCTTGACGAACTAGACGAAATTATCCAAACCGCACAATACAGAAAGGAACATCTGTTGGAAGCACCACCGAAAATAGATAAACTCACCCCTGCCGAAATAATCGAGTCGACCATTGTGAGCAACTCCAGCGAATCGCTAGAAAACCTAGAGATAATATATAACCAATTGCGCGTGGATAACACCGAGTTGTATGCGGAATTGCAAGGGTTGAGTGCGCTCAGCGAAGAAATCAAAACAGATATTAATCTGCTGCTAATTAATTTGAATAAGGAGATCCAAACGTTGGGATCAGATCGCAAGTTGGACGATCTAATCGATACCCTCCAGGATGTGCTGTAGCGTAGCAGGCTACTGGTAGTCTATAGCTCAAATACAAATGTAATATACAGGAACTTTAAATGGTACAAGAGTCGATCTAAATGACTAACTAAGTGATTACAATTTTTCTTAAGATCGTGTTATTATATATACAGGTAAGTACGTCTATTGCTTGAGAAGTTCATGGTTCTTTCTAGCCAATTCGTTGTACTCAGCAACTCTCTTTTGCAATTCAACTACAGCATCGGCTTTCTTCTTTTGCTTGTCAGATAATTTGATCAATTGCTTGTCACCCCAGACCTTGAAGTCCTGGAAGTATTGCCTGCCCATATTGAATTCTCTAGTTATAACATCGTCGGTTAATCCCAACTTGGCGATGGTGAAGTAGTAGGACTCTGGTTTGTCTCTCTTCAAGTATTTTAAGATTCTTTGTCTGTGTTGAACCAATTCACGTACCACTTGCGTGTGGTCATGATCCTTTGGATTGAGCTTTACGTGGTCCATTCCAAAATGGATTTTGACAGTAAGCACAGCAGCCTGAACTTCAGGCGATGCAGTATCACCTTCGTGTCTCTGGAACTCTTCTCTAGCCAACTTGATAGCCAAAGTCTTTTTGTCTTCAGTGTTGGTATTTCTGATGTTAAGAATGGTCAATAACGCTCTTCTTTTTCTTTCTTCAGTAGCACGAATGGACTCGTTCAATACTTCGGTTCCCTTGCTTTTTTCCAAGGCGGCTTTTTCAGCTCCGTACAATAACTTTTCAAACTCGTCTCTTTCGTATCCGTAGGCTAAATGATTGCTTTGATTATTGACTAGTTCTCTTATTCTTTTCATAAACCCGTTGTTAGCATCTCCCAACACTGGATCAACTTGAAATTGAACGTTTCTGGAGGAATGTTTCTTGAAGTTGTTGACATCCCTGATGATCTGCTTCTTCAATCTAACTTCCTTTCTTCTCAAGGTCCTTGCCTTAGTTTTGGATGCATCTGGACTTATGAATTGTTTGGCAGCAAGCGTGGGCTGTATCTTTCCACTAGCCACGCTGCTTGAAGAAAAGAAACGTATGCCGGTCCTCAACATGCTTGAACTAGACCCTCTTGCTCCAACTACGAACTTTGAAAAGCTGAAAAAATTTTGGAGTATGAAAAAGGGCTGTGCACGACCCAAATATAATACCGATATTATACCTGGATAGAATAGATTGGTATAAGGTCATGAGTCAAGACCATAGTAGACTTCGGTCTCTAACCAAACGATGGTACCCCAAGCCTCCCAAAAAATTTGTTGCCAGTTTACTCATTAGCCATGTGCATCAAGCATTGTTTGACCAAAGCCTGGAGCCATCACAAGGTAAATTGCAACTATTGAGTGAGTCCAAGTACTTTGAAACCGTTCTCTGGGAACATTTTCACGAAGATGTGTCTGTGAGCCACATTGAGCTTGTAGTGGTTCTATTGTCCTATCAACTTAATCAAGAAACAGGGAGATATTCTATCATAGCTATACGACAAGATGCACACAAATTTGAATGCCTCTTGTACAGAATACTTGATATCACCAGTCGAGTCAACGCAGAAAGCAACTTCAGACTTTGCAGATATATAATTCAGCTCTTGGTATTACTCAGCACCAACGTTGGTGCCATTGAACCCGAGATACTGAGCAGAGTCTCACCTTTATTCGATACCACTATATGGACTCATCTCGAAGGATACGAAGATATGTTGGATTCAAGGTTGAGTGGACATGAATACGGAAGTATAGAGATTACAAGCAAACTCCTTGGCGACAGAAACTCCAAGGATTACTTGCAAATAAAACAAAAGCATGGATGGATACGAAATGTGATAAACAGGATATCTAGCATGGTAAATTCAGATAAGCCTGTATCTCTTAGAATACAGTTGTTCGTGGAGGACGTAATAAATCTATTTATATCTATAATTGGTTCTTATTCAAAAATTGGCGAAACCCTCGGCAAATTTGTTCAAAGCACATGTTTTGTCGAGTACTTTATGATAAAAGGGGAAGGCAAGCTTCCATGCTTTGAAAGAACAAAAAGCTATCTTGAATCTTTAAGGAATATTGTCTATGCCACTGATGCCAAAATAGATCCAGCGACTGGGTTTGATAGACTAAAAGAAAGCGTTCAAAAGACAAATAGAGGCAGCAAGCTCTTCGATATCCCCACTAAGTTCGATATAACGACCAAGGATCTTCGAAACTTGCTCAATAAAGAGCTCAAGGATAAAACTCAAGAATTCTTTACCGATTTTACCGGTCAAGACCCAAAGAGATTTGTCTACACCTTAATTGATTCCGAGAAAGACAAGAGGTTGGAGCATGAAATTTGCATACAACGCCTAGTCTCGTTGGCGTTATATTCAGGACCCGATCTTGGAGAAATATATAACTTTGATGAGTCTGTCTTTGATACCAAGTTGCCGACTTCGATAAAGCCGCATCTCATATCAATGGTGGGACTAAGTTCTTTCGAAATGTATAGAGCACGTTCAGTCCAGCGCATAAAACTGACGGTAGAGCAGGAAATATCAGCGCACATATACAATGTTTTTGAGAGGCTCAACATAGATCCAAACTTGCATTTCAAGGGAAGCAGCAAGTACTTCTTCCAAATCAATGAAATAAAGAAAATCAATGGATTTGACATTTCAGTCAAGTTGAACAAAAGCTTTGATATAGACACTGACAGAGTAGTTGCTCTAGAGTTGGTTAAGCCAAACAAGCTTGCGAAGTTTGAGCGGGTCCAAAAGTTTGGCTTGGAACTAATCAGGCTTGCCAAGGTGACCCAAGTCGATAAAAAGTCACTCGTCTTAGAGAGTGCAAGTATTTCTGAAACTGATTCGTTTGAAGACAGGCTAAAATATTTGATCGCCGTACCATCCACTGAAAATCTGGTGTTATTATGGAGCCATCTAGAATCCAGCCAATTCATACATTATCCTGAAATACAGCAAATCAGTGCGATAACATCTGGCTTTGAACACACGCCAGATAAGAGTGGAAGACCCGATCGTGACAGAAAACCTAGTACAAAGAGATTGCGAGATGCCAATAGCACAGTCGTTAGCAAAAACTATGAATTGAATCAGCAACAGGAGAATATATACAATTATATGTACTCCCACAAATTCACGGCCATTGCGTACAAAAGTCATACCGGAATTCATACCATTCTCAGGAAAGCTTTTGCTGAGTTGAGCGAAGAGCGGTTTATCACAGTGGTTCCGTCAAAGGATTACTTGCGGACCTTTGGAACATCTACTAGAAGTCCAGAAAATCTCAGCTTCATACGTTATGGGCTAGACGATGAGTTGGACGAGTTGAAAGAAATGGTTGGGCTGTTTTTGAAGTTTGTAAATGGTATGTTTGATTCTGGAAAGGGCGAAGTCTTTAACAAAAACTTGAGCAATCTTGACTACTTTGAGCACGAAATTAAAAAGGTCTGGAGCGAATACTTGCAGAGCAACAAAGACTCGCTTGATAGTCTTTTGAAATACTACCCGTTTCCAAATCCTACGGGAAGTGTTCTCGGTAATTTCCAAGATATTATTGACGCCTACATGCACATAATCAAATGCTTCGAGTTTACTCGCAAAATGATGCCGGTATGGTTGGCATCCTCTAAGACAAACCACGAAGTGTGGGAATATCTTTACCGTAACTTCAATGTGGTCATTGCCCTTGAAGACTTTGCTAAATTAGACCAGAAGGCAGGTACCCCATCGTGTGACAATTTGAGTATAATTCAAGGCAGAGCCGATGCTTTAACCATCGCTGCCATACAGAGTAATTATGAGCTCAAACTGCTTGTTATCGTAGGTGGCAGTTTGATGAAAGTATTTGAACCTTGTCCTTTGAATACCTTGTACCAAATGTACGGTATCAGGAAAGAATTTGTAAGTATCCAAGACAGAGAATATGTGGACGATACCATGCTCCCCGCACACAATCCAGGCTTCAAGTATACCTTTCAGCATATCCATGCAGGCGACCAAGTCAAAGAAGCCGAATACTGTGTTCTTCTTTTCCAGTACATGAGACTCATCAATTATCCTGCTTCAAAGATCGGTATTTGGGTGACCTCTATACGTCAGAAGGCATTGGTGCAAGAGATTCTTGCCGAAAGATGCCTGAAAAGAAATGGAGGCATCAAAGGGTTTTCTTTCGGTACACCAGGTATTATTGTAGGTGGTGACACTGAGATATCATATGACTATGCTATAATATCATTGTTCAGTGACTCTACGAGCTACACACTGGTGCCAGGAAGAGTAGGCAACTACTTTGTCGGTCTGAGTAGTAATTTGAACCAGCTCAGACTTTCTGTGCCATCGGAGCTGAATCTACAAATTTGCACAAATGAAACCTATACTACCAAGCCTGATAGAACCAAAGGGAAGAATGTCAAGACTTTCGACACAAAGATACGTTTCCTGGAGTATGTCGATCTCTTGGTATCCAGTTATAAACTGTAGAGTATACAACGATTGCAAAAAATGTTACGTAAGCATCCAATTTTTCGGAGTCACTAAAATTTTTCAGCACTTTGAAGGCAACAATAAAACACTACTTTATAGTTAGATAATAACGAGATGCAAAGAGCACTTTTCAGTTCCTTAACAAGACCTCTTGTTGCACGTCAGGCCGTCCGTTCGGCCCGTGTCATGAGACCAGTTGCTATTGCCCCAAGAATGGTCCGTTTCGCTTCCGATAATGCTCAAAAACCTGCCGAAGGTGAAGCTGCCAAAGAAGCCGAAGCTTCCCAAGCTGAGTCTGAAGCCAATGAAGCCCCAAAGGAGGTTGATCCTGTCGATGAAGTCAAACAACTATTAGTACAGAAAGACAAGGAATACGCCGAAATGAAGAATCACTACGCCAGAGCAATTGCTGACTTCAGAAACTTGCAAGAATCCACCAAGAAGGAAGTCCAGAAAGCAAAGGACTTTGCCTTACAAAAGTTTGCCAAAGACTTGTTGGAATCCGTGGACAACTTCGACTTAGCCTTGAATGCTGTCAAGGAAGAAACCTTGGACTCTAACAAGGAAGTGAAGAACTTGTACGAAGGTGTCAATATGACCCGTAATGTGTTTGAGAAAACTCTTGCTAGACACGGAATTGAAAAGATAGATCCAATGGGCCAACCTTTTGACCCAAACCAACACGAAGCCACCTTCGAGGTTCCTCAAGCTGATAAGGAGCCGGGCACTGTTTTCCACGTTCAACAAACTGGATACACCTTGAACTCGCGTGTGTTGAGACCTGCTAAAGTGGGTATTGTTAAAGATGCTAACTAAGCGTTCAGAAATTAATGATTACTTGTACATATGTTACGACTAAAAGCACCAATAAACATCACTCGTGGGCCATCGCCCCAGAGTATCATATATAAAGAGTACTCTTTAGCCGGACCGGAGGAATCACGTGAAATGACTTCGGTATCAAGGCTGCGTGCTTCCGGCACCAGGCATCCTACTAATGGCTAAGATACCAACACTTCTTAAAAGTCGGACCGTGGCAATCCTTCCTGTTCTCTGATCCTGTTACTTGGCCATTTGTCACTCTTGTTTTTGGTATCGTAAATGTCTCCATCTCCAGTTACCTTTCCCGATAAGTTCTGGCGATGCGGCGCGATTCTCCATAGATTTGCACGGCGAACGTGACATGACTCATGGGACCTGATTTCTCCAGCCTAATCCGATTAGTGGAGATCTACAGCAACTGGAAATTTTTCAAGTTTTTCACTCTAATAGACACTAGACTTAACTGAAAAGAAAACTCAGGCTAATCACTATAATGTTGTCATCAGTTCGTCGCTTATCATCTTCCCGTCCTTCATTGAAGACTCTCAAGATCGGTTTAATTCCTGGAGATGGAATTGGTCGTGAAGTCATTCCTGCCGGTCAAGCTGTGTTGGAACACTTGCCAGCCAAGTACGACTTGAAGTTTGAATTCGTCCAATTGGATGCTGGTTTCGAATTGTTTCAAAAGACCGGTGTAGCTTTGCCAGATGAAACCGTCAATACCTTAAAGAACGAATGTGACGGTGCCTTGTTTGGAGCTGTTTCCTCTCCATCTACTAAAGTTGCCGGTTACTCTTCGCCAATTGTCGCATTGAGAAAGAAATTGGGATTGTATGCCAATGTTCGTCCTGTCAAGTCTGTTGCAGGTGTCGGTAGACCGGTGGATATGGTTATTGTTCGTGAAAACACTGAAGATTTATACGTCAAAGAAGAAAGAACTTATGAAGCCCCAGACGGATCCAAGATCGCTGAAGCCATTAAGAGAATTTCTGAGACTGCCACCACCAACATTGCCAAGATGGCTTACAACATTGCCTTGCAAAGACAGGCCATCAGAGACAACAGCAGTGTTAAGTCCATCCACAGCAGTCCTACTGTGACCGTTACCCACAAATCCAACGTCTTATCTCAATCAGACGGTCTTTTCCGTGAAACCTGTCGTAAAGTGTACGATGCCAACTCTGCCGAATACGGCAGCATTGCCCACAAAGAACAAATTGTTGACAGTATGGTCTACCGTATGTTCAGAGAACCAGAAATCTTCGATGTTGTTGTTGCTCCAAACTTGTACGGTGATATCTTGAGTGACGGTGCTGCTGCTTTGGTTGGTTCTCTTGGTGTTGTTCCATCTGCCAATGTTGGTGACAACTTCGCTATCGGTGAGCCATGTCACGGTTCTGCTCCAGACATCGAAGGTAAAGGTATTTCGAACCCAATTGCCACCATCAGATCTACTGCATTGATGTTGGAATTCATGGGTTACCCTGAGGCTGCTGCCAAGATCTACGAAGCCGTGGATGCCAACTTGAGCGAAAACAAAATCAAGACTCCTGACTTGGGAGGAAGCTCTTCCACCCAGGAAGTTATCAATGATATTATTTCTAGATACTAATTGAATATACGACACAAAAAGATTTAACATAAGTATAAAATTAGTATGGTTTGAACCGAGCAGATCCTTTGTCTTTCTTTTCCTTCTTGTCTCTTTTCGACTTTTTGTCCTTCTTGTCCTTTTTCTCCTTCTTTTCCTTCTTCGGTACCTCTTCAGCTGTGTCCATCGGATCATCGTCGCCGAACGTATAGTCTTGCAATTGGTAGGGTATTTCCCAAAGTCTGACATATCCGTCTTCCCCACAACTAAGAACGGTCTGGGTATTTGGAACCAAGTAAATGTCTCTTACCACTTCTTCTCCGTGTGCCTGTGGGAACCATATTGGTTTGGTCAAATCGAAAGATTCGGTAGTAGGATTAAATGGGTACATCGAGAGCTTCTCTTGTGAATTGGCACCGTAACTCAAGTAACCTCTTGGGCTCACATCAACCACGTATTCGCAGTCGGGCCATAAACTTCTAACATCACCTAGTTCCTTGGGCAACGGCTCGTCATTCTGTTCGTAGTTGGTGTTGTTTAATTCGTAGAATCCTAACGTTTCCATATGAGACAATATGGAAATTCTGTTTTCTTGGATGAAGTGACATGAATGCACCGATGCAAAGTTGATGACTTGATGAAGCGACTCGTCTTCATCAGGCTCGTTCAAGTTGTATACGTTGACGTAACCGTCGGTGGACCCCGACATCACATAGTGGGGAATGGTAGGATGGAACTTGATATCAGTTATGTCGTCGTGATGCGAGTCAACGTACGATCTGACGACATTCTCGAAGTTCCGCAAGTCCCACATGTGAAGCTCGGCATCACTGCCTTGCAATTCAGTACCTCCTGCTATTATGTTTTTGTTATCAGTGCCCAACGACAAGTAGTTCCCACTGGTGGAGTAGACTGGCTCGCAACCAGCACGAATATCCCATAACTTGATACCATCCAAGCCACAAGACACCAAACTATGGTTTCCCAACTGCTTTATCAGATTAATGCTGCCTGTGTGTGCTTTTTTCACTTGCCATATTGGCTGGGTGCTCGGTTGGGCCACCAGGTAGTTGGCCAAACTTCCGTCACTGCCAGAAGCCACAAAACTTTGGTTGTCAAGGTACTGTAAGTTGATGATCCACTTGTCGGTCTGGTCTGGTGCCCAATTATACTTTGACAATGCTCTCATATTAGTTGTGTTCTATCACCCTCTTCTCTCTCATCTCCGCTATCACCATACTTTTTTTTTTACAATGCGAGAAGAGAATCCAAAAAAAAAAAATCACAAATAACAAACAACTGGACTAAACACGTTAACTAAACTACTGTAACGCTCCGTTCAATATGAGTAGTGTGGTCAAAAAGAGTGCTCATTTTGTGCCCAAGATTCGGAAGAAGCCGTTAAAGCGGAAAGTGGATAAATCAGCCACTCCCGCTGCCCAGTTGACTCCTCCAGCTACCCAGGAGACCAGCCAGGCTTCCCCAGCACAGCAAGGAGAAAAGGTACCAGAAACAAACCAGAATTCAGGTAGCATCGAAACCCCTGTATCCACTCAAGCTGTAACTGCTGTGCCCACACCAACGGCGACATCACCATCTACAGCAGTGCCCACCTCAGCTCGTACTACAGAACCATTAAGCTTATTTAATTTCAAGGTCAAAGAAGCTGCCAAAGCATCAGAGGATGTTGATCCTATAGACTCGCTGAATAAAACAGAGGTTAAACCCAAACCGGCTCAGGACCCCAAATCAGACTCAAACGAGTCCCAGAATGAGAACTCAGACTCCGACAACGACTTGTTCAAAGAACAAGCACCACCTCGGAAATCGTCCATTCAGCAGCGCAGATTGTCGGGAATCACGCCTATTCTCAACAGGAACAGATCAGGATCTGTTTCGTTTGCAAATCACACTGGAGGTGAAGCGAATGTATCGGGAGCAGCCGAGCCTGCCAAAATTGTTATTCCAATAGGGAAGGCGAAAAGAAGAAGGTCTCTGGCGCAAAATCGGGGTGCTGTTAAGAGAGCTTCTATCATTAAACCTAGTGCCGAAATTACTCCCAAGGAACCTTCTCCAGTAGCAGAAGAGGCCACTGAATCAGCCACTACCTCGACTAGTGACTTGATTAGCAAATACGGCGATCGTGAATTCGTTGTGGGAATTGATGCAAAGACGTCTAAGCTCACCAAATTCAGGATAAGACCTCCAACTGGTAAGATTGATCCCGATGAAAATTCCGAGATCGAAACCACCAAATTAGCTCCCGAAGAACTTGTCACCCGTATCGCCAGTACATCTCAGATTCCCCGGATCGTTAAACCAGAGGAAGAAGCGTTGTATCGTGATATTGGCTTGAACTACAACGAAATGACCATGGCAGATTTATGCAAGCCCACGCTTCCAATTGGTAAAGTAAGTACCAACTACGAGTCAGTGGTGGCAGCCCAAGCGAAAATAAATGAAAGAAAAAGAAAGAGAAGGCAAGATAGAGACGTGGCTCGTCTCGAACGTATTTCTCTTGAGGAATTGGCGGTAAGAAACGGAGATATTGAAGAAACTGACGAAGAAAGAAAGAAGAAACAAAACGAGTTACTCAATACGGATCAAGAGGTGACCACTCTGGGCTTCCAGTTAACAATGGTTGATGGTAAAATTGGGGTTAATGCCGATTCTGCCGTTGTCAGTAGACACAGAAACGTCGACAACAGTAAGTTGGTACGTGAAGAGTCCAACCCGTTCGAGAACCCCATCACCTCGTCAACGTATTCCAAGAGAAAACACACCGACCGTTGGACTCAAGATGAGGTGAAGCAATTCTACACTGCCTTGAGTACATTTGGAACCGATTTCTTGTTAATCTCCCAATTGTTCCCGTACAGAACCCGGAAACAAATCAAGCTGAAGTTTAACTTGGAAGAAAAGAACTACCCTGAAATCGTCGAATTAGCGTTGAGAAGGAAGTTGCCTGCCGACTTTGAGCAGTATTGCCAAGACTCAAAACAAAAAATCAAGAGCCTTGAATACTACAACGAAGAATTGAGACAAATCAGAATCAACCACGAGAAGGAAATGGTCGAATTGGCCGAAAAGCAAGAAGCATCGAAGAAACTTGATGCTGAAGAAAGTAGAAGAAGAGAATTGGAATTGAGAACCGGTTCTAGGTTCAAGACCAGAAAGGAGATGATTGCAGACTTGCGTAAAAACCAGCTGGTGGTTGGGTCGCTTGAAAAGAAGCCAACAGAGGAATCAGTGGAACCACTGCATGCTTAGACTATCTGTATAGTAGATATGAATCGAAATTCTATCATTTATTACAATAGCTTGACACATGAGGTTTTGAATGTAAAATCGACTAATTCGGACATGACGGCGCGTGTGGAGATTGCAAATTGGCGTTCCAAGAATCAGATAATATCACGTGCAAAGGACTCTTATGCTAGTACCGAGTCAACATCTGTCAACAGCAGTCCACAGCAGGTGAACTACACCTCGTGGGATGTTCAAGCTTCTCAATATAGAGCAGGCGTTGAATTTCAGAGGTGTTACATATAGAGACCTCCGTCAATAGCTTACCTGGCTTCGCCGGTCTGTCTATTCCTCTACTCTTTTAGCGATAGAACGAGCACGATTATGGTCCCTCGACCTGCACCGCGCAATATTTTTTATGAATCATTTATATGAGCAGTACGCTTTTGAAAAATATATAAGTTGTAAACATCACCCATTTTTGAAGAACATCCTAGCTACAGCGATATGATCAACACGTTAATACTTGAATAAGAAGTACAAAAACCCATACAATATGTCCTCGCCCAAAGACTACGTGTTGGAAATCTCACCGTCAGTAGAAGGAAAATCAGAACAGTCGTCCAATCTAATCAAGTTCACTGTCAGGCATCGCCTGGATACACTCAGCAAGTCCCGCATACCTTTACTATTTACCATTGTTGGTATTTTGTCGGGATTACTCGGACAAATTTTCACAAAAGACAGTATATTGAATTTCGACTTGCTGGTGTTTAATAGAATATCAACAGCACAAGCCACAGGATTTGTCCTATTGATATCTCTTGCAATCGTCTTGCTTCTAAAGCAATCGCCTGAAGACAGCGTTATTATGATGAAAGATATTGGTGTTCAAACCATTTCAAAAAAGGGTTGGAGGTTTCAAAATACCGTGGAAAGTTTCATTCCCTTAACAGATATAATTGATCTAGTCATACATGAAGCTTTCCATGATTACGGTCAGGTAATATTCTACTTGTGTGTCCTAACCAAGCCCAATTCAGTAAGCAAATCAATTAACGACAACATCATAAAAGTGGTGTTTCCCGAGTTTTTACCAAGAAAAGATATTTTACTTGAAGTATGGAAATTAAGTAGAGACTTATTATTTGGCGAGACAAGAAGGTACTGGAGAAGAGTGCCAGGCCAAGGATTGAAGCAGATCTAATATTCTGGGGTTGCCAATACAAAAATTGACGTGTGGCACATAATCCAAACTTCACTCAATTTTGCACGACTTTTGTTAGAAATTCGAGTTTTAATTAGTCGCTATATAGTAGGCCGGATCTTTCAGGAAAAGAAGCGAAATTAACAGTCGAATCAACAACAAATATACATTTAATGTTGATATAGAATATCTACGAAGATAACACAATAACACATCGTACCACATTTGGGTGCAAAATAGTTTCTCCAATCCTATAGAAAAAGGGCATGATTTTAAAGAATTGATCAATTCGAAAAGTTTAAAAAGTTTAGAGAATATCAATTCCAAAGATAAATCAGAAACATTTGTCTCAGTAATGGTCGTAAACTCTCTGCGTCGAGATCGTCATCCCTTCAACTGCCCCACTAACTGTGCGTATGCTGTGTCTTTGTCCGCGCCACGTGAGAGCGCAATCGTAAGTCCCACAGAAGAGTCTCAGACAGCCTCACCAAATATTAGTGACCAAAATGAGTGAAGGTTGCTACCAGGGATATTGGGACGAATTGAAGGTTTGAGCTGTTGAGACGCTCGAATCTTGGGAAATCATGCTGTAGATTGGTAATAGCTAGTCAATTGAGTTCCCCGGACCCCCATATAGACGTCTTCTAAAGTTAAAAGTGACTTAGTAAATTTCGCAACCTCCTCCCTCGCAAATAGCAATTAATGTTACTGTCAAAGAATGAGCTATTTCACATGATTGTTCCAAATTTGGAAATGCCTTGAGCAATCCTCGATCGACACCCGGTATATATATTGTGGGAAAGCCCTAACTAGTACACGTTCACATATATAACACCAATTGATATAATTTAAAACAATAATGTCTGGAGCTAAATACTTATTAGGAACTGCCGCATTAGTTGGTGGTGTCTACTACTATGACAAAAACGTGCAACCAATCTTTCCAAAGCAGCAACAACAAATTCGCCACGAAGTGAAGAAAGCTGACAATGGCGACTTGGCCAAGAAGTTGAGTAACACAATTGATGATACCAAGAGGGATCTTAGCAAGAAAGGACAAGAATTGAGTGACCAATTCAAGGAATCTACCTTATACAAGAAGACCGTTGAAACCACCGATGCATTTGAAGACCAATACAGAGGAAATTTCAAGCCTGCTGAAGAAAAGTCTTTCTTGGCCAGAGGTGTCGACAAATACATCGATGCTGTGAATTCTGTTGGTGGAGCTAACAAGACCACAACCAACTACTCCAGTATGTCTCCTGACAAGGAAGTGAAGGAAAAATCATGGTTTGGTGACTGGTTTAAGAAGGATGACGACACCTTCAACCAAAAGATTGACCAAGCCAAAGATGACGCCAAGAACAAGAAAGATGAATGGTTGAGTTGGGGATCCAAGAAGCAAGACGAAGCCTCCAAGAAGATTGAACAAGCAAAGAAAGATGCTGAAGCCGAAAAGAATTCATGGGCTAATTGGGGATCCAAGAAACAGGATGAAGCTTCTAAAAAATTAGAGCAAGCTAAGAAGGACGCTGAAGCTGAGAAGAACTCTTGGGTCAACTGGGGTTCCAAGAAGGCCGATGAAGTTGAAGCTAACGCTCAACAAGCTAAGAAGGATGCTGAAAAGACCAAAAATTCATGGTTGAACTGGGGTTCCAACAAGGCTGACGAAGCCAGCGCCAAGTCTGAAGAATTGAAGAAAGAAGCCGACAAACAGGCCCAATCATTCACCAACTGGGGATCCAAGAAGACTGACGAATTATCTAAAGATTTCTCCAACACATACGAAGATGGTAAGAAAGAACTCAACAAGCAAGCTTCCAAATTGCAATCCGGCTTAGAAGATACCAAGGACAGTTTGTCAGCAAGCTTCCAAGAAGGCAAGAACATTGCCATCAGAAATTATGAAGAAGCCAAGGCTAAGGTCGACGACTTGACCTCCAAGTTCGCTCAATCTACCGAGCCAAACAAGGAAGAGAAATTGAGACAAGCAAGATTGGACTTGAACAGTTCGCTTTCCAACTTGAAGTCATACGGTGATGATGTATACAACGAAATCGCCTCGAAATTCAAGTAATCGCAGTAGGCATTTCAATATAAACCGAAGAAGTTAGTTTTATAGCTGCGAATAAAAATTATTCTACGTAAAGTTGCAAAAAAGTAGATTGCGTATTATGCAGGAACCCAACCTGAAAAATCAACTGGAGTAGATTTGAAAAGTGGAAAGTCAAGAGTACAAGCTAATGATACTGCGGAGACTCTTGCATGTCAAAACAGTACCCAAGTTGTACTGTAGCAATGTGGAATCTTTCAAATACACCAAGGATGTAGCAACACATGAAGTGCTCACAAAGCTAAACTACATTAGTCACCCCAAAGCGGGATTGGTGAACTGGTTACAGGCAGGATTAAGTATGAATCGGAAAGTTGGCAATATTGTGAGAAAGCGAATGGAAGAAATAGGATTCGAAGAACTCAGTCTCAGTGCTTTGTCACATATTTCATCATGGAAAAAGACTGGTAGGTCAGAAAATCAAGAGCTATTCAAGATCAAAGACGAAGATTTCATATTGGCTCCTACAGCCGAGGAAGAAATAACAAGTTATGCAAAACAAAGTATCTCCAGTTACAAGAACCTTCCGTTACTATTATATCAGGTTACTCCGAAGTATAGAAATGAAAAAAGGCCCAGAAGCGGGTTGCTTCGGGGTAAAGAGTTCATCATGAAAGACGCATATTCGTTCGATATTGATGCAAAGCATGCCATGATCACCTACGACAAAGTAATCGGAGCCTATAACAATATTTTCAAGGACTTAAAAGTCCCATTTGCCAAGGCTGCTGCTGACTCTGGTGATATCGGAGGATCGCTCAGTCACGAATGGCATTACTTACACGAGAGTGGCGAAGATGTTGTATTCAAGTGTGATAGCTGTGACAGTATTTCTAACATGGAAAAAACCCTTTCGTATCCTCAAGAAGAGCCCAAAGATGGTTGTGCTGTTTCAGTAAGATATTTCATGACAACTGACAAGTCAACGTTAGTGTGTGCATACTATCCTAGCGATCGTGAGCTTCAAGCCAATTTTGTAAAGAACGAAGTGCCCGATTTAGATTTGGGTGCCACTGATCAGGAGGCTACACTCAAGGAGTTTTCTGACGAAGAAACGTTGATTTCAAAGAAGATTTTGCGCATCATGGATTCGCGGCTTAATTCCAGATCCAATTTCCCCGATTTTCCTATTCCATTCATTAATCGTTCACTAATCACTACCCTTTCTGACATTCCCATTGTGTCTGCCCAAGAAAACGAACTTTGTTATGAATGTGAAGAAGGAACCTTGCATGGGCATAAAGCTATTGAGATTGGCCATACATTTTATTTGGGTGACAAATATAGTAAGCCTCTTGATTGTACCGTAGAAGTGCCAGTGGACTCCTCAGGCAAGACCGAAAAGAGGAATGTAATGATGGGCTGCTACGGTATAGGAGTCAGCAGGATTATTGCTGCGATAGGAGAGATCAATCGTGACGATATAGGATTGAGGTGGCCCAAAGATATAGCACCTTGGACAGTGACGGTAGTGGAAGGCGGAAAGGGCGCAGAATACGAAGAGTTTTATGATGCCTTGGAAAATTGCGGTATAGATTATAGACTTGACGATCGTGATCAAGTCAGGTTAGGTAGGAAGATCAAGCAGTCCAACATGATGGGTATACCATTGACGGTCATTCTCGGCAAGAGATATCCTATGGTTGAAATTGAAATCAGAGGTAAAAAGTTTAACCTGGACTTGGAATGGAAGAGGCTTTACCAGAGTAAAGACTTTGAATGGGAAGTCGAATATGACGGAGATACAGAGCTCAAGCATTACGTACATAAAGACGGAGTTGCTTCCGTGATCGAAAGCTTGCTAGCAGATATGTAACAAAATCATTATATTGAGAACCTATAGTTAAAAAAGATATAGAGAACGAATTTGCCCTTTTTGTCATTTGAACGTTAGCAGCATTCCTGTTCTGCGTTTGTAGAAGGGATAATTAGGTGAATTTACCGGTAATTTTGGCGAAAACGTGTAAGATGATGACCGAGAAGATAAAACCCACGGCCAAAAACAACACGACCAAAGGATCGACTCTCAAACCTTGGGCTTCATCTGTGAAGATCTTCATCATAGTAGATGAGGATCCACCTGCACCGGCAGAACGGGTGGACAATGGCATGGAGCTGGAAGATTGGGCCTTCTTTTCAGAGGTGTTCTTTCTCTTGACTGCACTTCTCAAACCACCTGGAGCTGACGACTAATAGTTAGTAAATGACCACTGAAGTGACGAACAACCTGGCAGAATAACATGACAGAGAGTCACCGTCATGCTCCCTCCGAGTTTATCCCACCCCACAAATTATACATACCATTATGGATGTTATATATAAGTGCTAACACGTATCAAATCGTTGAAAAATTCAGCCTCACACCGACGAGTGCACGCCAGCGACACCAAAGATAAAGTCGCGAGGATTTAGCGTGCGAACAAATATATGTACGAATGTACGGACAAATTCTGGCACAAATACGGCGGTGGCAGGTAGGATCGGACAACGCGGAGGGAATTTTTTCTTTCGGTGGGTGCAGATGGGCAGTCGCACGTGATATCGCCACGACACAGCCAGGCGGCGTACTGTAGCACGCAAAACAATCAACGTAATTTTAGTTTTATTCGATCAAAAGAGGTTGTGAATTGACCGTTGATATAGTTTGTATAATCGGCAATGGACTTGAGAAATTTGTCATCTACCCCCAATCAGATTGATTCTGTCATGCAGCGTCGGCCCTCATTGTCTTCATTGTCGTCGACGTCAGGGTATGCGTCGTCGAGTTATGGCGGTAACCAAGGGACCAACACCAACGCTAGTGCTAATGGAAACAACGCCAACAGCTCTAGTGGAGGCGGCAACACTCCCCAGCTTACGAATCAAAGGTTAACTTCCACTTCGAGAAACAACCTTGCCTTGCAAAACTCGTGGTTGAACCATCAAACCACTTCGAACACAGGTGGATTGAGTTTGCCTGCCACCAACGTGGGTCCTTGGGTTGAGCAACAGCAACAGCAACAGCAATCTACTTTGAACAACATGGATAACAAGGTTATAGAATCCAGGTTACAGAAGGATAAAGCCCCATCGATTCCGAACACTTCCCAAGCACCTTCCAATAGCTCCATTGATGGTGATGCCAAGGACACCGACGATGTTCTTGATAATGATAATGATATTGACGAAGACAATGATGACGACGACGACGACGAAGACGACGACGATGAATTGATCCCAACTGCTATTGTGATCAAAAACATTCCGTTCGCAATCAAAAAAGAACAATTGTTGGATGTTATGACCAAATTAAATCTTCCCTTACCTTACGCCTTTAACTATCATTTCGATAACGGTGTATTTAGAGGTTTAGCATTTGCCAATTTCACTTCCACGGATGAAACTTCCATGGTGGTGAACCAATTAAACGGCCGTGAAATTGGCGGCAGAAAGTTGAGAGTTGAGTACAAGAAGATGCTTCCGCTTCAAGAAAGAGAAAGAATCGAACGGGAGAAAAGGGAAAAGAGAGGTCAGTTGGAAGAACAACATCGTTCCAATTCGAACGCCTCTCTCGCCTCCTTATTATCTGCTGCCTCTACAACTGCCGCTACGAAAAACTTAAGCATTACTGGTACCAATCCTGCAAGTACCACCGAAAGGTTTTTTGTTACTTTTCCTTTCAATTCCTCTCCTCCAAGTGTTCCGATTGATCTGAACTTCAACGATCCAGAAACCTTGGAATTGTACACTCAGTTGGTTTTATATAGAGATGATGTCACTAAGTCCATTTTTGAATTGGCAGTCACACCTGCCAACTTAAGCATTGCTCAACGAAAAGTGTTATCGGTATTGTGTCAATTTTTGAATTTATTGGAGTTGTTTGATAACGGGTTGATTATAATTAGAAGAAAACCGGGTCACATTCCTCACTTAGTGACTCAACAGCAAAGTTTGATATCCCAAGGCCTGCAACAGCCTATTCCTTCAGCCCAAAATCAAACTCCATCCCAGAACCAAGCTCAGTCTCAAAACCCATTACAACAGCTACCATCTCATTCTTCATCAATGTTGAACCTAAATCAACTCGGAAACCAATTAGGCCAGATCGGTACTCAGACCCATCCTGAATTGTTGAGATCTCAATCACAATCTGCATTGCCTTTACCAAGATTGAGACAGCAAGCTTCAACTCCTATTCAGCAAAACTTTCCGCAATACCAATCAAATGGTCAGGCTCAACAACCGGGGCACTCTCAAAAGCAACACCTCCCTCCTCAGCAGTCGAGACCTTATGGGCAACAGTACAACATGTACCAACAGCAACATCATCAACCACTTCTGCACCACCAACAACATCCTCACCAACACCAGCATCAACTTCCGCAAGGACAACAGTCAGGACCCGCACCTCAAATTCTCAATGGTCTCAGTTCTACATCCCAAGTTGTTACTCCAACTATGGGCTCAAGTGCTGCTTCTTTATTGAGATCTTCTAACAACAGATCATACGTTGATATTAGGTCCACTCCTCCATTGAATAACTCCTACCAGAACCAAGCCCCATTGCAACAAAGTTCTGCAACAAGCTCTCCAACCCCTCAACACCATCATAGTAATAGCCATGGTCATGGAGCTCACCCATCTCAGCACTTTTTCCAACCATCAACTACCAACTCTCAACCCCAAACCCCAATGGCTAATAGCGACATATCCTCGAGATTTCAACCGTTTGGTCAGCATGCTCATTTGACTGGTAGCTTCACTTCCTTACAGCAGAATGCACCTGTTCCTGGAAGCCAATTAGAAGAATTTGGCAACAACACCTCATCTGTCTCCAATACTCCAGGTGGCAATGATAGATTGTCTTCCAAGTTCAATACTTTGAACTTATCCAACAATGGCTTTGACGGTTCAAATTCAGGTATTTGGGGTCCAAAGTAGGTTCTCGCTGTCATCCTAATTCTGATAACTCGTCTGCAAACGAGGATCTTTTGCATGGAAAATTTAGAGTTTTGAATCCAAAAATTGAAAAAAAAAAACCAAAGGCACGAAATATATACTATTGGTGTTACATTCAATGTATATTGCCTACGTCCTCTTTATTTCTCACCCTAGTTTATGATTATGTGTTATGATTATGATTATAAAAGTGGTTTTGTTGCATATCAGAATTACAATGAACCATTAGCAAAACTGCTACTTTTCGGAGCATATCTTCTACGATGTTTATATAGTTGCTCTTAATAAAAATAACAATACCTACATCCTATATGTCATAGAGTTTACCACTGTGAAGAGTCTCGTTAGTCTCGTTAGACCAATAAAACACGTGATATAACAGAGGGCTGCACGATACCCGGCTGGGGTTCCCAATCCACGGCACGAGGCTGATTCCAGGGTTCGTGGGGCTACTGTGGAGGGCTTCGCATAGGACACTAGAGTAACTAAAGGAAGAACTTTGAAGTATTTTTCTTCTAACAGAGACGATTTGATAGACTTAACCAAATTAGGTGGTTTGGTCCATCGAATGGCTATCTTTTCAAAACATAAAAGTTACTAATTGCAGCGTAATTCGACAAAAGCGCGCTGATCTTGGAGATAAAACACAATTACACTAGTGTAAGAGAGAGTGTATGTAGTACTTTTGTGGGAGTGGACTTGGTGTGAGAGCCAAATGTATCCAATATAAGCTGAACGATAATAGTATGCCGCTGAGGGGCGAGTGCGAGGCGGTGCACCAATGCCACAAAATAGTAGGAACATGGCAGAACGATGTCATCTCTGTTAATACGACACGTAAAGTCTGACGCTGGTAGTACCATATAAACTTTAATTAATAGTATCTTTTTTTTTCCTAGTGCCGAAGAGGCCAAATCGATATCTCTAATTTCCGGCCAGTCCCTCGCTAAATTCAAGAGCCTTATTGTTTTTTTTTGCTGAAGGCGACTTTTACAAGGGTAAAAAAAAAAAGTTGAAGTTTCTGAAGATAAAAAACGGCAGCCAACTGTTAGAACAATATTGAGAGAAACGTAATATGGGTCAAATCCTTTCACAACCAGTCACCGAGAAGTGCAGTGAAAAAGATGGCGATAAGTATTTAGCTTATGGTTTGTCTTCGATGCAAGGATGGAGAATCAACATGGAGGATGCTCATGCTACTATTTTAGAGATGACCAAATCTGGAGATTCGGACGATGGCGAGAAGGCCGATTCAAAAGATGAGGTCGCTCCTGAAGACCACGTCGCTTTTTTCGGTGTATACGATGGACACGGAGGAGAAAAAGCTGCCATCTTCACCGGAGAGAACTTACATGAGATTATCAAGGAAACTGAAGCTTACCAAAGAAAAGATTACACAAATGCTCTCAAGGAAGGGTTCTTGAACTGTGACCAGAGTATTTTACAAGATGCTGGCATGAAAGATGATGATAGTGGGTGTGCTGCCACTTCGGCAATCATAACATCAAAGCAGATCTTCTGTGGTAACGCTGGTGATTCTAGAACTATCATGTCCATTAATGGTTACGCCAAAGCTTTATCGTACGACCACAAGCCGGCCAATGAAGGTGAGAAAACCAGAATCTGTTCCGCAGGTGGCTATGTCGACATGGGAAGAGTCAATGGTAACTTGGCGTTGTCTCGTGGTATTGGTGATTTCGAGTTCAAGAAGAACATTGATTTGCCTGCCGAAGAGCAAATTGTCACTTGTTATCCAGATGTGATACAACATACTATAGACTACTCCAAGGACGAGTTTGTTGTACTCGCCTGTGACGGTATCTGGGACTGTTTAACATCTCAAAAGTGTGTTGAATGTGTAAGAAAGAAGTTGAGCGAAGGCTATGAGTTGACAGCCATTTCCGAAGCTATTATGGATTTGTGTTGTGCTCCAACCTCTGACGGTTCAGGTATTGGTTGTGACAACATGTCTATTGTTATAGTTGCTTTGTTGGACTATGAAAATGGCGAGACTATTGATCAATGGTACGAGAAGATGAAGAATAGAATTCAAAAGGCACAAGAGGATCCTACTTCGAGAGAATATGGACCAATCTCCAACGATTTTAATGAAATTTACAAAGAAATGTATGGTGAACACTACGATTTGAATCAACAGACACAAAGATATTCTGGTGAAGGTTCGAAGGCTTCGAATGGAGCTTCGATTTTTGGAAGACGTGGATACGACGACGATCACGAAGAAGGGTTCGACGGCGGAGAAGTCGACGAAGAAAATGGCGATCTCACTGCAGGTAACGGAGCCATTTCTCTTCAAAAACTTTTGGCCAGCAATGCTATCACCAATGAAAATGGTGTGATCTACTTGGACACATCCTCTGCGCAATCGTTATTGGCACACTTCGGAATGTCCGAAGAGGGTGATGAAGAAGGTGACGATGCTGAACATGAGAAACGTATTGAAGAACAAGAAGATGACGAAGAGGAAGAAGAGGATAAAGCCGAAAAGGAAGAATCCAAATAAGCCAACAATTTATGTATTTAAATTCTGTGGAGGATGTGCAATATGTTAGACTGACTGAATTGTGCTGTACTTTTACATTATAGTCAATTTTGGAATGTTCATTATAATTTATGTGACTCAGGCACTAATAATCTGAAAGTGTTTCATAGGTTTCGAGGACCGCTACTATCTTTCGCATTCCCGGTACTTTGACACCACGGGCATTTTTAACGGCTTAAAATGTTGTTTATGCATGATTTGATTTGTTTCTTCTCTCTTTTTTATGTTGCTACTTGTTATGACCCCATCATTTTTCCATTTTAAAATGCCATTTGACTACAAGATTCCTTTTTATTTACTGTTAGATTTATTTGCTTATCCGTTCTTTCTGCTTGTTATCTAATATTACGAAGTATTCTGAATGCTGTAGGTAGGATCTGTGTATCGATTCCCAATTTTTTGAAATACTGAGCTAAAACTCGAACGCGTCCAGCACAGTAATCTGATCTTTGTGTAGTTCGAAGATCTGTGTAAGAGAAGGTGCATAACTAAAGTATGGAGCAAGAACAATCAACTTTTCAATCAATTATTGAAGCTGAAGCGATGATGTTGGCGACTATATATAACCAGAGCCACATTCACGCCTTTTGATTGTCAGCTATAGCTCCATAGCTGTTATATACTGGATTATTTTTTTCATCGGAACATCGCGTTGATCAACAAAAAATACTCACTCGCAGTAAACAGTGTAAACATTATAGAAGACAACAGAAGTGCGGTGTTGGGGAAAATAGGCCAAATTACCAGCTCTGTATCCAAGAACAACCCAGGAGAGGCACAAATAACTAAAATATAGTAAAAAAACGTTGACCCAACCATATTAGCCAGTATATTTGTAATCACAAGAATAACGCCTACTACTATCATTGAGCCTCTATCGCTGGTCCCCGATCGAGTTGCACCGCAAAACATGAAAAAACAATGAGTCGAAAGCTACTAAAACAACTAGAGATCTCTGATAACAAAATCTACTCCGATGTTTCGAAGACGCAGGCTCGCTCGCAAAGAAGAAAGTTGACTTCAAGCACATACTCCATCAAACAATTAATGGAGAATAGCATGATTCCAGATGATGGATACGACGTTGATTTGGATGATATAGTGCCAAAGCGTCAAAAAAGAGACAACTCAACATATTTCAAAATACGAAACGAGCATTCCCCCGAACAATTCATTGTTAAGCTCAAGTATAACAGTAAACGACTAGCCAAGTTGAAAGATCCGGTCAAGAAGGAGCTACCGTATCGAGGCATCCTCCCATTTCCTGACTGTATTATCAGTGACACCGATCCAACGAATTCAGACCGGGCGTTGTTTGATAAACTATTCAAGTCAGGTGAGAAATTGAGATCTCAGATCAACTTGAATCATGATTCATATTACGAGCTTACCGAAAAAATCAATAATCTAGAGACTGACATAGATAGTCTGACCGGATCAGGACAAACTTTGGGAGAACCGCCCCAATCACAAATCAAACAGATAGTCTTTCGTGACTACATCATTGATACATGGTACAAATCACCCTATCCCGAGGAATATTCACAGTCCCAAGTCATATATATATGCGAGCATTGTCTCAAGTATATGAATTCGCCCATATCCTATGAGCGTCATCAATTCAAAAATTGTAACTTCTCCAACAACCACCCTCCTGGCATAGAAATATATAGAGATTTGAACTCGAGAGTACTGATTTGGGAGGTCGACGGAAGGAAAAATATCAACTATTGTCAGAATTTGTGTCTTTTGGCCAAACTCTTTCTTAATTCCAAGACATTGTACTATGATGTTGAGCCCTTCATCTTTTATATCCTCACCGAAATCGACCTGTGCAACAGTTCCCAGTATCACTTTGTGGGGTATTTCTCCAAGGAGAAGTTGAACAATTCCGATTATAACGTGTCATGTATATTGACGCTTCCGATTTATCAAAGGAAGGGGTATGGAAACCTTCTTATCGATTTCAGCTACTTATTGAGTAGAAATGAGTTCAAACTCGGAACCCCGGAGAAACCTCTTAGTGATTTGGGCTTGCTAAGCTACAGAAATTACTGGCGAATTAATGTAGCATACAAGTTACGGCAACTATACGAAAAGTTTCTAAAAGACGACCCTAACGTGTACACGTCAATATCAATTGAAACAATATCCAAGCTTACTGGTATGATAACTTCGGATGTCATTGTGGGATTGGAGCAATTGGACTCACTTATAAAGTACCCTGAGTCCAATACCTATGGAATTTTAATTGATCTCGCTAAAGTTGACAAAGAGATAGCTAAATTGGAATCGAAACAGTATACGAAACTCGATTATTCTAAGCTACTCTGGAAACCCATGTTATTTGGTCCGTCTGGTGGTATAAATTCGGCACCTAGCTTACCCATTCAACCTTCAGTTTTGGGAGTATCGAAGTCCAACAACCAAGCCACTCCTGCTCTCAATAGCATTTCTCTGATCATCGAGTTCTTGAAGGACGACATCAACAATCCTTATACTTTTGAGGAAGAGGCATTTAAGGAAATCGAATTCTACAGAAAGTTCGGACCCAAGAGTTCCGACGGAGCCAGCACCGAAGACAATTACGTGGTATGTCGCCCAGGAGGTACCTATAGCGACGCGAAAAAGATTCCTACTCGACATGGTAATGAAGTAAAGCATAACTCACTGCAAAATGATGATGAAGATGATGACGAAGTAGAAGAAGATGAAGAAGAAGAAGAAGAAGAAGATGATGATGATGACAATGAAAGCGAAGTCGAGTCAGAAATCGAAGTAGATTCCGAAGGGTCTGAGGAGGAAGATGGGGAAGATGGGGACGAGGGCGATGTCAATTCCGAGATTGAGAATATATTTTCGGATGGAAACGACGTGTTGAAAGCAGATGAACCCGAAGTGACTGTTAAACCAAGACTCAGAAAGTCAGAAACAACTCCACCTCCCGTCTCGCCTGGAAGACTTAGAAACAATGGTGTTGATTCTCCGAGTACAAGAAGCACAAGGCAACTGGGGAAAGCTGTAGGAGAGGCATCACCCCGAAAACTAAGAGCTAGAAGCGAGCAACCGGCTCCTGTACGGCGGTCGTCCCGTAGACGTGACTAAAGAGCTCTATCAAAAAATGTATTCTATGTAATGTAAATGTATTATAAGGTTTAAGAACCGAATCAAGAAATGAACTTAGTGGCCAAACAAAGTACACGAATTTTTGTAGACGGTATCAATAAAGTGTTCAATCTCTTGTTCAGTATCATACCCATAAAGACCACACATGATCTCAGCGACCTGCCCTATGAAAACCGGCTCGTTTCTCGACTTGACCAAAGGATACGCAAATGTACCTATGGAAAAGTCCAACGACTCGGGGTCTGGATGGTTTTCGGTGAGTTTCTGCACGATTGAAGCATGTTTGTCGAAGTTCTCTTTTTTGATACTAGGAAAAGGCAATAACTCGTCAAACTTTACCGCAGCGGGCTTTTTCAGGTTTACCTTGCTTGCCTTGATAGTCTCATTGATTTCGCCTCTAACGGATTCTGGAATTTCAACTTCTGGGTAAAACTTATTGGGGTACTCTGTAACGTACTTGTAGCTGGCATGGCTCTTTCTTATTTCACACCATGGGGCGTCTGTTTCGATCATCAATTTTTCTAGTGGTATTGAGGCCGCCACTTCCAAGTTTTCTTGTGTTTTCAAGGAGCAGCCATTGACACTGATGAAAAATCCCAAATCAAGCAACTTGGTCAATTCGTCCTTGGTTCCAGTAAATGAATGAACCACTCCCTTGGTAACAATGCCGTCGTCTACAAATGGTTTTATTACTGATATGAAATCGTCACAAGCACTTCTCATGTGGAGAAACAACAGAAGATCGAGGCTCTTCAAGGTGGCATAAAGCTCAAGCTGTTTCTTAAACATAGTCAACTGCTGGTTTTTGGATGAATAATGAAGACGATCATAATCTAGTCCGATTTCACCAAACGCCTTGATGTAGCCTTTGGAATGGCCTTCTTCTACAGTGTTCTTGAGCTGGCCCAATTTTTGTTCTAGCTCAGGAATCAAGGTTTCGGTGTATGCTTGGTTTTCTGGATCTTTGCAATAGAACTCTTGTGCTACCGAACAAGGATGCACACCTGCCGTAGAAGTAAATGTCTGAAGGTACTGATTACAGAGCAGAAGGTGATCCTGGCTTTCTTTGATTGTCGAAGCGGTGATCATCATTTTGTTGACATTGAAGAGCTTGGCTCGAGCCACGATTTGGTCTATATCTGATGGGTGTCGTCTAGTGGCCGAGCCATGGTAGTAGCCTTGAAACATAGCATCAGAGAAGTTGACCCCGATGTCAAAGTAGCGAGGCTTCCATGTAGTTGTGGACATTTTTAGCACGTTGAAAGTCTTGTTCATCAATAGAAGTCAACTTCTTCGCAGCCTCAGTGAAAAATATTTTATATTGTAGGTGAAACCTGAAAATGGCCGATATAGACAAGGCATTGTCGTTGCAAGAGGCGTCCTTAGCGCGGGATAAAGAGATTGAGCGTATCTTGAGGTGTGAAGCAGGAGATCATTTTGATATTCTTGACATTGACCCCAGAATCGACCCCACAGAGAGAGCCAGTGTGATCAAGAAGACGTATCGAAAGAAGTCGCTATTGATACACCCCGACAAGACAGATAATAAAGATGCGCCCGAAGCGTTTGATAGATTGAAGAAAGCGGAATCAGTTCTTTCCACTGAGGAAGACAATGACAATGCCATGTGGCACGACAAGACTCGTTTGATAGCCATCTACGAAGACGTTAGCAAGAAAGAGACCGAATTGACCGAGATTCGAACGGCAGTGGCTGCCATATTGCGGGAGGAGTTGAGACAGCAAGAGATTGACAGGTTGTACCAGCAGAGACAGCAGGTGCAAATGCAAGAGGAAGAGAAACGCGAGGAGCTCAAGCTTCAGCAGGAAACCCGGGCCAAGCACGTATGGGAAGATGAAAGAGACGTGCGAGTCAAGAGCTGGCGGGACTATAACCATAAAGTAGAAAAGAAGAAAAAGAAAAAGAAGAAACCAAGTGTTTTAGCTTGATCTGCTGGCGGAGAAAGAGAACCATCACACCCTCTCTCGAAGAGCGGGGGTGTTATTGATGACTGTAATTTTTTGATATAGCCCATTCCCTGAGTTAGTTAAATAAATACGTATATGATTGTTGACATGTAGACTTTACCATCATGCACATACCTCCATGGCAGTTGCTTCGGCATATCAGCTGCTCAGGTGACTTTCTAAATTCTTGCATCCTCTCTTGCATCTTTTTTTGCATCTTGATCTTAATTTTTCAGACGCAAGACACTCAAACGAAATGGTTCAATCTTCGTATGGTCAGTTGTTCACGTTGGGTTTAGCTCTGTTTGCCACAGGCTACTACTTACGACAATGCTTAAACAAGTCTACACCTACGAAAGTTTTCGACTCGTCTAATACGGCTTCGTACTCGTCTGAGGAGGAGTATGAGTCCGATGATGAGGGCATCGATATCGATTCGACCCCACTAAATGAAATCCCCGGCGAAGTCCGTATGACATTGGTGGTGCGCCAAGACTTGAAGATGGGAAAGGGCAAGGCTGCTGCCCAATGTCTGCATGCGACTCTTGCTTTGTACAAGAAAATCACCAACCCACAGTCAGAAGCCTACAACCCAGAAATGGTCTCAAGATGGGAACAAGGCAACGGACAGGCCAAGATCACATTGCAGGTACCTAATGAAGAGGAAATGGACACGTTGTTTGCCCAGGCAATCTCGTTGGGCATCAACGCCTACATAGTTCATGATGCCGGCAGAACCCAGATTGCACCAAATAGCGCTACGGTTTTGGGGTTGGGCCCGGCACCCAAGTTGGTGATGGACCAGATTACCAGCAACTTGAAGCTTTACTAGTGGTCATAGTATCCCAACGACTATTATTATTAAAATTAATACAGTAAACTAAATACGATAGAACTGAATTGTATGTGCTTACTTCTATCTCAATCTTTTGCGAATAGAGTCACCAACAGCTAACGGGTTCACAGCTGAACTGGCTCTTCTTTTTCTTCTTTTGCGTGCCTGTATAGAATCTTCCACATCAACCAATACGTCATCGTCGTCATCCTCTTCATCGTTGTCGTCGTCCTCGTCTTCACTCACATCAATGCCTCCTATCACGTCATCAACATCGTCGTAGAAATCGTCCACGTCATCTAAGCCTATGGACGATTGTCTTCTTCTTCGGCTGCCTCTTGACGTGGAAGCACGATGGCCGTTTCTTAATTTCTCCAAGTGGTCGATTCGGGACCAGATTTCACCCTCTGTTCTCTGGGGCAATAAAATCGAGAGCTCGGCAAACGAAAGTTCTCGGTTTCTACGGTTGATGAGCAACTCGTCCTCTTCCATTGACCACGGGATCTTGAAAACAGGCGAGTTGGTGCTATCGTTACTTTTGATGACCTTGGGTTTGGTTTTGGAGGCGGGTTTGCTGGGCTTTTGAGCGGATGAAGAGGAGATTTCAGGCCGTTTCTTTTCGATATTTAAAGTTTCTTCTTCTTTCTTTTCTGCATTATGAGGAATCACCACTGACCCTGACCGCGAGTAGTATCCTGTCCCAGTACCAACCACCAGTCCGTTTCTTAAGCTTGAGACCGTGGTAGAGTGCTGGATGCCTCCGGGACCACTGATACTGGGGTTTCTCGAGGGCCCACTGATACTACTGCCACCGCCAAACAATATAGGCAAGTGTGCCAAGGCATTATTATTCAGCTGGTGGTGTGGGATGTTCATCGATTTGGAGGGCAATGAAGAAACCGATGCTCGTGTGAGCGATATGGAGTTTCTATCATCTCTAACAATTTGAATGATGGAGTTGTTGTGGTTGGGAGGATGCGTAGGGCCTGTCGCATGATTTGATAGGCCACTAGTGCTGGTATAACCGTGCGATGCGGAGTTTCTGGGCGTTATGGAGTGCGGTGTGTGCGGATGGGGCTGGTTATGAGGTAGGTTCATGGTTGGATCTATAGAGATATCGGCATAATAACCACCTCCAGCTGTTCCTGGAGCGTTGTTGTGGGATTGCGGGTCCAATGAGACCTCGGATTTGGGTGATTCATATGTACTATGGTTTAAATGGTTGGGTGGTCCGGTCATTCCAGGCGAGTTTATACTTGGAGTCGAAGGGTTCGTATGGTAGTTTGGCAAGGGACTAGATATATTAGATGGAGTTTTAGACAACGCGTTCAACCCGGCCAACGCATTGGAGATGTTGTTGTCGTAGCCTGTGAAGGTGGCATTCGATATGGGGGAGTACGCGGCCGGAAAACTGGGCGGCTCTGTTTTTAAGTTATTTATGGATTTCTTGGGTTTTTTGATGGTGTTAGATGAAGGTGGCTTCGAATTGGACACCCCGCCTGTCGAAGGGGCTGACTTGGGTGGGTTCTTAAGGTTTCCTGACTTGAGTCTTCGCCATCTAAACTGACAGGCATTGGGCGTACGGTTTGTAAAATTGCTGGCGATTTCCTTCCAGCCCAATTTCTGCTGGTCTTTGAGGTGCATAAGCAATATATCATCTTCGGCATCCCAAGAAGTGGGTGTTCTGGAGTAGTTTTTGGACCCTGGGGGTGGTGATGCCGCAGATGAGACCCCTGTAGGACTGTCCATGGGACTGCCAGCTGCAGTGCTAGAGATGGGTGTGGTGTTTTCCTCCATTCCTAGACGAGTAACCACAAGTATATAGTGTTCCTAGTTCGATTTTGTTAGTGTGCACGAGGTAACTGGACGTGTCCCACCGGTACACTCTGGCATTTCATGATGATCATCGTCGGCCTCGACGTCCAACCAGCTGCGACTCGCAGTCATGTGACGAAATGATTAGCGAGCGCTCCACTCTAGCTCTAGACAAAGACTACAATGCGAATAAGAATGCATACGTGTATTAATTAGAGTTGGCCCACTTTAGCGGCCCAGACTTTTTCGGCCTCGACAATGGTGTTGTTGTTGGCTTTCATTTTGTTCATAGTTTCCACGTACTCGTCGTACTCGTCACTGTCAAAGACAATGCCTCCGCCGGCTTGTAAGTACGCCACACCGTCTTTATACACCATGGTTCTTAAAGCTATACAGGTGTCCATGGTCTTGCCGTCATAGCCCCAGTGGCCCACGGCTCCGGCGAAAACTCCTCTCTTTTCTTTTTCAAGCTCTCCAATAAGCTCCATTGCTTTGACTTTGGGGGCTCCACTAACGGTACCAGCGGGGAAGATGGATCTGAAGGCATCGAACCTCGTTTTGTCGACTCTAAGGGTACCGCTGACTTCCGACACAAGGTGCATAACGTGCGAGAACCGTTCTATAGTGAGAAGACGGTCAACGCTGTTGGATGTTGGTTCGCATACTCTGTTGACGTCGTTACGGGCCAAGTCTACTAACATGATATGTTCGGCCCTGTCTTTCAAACTGCTTCTCAATGTAGCAACGTTGGCCTCGTCCTCTTCACTGGTCTTACCTCTTTGAATCGTACCGGCAATAGGATGCGTAATGACCTTGCCCTTTTTGTCTGCCAGAACCAATAATTCAGGCGAAGCCCCTATGATCTCAAAATCCACCAAGTCGATGTAGAACAAGTATGGTGAAGGGTTGACTGATCTCAAGTGACGGTAGATGTTGAATGGGTGCAACGACGTAGGTCTGGCCACTCTTTGCGATGGCACTGCCTGTATAATGTCACCTTTCAATATGTGTTCCTTCAAGGTGGATACATGGTTTTCGTAACCTTGCTGACCGATATTCGAGGTAAATGTTTGTCCCAATTTGATAGGAGGCTGTGTTGGGTTGATATCCTCAGGCGAAATGTCAGTTGAAGTTAAAATACTTTCCACCTCTTCGATTTGTTCTAATGCCTTCTGGAAGTTAGACTCCACATCCTCGGCGTTTGGACCGGTTACGGCAACGTTGTTGATGATTTGGAAACGCTGATACACGTGGTCAAACACAACCAACAAATCACTCAACATCAAGACTGCTTCAGGAACCTTCAACACATCTTTGAGTGGTCTTTTTGTCTTGGGCTCAAAGTACTTAATACAGTCATACGAAATGTATCCCACGACACCTCCACTAAACTTAGGAAGACCTGGCAATTGTGCTTGGTTGTAGCCGTTCAATTCTTTCTCTAAAATAGTGATGGGGTCCACGTCACAAAACTCTTTGGCAAAGACTCTTTCGTCGTCACCGGTCTTGATAACTTTTTTGGGATTGACTCCTATGAAAGAGTACCTGTCGACGGTATCACCTTTGACAGCAGATTCAAACAAGAAAGAAGGCGAACGGTTCTTGTCATTAAGCTTGGCAAGTCTCAAATATGCTTGGTGAACGGTCAAATCATCATTTGCAACATACTTGAAAATCGGATACAAGTTGTGCTTGTTGGCGGACTCCTGATCCTTCTGGATGATCAGTTTTAAAGCTTCAAGCGAAGGCTGGATCTGCTTATTCTACTCTGTTAGTCCTGATACTCGTCAAACATCTATAGCTGTACTTACCACCATAGTGCTATACTGGTCTTTATTCGTCATTGTAATATGAGTCAAGTGAAAAATATGGTGGCTCCGCGCAGTCCGAGGGTCCATCACGTGGTACAATAGTTAATGGTAAGTACCATGTAAACTACATTTAAGTAGTTCGTGAAATATTTATATAGCTTTATACGTGTGTGGTGATTTATATATATACAAGTTACTCAAAAACACGATCGTCTTTGAGAATGCAAATCCCGGAAACAGCATCGCTGGCTAGCACTTTGTCACATTTGACGACCGATCCGATGTTAATGTCAGTATCGAGGTAATTCAATATGTCGACCTCAATGGATAATTCCTTGCAAAAGCCCCGAGATATTCTCTTTTGAAGTTGGTCCACAGTGTAACCAAGATGAGTGATTATACATTCGTAGCTTATCCCCGTCATCAGTCCACTTCCCATGGCGAACAAGTCTTCAAGAAGTTTCCGGTCCAACATCTCAAGAGTCCAGAACCTTTTATCTCTGTTCTGGAGGTATGAAGCTAGTATGTGTGAGTTGGATATTTTGTCAAGTTGACATTCAAGCACTTGAGAGTTATATGGACCGTTCAAGTTGTAGCCATATCCCTTCAAGTAACTGAATCCTTTAATAAGATCAAGATGATTATCGGTCTGTTTGATGAATGTGTTGTTTGTTTGTAGTTGAATAAAGTTGAGGATCTGTAGCTGGTTAAACATCGCTTCAAAATCATTCGTCACATCACAAATGTTGACAAATCCATTACTGATTCCTAACGGCAAGTTACGTGAGCGGACATCTGAGAACACATCAAGACGTGATTTGTTGAGGTAGTTTCGACTTATCAAATTCGCCGAAATTGATACGTAACCTTCAGAATCTCTCGATATAAGCGTCTGCTCGAAAGAGTTGGCATGAAATGGAGGCAATAACAAATTATTGTGTGAAACCAATACCTCATCCTTGGGACTTTCACTACTTTCACTCTCTATAATATCTTGAAAATGAGTGAAAATAGGAATTTGATGAGTAAAGCAATAAGTGGAGGTGATTCTTCCAGCTAAATTAACCACTTCATTGACAAAGAATCTAGACTTAGGATGCTGTTCTTCTCGAACACTATCCACCTTAGTAATCAACTTTTCATCTTTGGTGTCTTCATTGACGTAGCTGAGTTCCTTCTTGAGATTGGTTGCGTCGCTGCTTTCCAAAGTCACAGTTGGATTGATTGTAGTTGCACCTCCCAAATTGCGCACTTTGAAGTGACTTTTCAATGCATTGTAAATAAATCCAACGTTGTGTATATCGGTTGGGTTCATTTTTAGCTGGTTCTTCTTTTGCTCGATAGCACTAGGTCTTCTTCTAAAAATATTAAACGGCAATATTTCCGATTTATCTTCAAGAGAATCTTCAAATGCATCCCAATCAAGATTTTTGATCTTAACATTCGAGATCAGATCAAATGACATTGATATTTTTTCTTCCAATTTTGAAAACGGGTTGGCATCAAATGTATTGTACACGAATGAAATCGTCATGCAAGTGATATTGTCTCCGGCCTTGTGTATCTTTTTGGGGTTAGGCTTTTCCAAAGCAAGATCTCCAACTTGAATAAAATCCACTTCTGCTTCCTCAATATTTCTATTCGGAAACTTGAGTTGCTCCAAAATCTTGTCGTCGAAATGGTTATTCAATAACAGTCCACCAATGAGCTTGGATAATGATTTCATGTGAATGCTGCTGGATATAATTTGACTGAATAGTTCACTGCTAGGAGAGATTTTGGTCATAATATCTGGAATGTGAATGTTGATGTTGTACTTTCTGGAGTTGACCTTTTCCAACGAAACACCCAAAAACGACCCTGATGAGTTTTTGGGTGTACCTGTGAGTGGTATACCGTAGATAACATGGTCCCTATAGTAATTTTTGGTCTTTCTTAAATGAGGGAACTTATCAATCAAGTTGCTAGATTGTATGGATTCTGATGGGATTAGAGGGTCGATTTCGTTAGCTGATGCTACTGCTAATTCTAAAAGCTGCGATCTTCCCATAATGTTCGACGATAAATATATATCTGTTATCTGATTCAGCTTATTATTGTACAACTTCAATTCTTCTAGAAATTTGAGAATAGTTCTAGGGGTTAAAACCAGGTCTTTGAATATATTAACCTTACTTTGAATCTCGTACACCAATGAAGGATGGGGATATATCATGACAAATTTGAGTAGATCAATGAAATATTTGTAGTTTCGACCGTCCCATATATTGAGGTAGAAGTTTAAATCATCGTAGCCTTTCGGGTAATATTTTTGTTCTTTGTACAATGCGATGAGCCACTCGTTGAGCTCGTCCATTAAAACCTTGTTATTGCAAGTTGCTAAAAACTTTTCAATTGCCTGGGTATTGACGACAGAATTAACAAAATAGTTACACCCATAAGCTAAGTTGTTGGAGCAATTGTTTTCAATGATATTGGTTTGTCTGAAATGAGGAAGGTTTGCGGACGAGATCCATATGGGCGACTTTAAAATGGTCATGTGTATTGCCATAAGTAGGACGCTTTGCTGGAAATAACTTTCATTAATTCTTCGAAGTAGTTGATCAGAAAACTTTAATGATTCGATTATTTCAAGAACAGAAATTGGAACCATGTTGTGAGACTTCGAATATTGGGAATGAACCATTTTTAGACTGGTTTCTATCTCAGCGCTTAGTTCAAAACTTTGGGAAATAAATAGCTTGGCAACCTCGACCAAAGCATGTCGGGGTTTGAAATCTTGGTTTTCGCGGTTTTCTATCACTTTCAAAGACTCAATCCAGTCTTGATCTAGCACTCTATACATGTGAAAGTTGATATTTGTGGGCGATACAGACTCGATGGTGTTGCTAATCGTCAATACCAAGACTTTGTTGTATCCTTCATTGAACTTTGACTGCGAGTTTCGTATGACGACTCCAAATTCAGTAGAATTGGTATGTGGATCGAGAAATTCCACCAATGAACCAATAAATGGACACGATTGTTGGTTGTTTTGTATCAATTCCTTGAAGTTGTGTATTGGCTCGAAACTAAAGATCTCGTCTTCTCTTTTATTATAGTGGAGATAGGCAGTTTTGTAGCTATTATATGCATTTGTGAAGATAGGTTTCGACTCAAGATATAAGTTTAGTCGGTGTTGTAGATCATCTCGTTGATCCTCCGTAGTCGTAGATTTATGGCGAATAATTGATGCGGTATAATTTGAATGAAGATGCAAAGGGGAGAATGTGCTTCTGAAAGAAAAGGTTCTTCGTACGGGCCATATCCTGACTTTGGGCTTCGCTCGTAGTATGCTCATGATAGTAGTTGTGATTAGATAAATTGAAAAATTATTTTATATTCTTTTCATAGGTGGGTACTGGCGATTTTTCTAGGAATAGGGATCAACGATAAGGAGTCATGGACCATTTACAAGGCGTTAATAGAGGTCTCTATCAATCTGTCTACACTGGTCTAAACCATAAATTTTTTAGCGGAGTGACTAAGCAGACTTCATGTCACGTGCATGGTATATAAACAGCTACAAAGATTAAGCCCGTCTCTGGATGATAACTGCGTTGTTCAACTTGGCGTCTTGTACAGTGGTTTCGGTTGACTCCTCGATAGGCTTGACGGGGAATGAGTGACTCAAAGTGAATGGTCGAGAAGTATCGTTATGTTCATGCGATCTAACAAAATCGTAGACTACCAGTATGGAATCGGAAGAATTGAACTTGTGCAATGTTTTTTTACCATTAGCGAATCTTATCTGCACAGCTACATCACCTTCACCTTGGTTTTCTGATTTCGATTCTGCCACTGGTGCGGCTGCTGGTTGTTCTTGCTCAACAGCAGTTGTAACTTCGCCAGGAACGGGCGATCCTAACCGATTACCTTGGCCATGGAAGCCACCTACCTTTCTCTTGGGTGGCACCCATTCCTCTTCGGTCTTTTTGAATACTGAGACATCGACGTCTTGGCCAAACTCTACATCCAAAAGCGACATAGGTACTCTTCCCCGGTTCAATTCCTGCAACACGCTAGCATTATTGGGATCATCATACCTGTGTAATGGACCATCACCAACTGTGAAACCCTGTTTCCAGAAGGTTATTTCTCTAGTGACTTTGGAAGGTTTAGTGGGCCCTTGGCTTCCAGGAGTGGGGATCTCTTGTGACGGTTCTTCGCCATCACCCAACTTGAATCCTGTACCGGTGAACTTGGGCGCTTCAACTTCTGGTTGGGGGTTACGGGCTGATGGACGGTCGTCAGGCTGATCCATTTGTTCTTTGGCTCTTTGGAAAATCTGGTCAACTAGGTTCTGTTCAGGATTGATACCACGGCGACCACCTTGTTTATCCTTCTTGTTGGGGTCTTCGACTTGTAATCCAGACTTTTCTCCTCCAGTGAAGAAATTTGTGTTTGTTTTATCGTCGTCTGAACCATCTTCGTCGTGGTTCAAGTCTTTGAAAGTCTTGATGCCACTAGAGTTACTGAACGTTAGTAATTGTCTTATGTAAATGATTCGATTGTTATGAAATACTTACGATTTCTTCTTTTTAGCAGCCCCACTAACATTGGTGGCGACAGGATTGGATTTGTTGGTGGCATAGTAATCTTCTATGGCATCCACCAAGTCATCCTTGTTGCGGTCGAGGTATTGTTCAGCCAAGTATCTTGAAGAATTGGTGACATTGATAAATTGCTCAATCAATTTGTCCTGATCTGGTGCTTGGTCTTGTCCTGACATATTGTGTTGATCTGTGGAAGCTTCGTCAGTGTGTCGTGATTGATTTTGCTAAGAGGCAAATAGCATGGGATTTTGTGCTCGTTTCTCCACTACTGCGGCTGGGGCCTCTGAGAAGTAATATTGTGTCATCGACCTCAACTCATAATCAGATACATATTACAAGAGTTCTGCAGTAGACTTTACTGAAATTGAAAGCTCAAACACATCAGCATTGTAGGAACTGCATCCTTTCCGATTTTTACAGACTTTTTTAATATTTAGATTATATTAAATATATTATAAACCGATGTTGAAATCCCAGATTTTAACCTACTCAGATGAGTAAAGCAAAGCAAAGACAAAAGATCAGGTTTCTGTTCGAGAAAACTCTAGCAGAAACTATGACCATGACTATGAACAATAAAAAAAAAATCATTAAACAAACTGTAACAGTCTGTAATAAAATTGAACGTAAAAATTACATTAATGTTGAATAAATGTAATCAAAGGAGATTAAAGCATCATCAACAATTTGAAGAATTGAAGAATGCAAAAGACCATGATTCAGCTGAACACGCTTACTCGTATTTGGCACGGAAGTGCTTGGCAGCTTCAACCATATGGGTCAAAGATTCTCTAACTTCTGGCCATCCTCTGGTCTTTAAACCACAGTCAGGGTTGACCCAGAAGTTAGCAGCTGGGTAGACCTTCAAGATTTCTTCGACTCTGGCAATGAATTCCTCAGTAGATGGAATTCTTGGAGAGTGAATATCGAACAAACCTAAACCAATGTGGTTAGGGTAGTTAGAGAATTCTTGAATGTAGTTAGGGTCGTCCTTCTTGGAGAATTCAATGGAGACAACATCAGCATCCAAAGCCTTGATGTGGTTAGGGTCCAAGTCGGAGTAACAGAAGTGGGAGTGGACTTGAGTGGAGTTTTGAACACCAGAAGTAGCGACTCTGAAAGATTGAGCAGCCCAGTTCAAGTAGTCGGATCTTTCCTTACCGGCTCTCAATGGCAAACCTTCTCTGATAGCTGGTTCATCGACTTGAATGACGGTGATACCGGCAGCTTCCAAGTCGTTGACTTCATCTCTCAAGGCCAAACCTAATTGCAAGGCTTGAACCTTACCAGAGACATCGTCTCTTGGGAAAGACCATCTCAAACAGGTGACTGGACCAGTCAACATACCCTTGACAGGAGCCTTGGTGATAGATTGAGCGTAGACAGATTCCTTGACAGTCATAGCCTTTGGTCTAGAGACGTCACCGACAACAATAGGTGGTCTGACGTATCTGGAACCGTAAGATTGAACCCAACCAGCAGTGGTGAAGGCAAAACCTTCCAATTGTTCACCAAAGTATTGAACCATATCGTTTCTTTCTGGTTCACCGTGGACCAAGACATCCAAACCGATTTCTTCTTGGAATCTGATAACGGTTTCGATTTCCTTGTTGATGAAGGTTTCGTATTCTTGTGGAGTGATTTCACCCTTGGCAAACTTGTTTCTGTTGACTCTGATGTCCTTGGTTTGAGGGAAAGAACCAATGGTGGTGGTTGGGAACAATGGCAAGTTGTATTTAGCCTTTTGTTCAACCAATCTTTCTGGGAAAGGAGCCTTTCTGGTGGACAATGATTCAGAGATGGTGGCTAATCTTTCTTGCACCTTGGGGTTGGTGGTGATGGAAGATTCAGTTCTGGACTTGATAGAAGCAGCGTTGGCAGCAAGAGCTTCGCTGACGTCTTCACCGTTGACGTTCTTGGCAATGGTGACAACTTCAGTCAACTTTTGGGTAGCAAAAGAGAACCAGTCCTTGATAACAGGGTCCAATTTCTTTTCGTTTTCCAAGTCAACTGGAGTATGTAATAAGGAGGAAGAAGTAGAGACAATGACTCTGTCTTTACCAACCTTTTCAATAGCCTTGTTAACGAAAGCAGAAGCCTTGGCGAAGTTAGTCTTCCAAATGTTTCTACCATCAACAATACCAACAGAAAGAGTTTGCTTGTCAGTCAAGATAGAAGCAACTTCGTCCAATTGTTCTGGAACTCTGGCAAAGTCAAAGTGGAAACCAGCAACTGGCAACTTGGAGATGGCCTTCAAGTTTGGTCTGACATCACCAAAGTAAGTGGCTAAGACCAATTCTGGGTATTCAGGACCGACAAGAGCATCGTAAGCAGCTTGGTACTTGGCTTGAACGGATTCAGGCAAGTCCAAAACCAAGACTGGTTCGTCGAGTTGAACTTGGTCAGCACCGGCAGCCTTCAACTTCTTCAACAAGTCTTGGTAGACTGGAATAAGCTTGTCGAGGAGAGAGATTGGGTCCAAGTCAAGAGAGTCCTTGTCGGACTTACCCAAGTATAAGTAAGAAACTGGACCAACAACAACTGGTCTAGTGTGGATACCTAAAGCCTTGGCTTCTTCGAATTCAACAACTGGTTTGATTTCACCAGTCAACTTGAATTCAGTGGAGTGGGAGAAAGTAGGTCTGACGTAATGGTAGTTAGAGTCAAACCACTTGACCATTTCCAAAGCAGTAACATCAACAGCAGCGGTGGTTTCAGTGGCCTTTCTTTGTAAACCTCTACCCATGGCGAATAAAACATCGATTGGGGCCAAGTCATACTTGGTGTATCTTTCTGGGATAACGTTGAACAAGACAGAGAGATCAAGAACTTGATCGTAGTAGGAGAAATCGTTGGAAGGAATGATTTCGACACCAGCTTCCTTTTGTAATTTCCAGTTGTGGGCTCTCAACTCCTTACCCTTGGCCAACAAGTCTTCAACTGAAACTTTACCTTGCCAGTAAGACTCGGTGATCTTCTTCAATTCTCTTTGTCCACCGATACGTGGGAAACCTAAAATGGATGATTGAACCATGGTGAAATAATTTGTGTTGTTACTAGAAACTTCTCGTCAAAAGTGGGAGATCCACACGTTTATATAGTACAATTAATTTCGACAATTTTTCAAGTCGTGGGCCGCTTTACTTCAGGACACGTTATTTTACGTAGTCGTACAACGTTCAAAGTCCCATAGTAGAAAATTAATGTGGCACAAAACAAGTTTTTTTTTTCACCGCTGTATGGTCCAGTGCGCACTAATAGAGTAATAGACTGTGTTTTCGAGTCAAGTTAATAGTTACGGGCTTTGGGGTAACGTGCTCTCTGCACGTTTCTCCGCCTTCGGCTCGTTTAGGTGGTTGCGTATAGCCAACACTTTTTCCAAAATGCGTCCGTCACATGCAGTGTGCGACTCCGGCCAAGATTATGACAACTCACGTGGGTTGACTTCTTAGAGGCCGCAAACAGGCATGTGCAATGACTCATGTTCACTTCCACCGCAGTTGGATGCCTTGATTGTTGGTCCATTTGTGTCTACAGCGCTGGCGTAGACCCAACCTGGAGCCATTGCAACCGCGATTTCCATCGAATGGTGGTGAGATCTGGGGTATTACATAGTACTATTGAGTTATCGCTGTATACTGATAAGAGATAAGTCTCGCTGGGAAGTACTAGTCGTTGCGGCGCAATAACCCCTTTGTTTCGGTACTCTTTTCACTACAGTTGACCAAGCTGTACAAAACGGTTACTGTAGCTTCGCCTCACGTCGTACCTGTGTGTATTGTAAATGCACAATCGGCGAGTAGATAAGTGTGCGATTCACGTGCTACGTGGACCTGCATTTTTCGCATCTCTTGCGTATTTGCAGCCATTCATTTCTTGCTATACAAAGAGAATTAAGGAAAGTGGCCCTTTCTTGGACCAAAGTAGCCGCCATCTGCCAAGCTGGCATTGAGAAGAGACGACCTTCCGTTTCCTCCATCGACCCCAGCATAAGGAACAGTGTTTCCCCACCAATTGATAACTTTGGCATGATATTGCACTGAAAAAAAGATGATAATACTACTGAAAGCAATACCAGCACCCATGGCACTACCAAGCACGTAGTTGTACTTTCCCCACCAAGAGGCGTATCTTGACTTGATATACCACATGAATGCTACCGACAAAAACAAACTACCATTATAGTAGGATAAGTTATATGGAGCCCACAAGGCCATACCATTTATAATAAGACTGGGTTGGAAGTACCTGGTCCATTTTCTTGGCCCATACTTCAGGAAAAGTGCACAAGGAATTGCTAACAAAAATCCTATCAAAAAGGTGTACTGTAAAATAGGGTATAATCCCTGGAATA
Organism: Suhomyces prunicola; assembly: GCA_030568655.1. NCBI lineage: Eukaryota > Fungi > Ascomycota > Pichiomycetes > Serinales > Debaryomycetaceae > Suhomyces > Suhomyces prunicola. The sequence continues at coordinate 751,712 of JAJMGJ010000004.1, forward strand.
CCTTCTTAGGTCCAATTATTCCCCAAATGATTGCAGCAGTATAGTATGTTCTGGTACCGGGACAAGAAAACTTATCCACCTGGTGAGGCATGCAGTAGTTCTCAAAGTGGTTGAGCTTGAATGTCAAAGCAGCTAAACTGACAAACGATCCTACAAATGCCCCAATCATTTGTACTCTGAACATAGCTCTTGGTGGAAGCTTGGCATAATGACCAAGTTTTTGATCGGTGATGTAGTTTTCAGCTTGAGACGAGATCATAGTACCATAACACTTAACCGTCATCAATGCCAATCCATTTCCTGGAAGAGCATATCCCATGATCAATTCAACGAGTACATTAAGTGCAAACGAAAACCCCGTGACTGAAGCAAGTGTACATATTGGAATCAAGAATATGAGGTTGAGCCCAAGAGCAAAGAAGATGGACCACACAGGAGTTTCCACCGGATACAATTTAACTGTGAGGATGGCCAAAACAATGGAAATGATCAACACTCCGATAAACACCAAATCAGGAACTTCGTCATATTTTCTCATCATCGTACAATGAGGATCATCGAAACCTTCATAATTTGAACGACTGAGAGTTTTGAATGAGTAACCGAGCCCTTTCAAGCTTGACCAGTATGCCTTGTAGTTCAAAAGTACTTCATTGAAGAATAGAAAAGGATAGAGAGCAAATGTCGATCCATAAGCAATCAAATTCCCGGCTGTGTAAAATGGTGGGCCATACTTATCATACTTTTCTTGATCAAACAAACCCTTCTCGTTAAGGATTGCAGTTGCAACATAAGTTTCTCCCTCATTGGTGAATAAGGCATTACTATTTACAGGGAGATAACCGGTCCACAAGTAGTTACTGTAATACATTCCAACAATAATGAAAAAACTGATGATTCCTCCGGCGTACGCGTTAAGCGTGGTATAGATGGGCGAAGATAACGCACTACCAGAGCCAATTCCACCACCAAACACATTCCAATCGAAAGTAGCGATCGGATTGATTCCCAACCCCATGACTGAACCAGTTATTACTGCCAAGTTGAAATTGTTGGGCTGAATCCAAGTTATCCAATTGAATGTGGAAATGGCCGTGAATAAATAATCTGGGATCCAAAAGTAGACAAAAGAAAAGGCTGATACTGCAAAGAAGAACTTATACTTCGAAATGGTCCAGCCGTTAATGTTTTCCTTTTTTTCGGGCTTCAATAAAGCTCTGTTTAAGGCAAGTGTTGGTAACATGGTTGGCCACATTGACCTTACAGGATAGATGACAAACTTCCTCATGATCCCGGCAAAACCGAACCCTAAGAAGTTTGAGCTCAATACTAAAAGAATTTGAAACCCATAAGTAACCCAGGTTTCTTTGAAGAAGATCTTTTGGACTTTGATGTTTGCAGACGCATAATTACCACCGCCGCCAGATCCGAAAATAAGAGAGCAGAGCATCTGTTCCTTATAGTTCCATGGACCAGGATTTAATTCTATGGTATATTTCCAAACTTTAATTTTCCATTTGGGTGTCACTTTCTCTAAAAACTTTCCACATGGGTACAAAAGCATTTGGACAACTGATGAACTTAAAGAGATACTGGGCATTCTATCCTCAAAGTACTCGTTGATAAAAGCAGAAATACATGTCCAAATAAGTCCCAAAACATACACTCTCACTGTCTCGACAGGCAAGGTGGGGTCATCATAAGGATCAGTGACCGATCTAACTTCTGCGTACGGAGAGTGATAAGCAACAAGTGCTGCTTCTAATCTTGCTTGCAATTCCCAATCGACGATTTTAGTTGGCAAGTAGGTGTCTTCACTCTCACTAAAGTCAGAAGTCGAATCTTGAAGACCATCTTTGACATCTAGCTGACCCAACGTGATCTTTTCGTCCGATTTTTCATTCTTGTGAGATTCCGCTGAATGCTCAAACAAATTACCCTTACTTATAGCAAGTAAATTCTCATACAATTCAAATATTTCAAGTGGAATGTTAACATCACCTTTAAAGTCTACCAAAGCATCCTCAAGTATCTTGAGAGCATCATTGAGCAATAAGTTTCCCACCTTCTCTAACATGAATGTTGCCAGGACTGGTAAATCATCATGAGACAATAAACCATCCAAATTTATTCTTTTAAGTACCAAATCTTTTTGCCTCGAGGTCAACTCGGTTCCAATGTCTTCTATTCCTATATTTACCGAAGTAATTGCTCTCAAATCCACTTCGTGGTCGCGGATATCACGAAACCCTGTGCTTCCTGCGCTTCGAATATTCTCGATAGCGATTAATTTACTCTCAGACATATTCAAGTATGGCACAGAAAGTCGAACCTACGAATTGTGACACCTTGATCATCTATAAATACATGCTGAAACCATGGTCGTTTTTTAAATGAGCGCCGTTCGCCGAACCACAGTTCACATATATAGGCTGGTTGTTCAGAGCCTGTAAACAAATTTAATTAAGCCCACGTCGAATTGCAGCCACCTTTGGAAATGCGGCGAGTAATGAAATGGTTTTACCTTGGCCGCCGTACTTGATTGATGCCCACGCTTTAAGTTTTGGCTTGCCGAAGAAATGGTGCATTTTGCCTAAATTCCGCCACACCTCGCAATAATATGCCAGGGCCGCATCTTACCGAAATTCATATATTTTTGGCTAGACACATGTGTCAATTTTGGTTGCAACAGTAATTCGGAATAGAACTATGTTCTAATTATACACATCCACTGGACAGACATGAGAAGAAAACTATTCTCTTATTTCAGGCAGAGATAAGCAAGAAGACACTCACTTCAATCCTTTCTCTTTATATACGGTATTACTAGCAGGTGAAAGTCAATTGGATTTGTTCCATCTACTCTACTTCAATTATAAGACTCCCCGTAAGTTTTCAAATTACTTTAAGCGCATCCAAAAAAATATCGAGCCACATTTACATGATCATCCGTTTGGCTGGAGAAAACTATGGTCTGTGCGGACCTGGCTCATCATTACTCGCCTCGTTTCGGCGTGCTGGGGTCTCCGTGGGACTATGGCATTTATGTACATGATTCGCAGTCCATTTATACAATTGATGCCGCATACTCAGCGTAGCTTCTTCTATTGGCGACATGCCGGAAGTCTCTATTTCCGTATTCCAGTAATTTACAGCAGGTGTTGACTGTTTGAGTTTGTTCTCCCTCGTCAAAGATTTCTTGGCATTACCTTGGATGTTCATAAGAGTTGCACCAAAGTCAAATCAGCTAATATTTTTATGGTTTCTGTAATTAATATTCTCCTTGGTCATTAGGATCGATCATGAATATCTTGTCAGGATTCAAAATTCTTTTGGGGTCCAATGCCAACTTCAATTTTCTCATTAGATTAATAGCATCCTCTCCTAATTCGGATAGCAAGAAGTTTCTCTTCGCATTACCTACACCATGCTCTCCGGTACACGTCCCTTCATTATCAAGACCTAACTGGACCATTTCTTTTACTACCGCTTCACATTTAAGCTTGTCCTCTATTTTGTAGAACAAGTCGGCATGGAAATTACCATCCGCCGCATGTGCCAATATTATCGACTCAAAGCCAGAACTTTTGATCAAATCGTGGACTTTGTTAAGAACCAGCGACAATCTCGAAAGTGGGACTGCAATATCCGTAACCCAGATCCTAATATCCTCGTCTATCTCATTTTTGCCGTACTGTATCATGGCATAAAACGCATTTTTTCTTGCAGAGAACAATTCGTCGCCTTCTTCTTTGTTATTTGCATAAATAAATTTTTGACAGTTGTTTATCGTGGCTATCTGTTTCACTTCTTTAACATACTCGTCAACAATCGTTTTGTTCATTCCACCTAGTTTGAAGAATATGGTAGGGGACTCATGCCAATCTCGTGATAAATATCCACTATAGTTTAAACATTTCATCATATCAGTATCCATTAACTCCACCGCATTTGGCTGAATGCCACTTCTAAATATCTGGGCAACTGTATTGGTTGAGTCTAATATTTGTGGAAACTGACATACAACAACCGTTTCATATCTTGGAATCGTGTGTAGTTTAATGGTGGCCTCAGTAACGATACCCAAGGTTCCTTCACTCCCTACGAAAAGACCGGTCAAATTGTATCCAGCGCTCGATTTTCTAGGTCTCTTTTTGGTCCTTACTATAGTACCATCAGCCAAAACGACGGTAACTGATATCACGTTTGAAATCATGGCTCCATAGCGCGAAGCATTGATACCCGAAGCATTGGTATTTATCATACCTGAAATTAAACCATTGGGACCACAATCAGCGCCTATCATTAATCCTGAAGGCTGCAACTTTTGATTCAAGTCTTGCCAATTAACACCTGCTTGCACCTTGACATCCATGTCATCATGATTCACCTCTATGATACTATTCATGCGGGAGGTGTCCAAAACCACACCAGGGCGAGTAGAATGGAAATGGCCTTCCAAGGATGATCCTCCACCAAATGGTACAACAGGAACATTATATTTGTGTAATACTTTCATAATCAGTGATGTTTCTTCAGTGCAGGACGGATAAACAACGTACTTGGGCCGTTCATGATCTAGCGGTTCGTGCGGCGTGAAATCGTTTCGAGTATGATGGTCTAACTCTGATTTTGTGTTGAAAACTTTACCTTCACCCAATATATTCTTTATTTCCTTTATAGCTAAGTCTAGCTCTTGATCGCTACAGTAGATTGGAGACTGCAATGATTCGAGAGGCGTGGTGGAGTTGAACGGAAATGAGTTCGATGGAGGGTTTTCCAATATACTTTTCTTCCCATACGAGTAGGATATGGCTGAAACTGCCAAAGTGGTCGTGAAAGCTCCAGCGAAAAGCTTAAAGTTCAGTTTGGGCTTGGGCAGTGGAGTGACCGAACTCACTGTTCGTATCTTTTGGTAGAGCAGCGCATGTATTCGACTTCTGGTTCTAAATGCAGAGGCATTGAATGGTCTCCATAGGTGTTTGAGTGGCATTTTGCCTGCTCTTGTTGAAGTAACTGATCGAATCATCTTTGCCAAAGGTCGATCAATTAGTGGCTACAAGTCACGTGTAATGTGTAATATTAGTATACTTTTTGGCTGCAACTTCAACATTAGATATCGACTGTAAACGGGAGTACGAAATTCTGTTCAGGATATTTTGCCTAGTGCCTCATGGGCATGGTATGGGTATGATCCCTAAAGTGCAAGAAGTTTCCTTGGTAACCTCTTGAGGCATCTCTTGGTAATCTATTTTTGCAAAGTTTTTGCATAAAACATACTTTATTGAACAAAAAAAATATTTGTGCTACATTAAGACCCTTAATGAGCCTATATGATGCCAACTTTGACAGTAAGTTTACAATACTTGATGGCGAGTCTTGATATCAGGAACTTGTTTGTCACATTTCACATCCATACAGCTGCTGTGGTGCACGTTTCCAAAGATCGTACACTTCAAACCTCTATAAGTCTACAACAAATCAAAAATTACGTTCGGCTGTGCTCTGCGTCAGCTGCCGTGTATCTTCGCGTTTAGTAATCAACGCATCAAATTTTTTATTATAAAACTCCACGTTGCGCATCCCCGATCTAAGTCGCATCAGCAAATCATGTCAACCAGAGGTTTGATAAGGCAGTTATCATGGACAGATAAACTATTACCTGTGGCCATTATAGTTGCTATTATAGTAGGGATTATCCTATCAGTATATTCACCATCTGCCAAACATGCGTTCCAGTCTTCAGTACAGTTAGAAGGAGTTTCGATACCGCTAGCTGTTGGATTGATCGTGATGATGATCCCCCCAATGTGTAAAATGGAATGGGAAAACTTCTTCACAATTATCAGAAAACGTTCTTTGGTGAACCAGATTGTGATATCGTTGATATTAAACTGGATCGTATGCCCGTTTTTGATGTTCGGTTTATCATGGATGGTATTGTTTGACCATCCTGAGTATAGAGTGGGGATCATCATGATAGGAATCGCCAGATGTATTGCCATGGTTATCTTATGGAACGAGTTAGCAGGGGGCGATAATACACTCTGTATGATTCTAGTTGTGATCAACAGTCTAATGCAGATCGTTTTGTATGCGCCATACCAGATATTTTTCTGTTATGTTATCACAGGAGAGAGCCACAGCTCTACTGCCTTGAGCTACTCAATAGTTGCAAAAAGTGTTGGTGTCTTTTTGGGAATTCCATTAGCAGCTGGCTTTCTAATTAGGGAAGTAAGCATCAAAGTCTGGGGAGTAGAAAAATTCACCAACATAGGCCTCAGGTTTATCGGCCCTTGGTCGTTTATTGGGTTGCTCTACACCATCGTAGTTATCTTTATCGAAAAGGGTGACGACTTCATCAAAAATATCGGCTCTGCATTTTTATGTTTCATTCCACTTACGTTGTACTTTTTAATTGCATGGTTCGGAACATTCTTTTTAGTCAGATATTTAAGTTCAAAGCTATTCGTACCACCGGCTACAGAATTCAGAGATGAGAAAGACTATTGTGGATGCGAGTCCCAAAAATTATTGGCAGAATCCGAGGTTACAGAAGTCACCCAAAGAAAATGGTGGATTTCAGGTTTTTGTAGCTCTGATTACGCAGAATGTGCCACTCAAGCATTCACCGCTTCTTCGAACAATTTTGAGTTGAGTTTGTCTATTGCTATTTCTGTGTATGGATCTGGAAGCAAGCAGAGCATTGCAGCCACCTTTGGTCCTCTATTAGAAGTTCCAATTTTACTAGTTCTTACATTAGTTTCAAGGTTGTTTAGAGATAGATTTTTGTGGAGAGATAATGACAACCAATTAATTGTTACGGCGGAAGAATAAATAGGAAAGGTCCCTTTTAAATATAATAAATGAGATTATGAAAAATGCGGCTACCAGTAATCAATGTAATTAATGTAACGTTTTAAAATAGTGCATATACGAGCTGCGACCATAAGGAGAACAACAATCCTAGTTCACATCTTCATCTTTCTTCCTTCAGCCTTGTAATGAAAAGTCATATTCATACTAATTTGAATAAACGAGTTGAAGGTAAGATTTAGTACAAGTAAAGCACGCTTCAAAATATACTGGCTTACTGTGAAACATCAGATCCACTGTCCTATTGAATCGACACATGCATCTTTTCAGATATTAATTGTCTGCTCATATTCAAACGTATAGGTGTTGAGATTGTGGTCACATGGGGTCACATGTCAAGTCACATGATAAGCTACACAATCAGAATGTGGTGATAATTATCATGAAACATACAAGATACGAGAAGTGAGGAGATCTTATCCAAGATCCAAAATCGAGATCTAGAACGCAGGAGTATCCTGGGAGTTCGTATTTGAGATAAGCGAGCCAAGACTTGCACCTCGGTTACACATGAGGGAATTATAGCATAATTAGGAAGTTTGTGGCACAGTCTGAAACATCATATCGATAAATGTGGTACTAGGACTTGCATATGCAGATGCATGCAATCATACGATATTGATAAAACCCCACAAACGTGCAGTCCTGATGTGTGAGAGGTGTAGGAGGGTACACATCTGTAATCAACACATTCTAAAATGTGGTTGCAAAAACAAAATGTGGTATTCAACACATTTAGTAAATCACTATAAATATGTGAGCTAACTTTCCACTTCAAATCACAGTGTTCCTAATATAATATTAGGCGTTTCCAATCACTGAACAAACTATTACTTAACATAAACTTTACTTCTATAAGACAAAGTATATATATAAGAATATAGGCAGCTTAACACCGTGCTAATACACTATTGAGAGAGTATTAAACCTTTACCTTGCTAACACAACCGGATAACCCATTTAGGAAATTCCGAGAATACAAGGGTTCAACAGATTAAGAGTCAAAAGGTAGTTTAGTCCTGCCTAATATCTTATAAAATCATTATCAAAGAGTCAAACTAAGTTTATAACTTATACTTATTGTTGTCAAATTAAAACTACATCAATTCAACAATTTTATTAAGAGCAAAATCAATTATCAATTTAATTAATTGAAAATGTCGAACCTTACTCCATCAAATATCCCGAAAAAGGTCGTAAAGACTGCAGACGTTGCCAAAACTTCTTCCAGTGAAGACAAAGGGTCTAGCACTGACGTGAAGAAGGTTGAGCAGACAAACGTTGACAGTAACGACGTCAAACTCTTAGAGATGTTAGATAATGAAAGACCATTATCAGAAATTGTCGAGACCTTAACTCAAGATGAAGTCGGTACTGATGACTATGAGGAAGACAATAAAGCCGTCGATAACGCAATTGAATGTGCCACTGAAGCTGTGAAAATCTTTAAAAGGTCAAAACCGATCAATCCTTTAGATATGTTAACAATCAAGGAGTGGAGCGGGTTTTTTGATAGGATGTTCAGAAGATTTCCAGGAATGAAAGATCTTTATGAGCTGAAGAACGAAAGAAACGTCAAGGACCAAAATCATAAATTACGTTTCTTGTATAACAGAGTTGAAAAGAAACGTTACCCGTTATGGATTCAATCTTTCAATACTAGATTATTCTACGAATTGAGTGCTTGTGATCTCACAAGGTTTTTACACAGTAAGACCATCGAATCATCATATGGTATTTATGAAGTAATCTCAAGCAAGTTGGTAAATGTCTTGGAATACGAAATGAAGTTGATAATCGATGATGCAATCACTAAAAAACTGAATATCATTGATAAACAATTTGCAAACAATTGGGATGACTATATTGAGACAAAGGAGTTTGATCGGGAATTGTATCAGTTCTTCAACCTTGGTCCACTCCACGGTATCGTGTGTTCGTTTTACCCAAATCTGAGTGATGTAAACAAAAGGGTCATATCTCAAGTTTTGGTTAAACATTATCTACAGAAAGATAAAATTGATCATGATTATGATTTATTTGCTGAAGTTTTTAAGGACATTACCAGCCATCCTGATTTTAAGACGGATGAGAAGAGAACCGTAAAAAACACAAATAAAATGAAACCCCTTCAGAAGGTTGAAGTTAAAGATAAAACTTTTAAAAAGAAAGACTACCAAAATAAGGGGAGACTGAATTCTAAAAGAAAGGGAATTGGTTCTATAAACAAAGCGACTAAACGTTCAGAATCAAATAAAGATTCATCGGATGAAAATGATTCTGATTCAACTTAACAATTAGAATCTATGATTAGTGATGATTATATTCTTGACAGTGGTTCCACGATCACAGTTGTAAACCTGTTGAATCATATTTCTAATTATACTGAAGCTAGGACACATGATTCATGCGAAACAGCAAGTGGTGATAATATGGAAATATACGGAAGTGGTCATTTACAGTTAAGAAATAACTCTGGAGAAATAATCATTGATATTCCAAAATCTTATTATATCCCAGGTCTGTTAATGAACTTAATTTCCAGTCGAGACATAGTATCTATGAAAAAGGCATTAATTACTAGCCAATCATTCACACTGATCATAGACTCAAGTCAATTGGGGCAAGAATAACTTTCCACTTCAAATCACAGTGTTCCTAATATAATCTTAGGCGTTTCCAATCACTGAACAAATTATTACACAACACAACTTCACCTACTACAAGGCAAAGTATATATATAAGAATATAGGTAGCCTAACACCGTGCTAATATACTACTGAGAGAGTATTAAACCTTTACCTTCTAACATAACCGGATATCCCATTTAGGAAGCTCCGAAAATACAAGGGTTCAACAATAGGAAATCGTGGTCAATTCAATAGCAATAAGATCGCCTGCGTAGCGTAATGGTTAACGCGTTTGACTTCTAATCAAAAGATTCCGAGTTCGACTCTCGGCGTGGGTTCTTTAATTTGCGGTTTTAGCTCAGTTGGGAGAGCGTCAGACTGAAGAGATTCGGTCACAGTTAATCTGAAGGTCGTGTGTTCGATCCACACAAATCGCATTTTTTTGCAACTTTCGACTGTGGGGTACGAAGTATTTTTTATGGTTTCTATATGGATGAAAGATACAGGTTAAAAAGTAGTCTTGTTTTATTGCTATATGGTACACAATTTGAGATGTCCTTAGACAGTTGAACTGAAGAAAGAGTAATGTAATTCATGGAATAGAACTGAAAGTGATGAGAGTGATTTGAGATCAGATCAGATTAGTTTTGAAGAATCAGGAGCTCATCGATATCTTGCTCCGATTCGAGGTCACTATCATTATATGGCTCGTCTTGCAATACCAGAGCCACATAAATTTCATTTATAGACTCTTCATATGACAACTTATTCTTGGGTATAGGAGATGTAGTAAACAATAATGTGTTTCCAAGCAATGATAAATTACACCTCAAGTTAGAGTCTGCTGAAGTATTTGTGTTCAAAATATTGGTCAATTCTTTTCTTTCTTCAAATTCCGATTCGACAGATTTCTGATGATCCATAAATAGTTTGTTATTTAAAGGTCCATTAGAGGAATATATGAACTTCACAAACTCGTCCAGGTCAAAGATTCTTGTAGTTCTGTTTTGGTTTTGACGGTTTTTTGATGGTGGAGCGATTGACATTGCTTCGATTCCAAGAGTACTTTTATTACATAGACTATTGTCTTTAGCATCAGAGTTCACCATAGTACTAGAAGAGTCACTTATGTCGAGATCACTAGAATCGGTATTATTCTCAAAATCGAGAATTTGAATAGAGGTCAGATCGAAGAGTGAATCGACGGTACTAAGGGTTTCCGGAGTAATTGGCGACGAGGACTGAGATTTCGACAGATCCTCCAAAATGGCTGGATTTGCGGAAGTCATTGGGACTGGCTTGGTGATCATGTTTGACATGATTATCGATGATCTATTTTGTTTCGATGATGGACGCACTTTCGAATGCAAATTTGAATCGGTAACGGAATTAGTCAAGCCGCCAGACGATTTCAAGTTCGGGGCACTTGATCTAGATTTCAAGGATTTGTGTTTTGCTGTAGTAGGAGATTGGTTTTCTTTATTTTCATTCAGTGATCCCTGGCGTTGTTGATGTGCAGAGGAGTGATAACTTATCAGATAAGGCTTGGATCTGTTAAGAGAGTCATTGATATTCGCAATACTGATACTTGTGCTCAAGGGCCTAGGTTTTCTTGAGTGAGATGCCTCAGACTCAAGTGGGGAAGTATGGTCCGCATTTGAAGCCTTTCTCGACCTTAATGAGCCAAAAAAACTACCCTTAGATTTCCTCTGGTCATTGAAATTGGAGATACTTTGACTTCTTAACATTTGATCTTTCTGAAATGGAGCAAAGGAACGGAATGTGAGCAAAGATGGTTGTTTTATATAGTTTGAGGTGTTGCTGCAGCGTTTCAAGTTTTACGTCAAACAGAATTTTCAAGTAGCAACAGAATGAAGTGACAGTCGGCCGTTTAATTAAAGATCTTGACGATTAGGATTCAGCTGAGAGTTAATTTGATTCAAAGAAAGAAGAGCCAAATCTGAAACAAATTAAAGCCCAATTTACAAACGATTTTAGGCAAAACATCTGGATTCCTAATTGCAACACTAAAACATTTCTTTTGCTATTGTTGCCAGATGTTTTTAGGGTTCGTGGCTTAGTTTTGGTCGTTCCCGCACCATTTTGTACACAATATGGACTAAAGTATTGTGATGCAGTAAGGTTCGAAACCGCGACTAAGGCAAGAAGGGTTCACAATAGCTGGACGGATAGACCGCTGGCGAGCTGATTGGGTGGTAGCGTGTTACCGTGAATTGTTTCACGTAGGACCCCAAAGTTTGACGAGCAATGCTCCCCCCAACGAGTAGAGTACTAGCTTCCTACGCTTGTAATTTTGATCAAATTAGTTTCATCAAGAATGTTTTACATCCCTTCGACGCGCTTTCGCGTGGTTTCTGCATCGAGTAACCGAAATGAGTGGAGGGGACGAGAGCAAGGCATGCGCAGATACTTGAGCTATTTTAGTAGATTGGTGCATCCCAGATTGTGCATCCCGGATTGCTCGTTTCAATAAAGCGGCTTGTTTTGACTAAAAGTGGGGGAGCTAATCGCACTTTGACGAACAATCGTGTGTCGACAATAGTGCCTGAATTACAATAGACTTGACAAGTTTAACAATAGACTTGTCGATCTGATAAGTCTACTTGGATGCAGTACAATAGACTTCATCTTATTATTTACTTGTTGGTTTACGGTAGACTCTATTTACAATTAGTTTTAGTTCTCGTACCAGTACTGGTACCGATTGCTCTCGTCAACCATGGTGGAATCATCAAACGGCTTATCGTGTCCGGACACCACAGCATACCATTTTCTTATCAGCTCGTAATCGTGCTGCAATATGGTTTCGGAGTCTACTGGCTCGTTATTTTTATGCAAGATACTTTCTAGCTCGTGGGGACGCGTGGTGATTAGTCCACTGAAGAATGGTTCCTTACTTGAGTATCGCTGTAGCACAAATGAACTCTTTTGTAGGTAGTTTTCTTTCCTGAGAACATTTCCGTTGGCATCACGACCACTGAAGCTCTTGGCGATGTACTTCGTTATCGGTTGTCTAACAATAACTTGAATGCCTGGGGCAACATACAAAACAATAGGCTCGTTGGACGATTTACCGCCTGTAGGGATAATATTGATATGACCCACATTCTGTACCACGAGATCAATAGCCCCGTAGAATGGCGGCACCACGAATCTTTTCATCTCTTGCATCGACTCGCGCGTGTGGTGCGTCACGAAATGGGTTTTTACCCCAGAATATTGTTGCAAATCCAAACTCACATCAATTGCCTTTTGCAAATTCGAGAAAACCTTGAGCTCAGTATTCACACAGTTGCGTACTTGGAACATGGAGTTTCGAGGATACTTGATATACATAAGTCCTCCCATGGTCATACACTGACCGCTTTTAACTGTTGTATACTTTGAATAGAAAAACCCCTTATCAAATACCTTTGTCCCCTTAGTGATCTGTTTGACTATCAGTGGTTGTTTGACCAACTTGAAAATTCCGTGCGATATATTATCATCAGCATTTTTCACGAACCCAGGAACATCATAGATCGTTTTGTGCGAACCTTCAAGATCGATTTGAATAAATCCTCTGGTGAATCCAGGCATGTATGAAACACCTGGCCCAACTTTTGCTTTGAAGAGGGCCTCGAATTTCTTGGCTTCTTTCTTAGCTTTGTAGCTGTTTACCGAGGGCAAGTCGTGATTCGAATTGACCATGCGATCCTGCTCCTTTTCGAGCCGCACGCGCTCTCGTTTGCTCAAATTTGATGCCAGTTTCTTCTTTTTTTGGGTTTCCAAATAATAGAGTATGGTCTTGATTATGGTTGATTTTCCACTGTTGACGTTACCCACTATGTAGCTGCCGTCTTTGATGAAGTTTACAACGCTTTTTACGTTCCAGTTAATAAGTCCGCTCATTACCATTACATTCTCTCGAGGAACACCATATTTTGCATGCAAGTAGTCTTGAACGAACGTGAGTCCATATTTGAGTGAAAGATTGTTATTTTTGAAAAGCAAATCACTCTTATTCACTATGAACTGCAACTTTTGTGGTGAACGGAACTGAAATATCTTGGGATCCAAGGACATTGGGAAGTCTTGAGCACTGATTATGTAAACTATATTACCTTCCTGAGGTATAGGACTCACTACCGTTTCAAGTGATTCAGTTGGGAATTCAGAGCCCGAAGCATGATGAAAATTCGAGCGGTATGTCGCATCACGACACCTGATACATTCCACCGAGTCATTTTTGCTCAAGCTTGGCTTATTGGCGTTTTTTGCTCTTTGGAGCTCTGACGTATTATATTGAGAATCCTTCAATGACTTGAGGATCTCAGAACCAACGTCACCCAGGGAGTGGGACAGAGAAAAATCATTGATTAGAAGCTTTTGATCTTCTTCAGGTAGTTGTGTCATGTACTTTTGGAATACTTCATCCTCCTTTTTGACATATTTCTTAGTATTGTTGCTGCTGGAATCTATAAAGTACCCCGGTTTTGATGGATCCGTAGATTGAAGTTTGATTCCACAAGACCTACAAGATTGAAACAAGTTTGTCAATAGTGCTGACGTGGCAAGGGTTAAAGAAGAGCTTGAGTTCCATCTTCGCGACCCCAACAATACCCGTATTAATCCAAACGTAGGAGACTTGACCATTGTCCTCTTTCAAGCAGAATGGTCTTGCGATGAGTTGAAGAAATCATTCCATACCATATGCAGGTCGAAATCTCAGATCGTTCATAAACAATATTCTACATAAATTACAAAGCGAGAGTACATGGGGAAGTTGTGATTATGCATGGCTGGTTGAATAGCGAAGTGTTTGACGATATTTTTAGTTGAGATCATCAGAGCTCTTATTTGTTTCTAATTAACTTATAAATACAAATCAAACATTTCCTGATATAGCGTTTTTTGCAAAGTTTAACTCTCTCAAACCAGACTACGAATGCAGATCGCCGCTATTTATTCTTTATGGTGCATGTTTGTATTAAAAGTGAAATAATACTATGGATAGCAACAGTAACATAGTAACGAGTGAGATTCAAATACATTCCACACAATTAGATGACAGTGCAGTACTCTACTGTAAGGCACCTTCGATATCGCACCCCCTTACTGACGTCACTGTCTCTTTGGCTCTTCATCTTTCATAGACCATTTTGTGATGGATCTATGGCCATGTAGCAGCCGTTGGATCCGGCTTTTGACATACACTCCTGATAAATAACGCCGCTCTATAATTTTTCACCGACTAATCATAGTTTATTTAGGCGCAGCATTCGCATAAGCGTGCATTTAATGATTTGCGAGTTGGATGTCCGGCTAAAAAATGTAGACCATCGATTGAGCATAAAGGTGGGTGGAAGATTTTAGGCAAAGCGGTAATCGAAGCATTGTTAACTTTGAGAAATTATTATCAATATTGTTCCTCCTATATCACGCAAAACTCATCATAAACAAGGGAGAAACTGCCCAACTAGTGTTGAAAAAAGTGTAGCGCGATTTTTAGTTGGTAAGGTCAACACATCTAAGTGTGTATTGAAACGTTAGTTCCTTGATTAGTAGCTAATATATTGCGCTTGTGCATAAAAAATATTTTCACACGTTTGCCGGGACCTGTATTTTCATTCAATGTTACGCACTCTTATCAACGTACTACAACCTTGTTTACTTGCAGGTTTCAAGACTATCTAAATACAGCATCAAAAGGGTTTCGGGGCTTAACAATTTGGATTAAGCTCCTTTAACCAAACCACGAGGAAGTTTATAATTCAGCGCCACGTAGAATGATCATCAATAAATAAAAACCGAAAGACTCAGATATTCAAAGATTGTATAATATTTGAATTAAATCCGGCCGAAACCAGCAAGAGAAAACCCAATTGATTTAGGTTAAAAAACAGTTTATTAAATCATTACAATAGGTAGGATCTTATCATCCGACTTCACTATGAGCATCCGATCAGTCTTGTTGTCCGTGGTTTTGAAACTCGTCTATCAGTTACCGGAAAAAACTTGACCAAATATTTTTAGATATTATCGCGTAAATATATAATCATATGCACATACTCTGATTCTGCATGTTTTGCATGCTTCTATTTTTTTGCGAGATACGAGCAAAAAATTACTTGTTTAAAAGAACAAATAGAACAAGTTGTATGCACCTCACATATTTTTTCCGTGCACCAGAATTTTAAGAGTTTCTTATTATTTTTTTGCTACATCTATTTCCAAGTTTCTTTTCGAAGAAGTCACATAGGTTTCAAATTATGTGATAGCAGAATCTAATGACGAATTACTAGCAGGTTAGAGTTGGCTCACGTCAATTGATTGAACTAGGGATGTATCAAGATCAGGGTCGATAGCAACGCATTACGCGTTTTCACATAATCAATTTATCAAGGAGCATGGTCGATTCTTATGTCACAACCTGAACCTCATATAAGTGCCTTCAATACTGCTATTATCCTCAATATTAAGTGATAGAGGCGTTCACTACTCCGTTTGAACTATTTCTAAGCTTTGGGTTGCTTCTGTCCTTCCCTCTCGAAATCCAGATATTTGAGATACTTTGAATTTATACTTTAAGGTTAAAGATATACTTTAGGGCTGCGCACCTAAATTCAAAGTTGGGCATTTCTTTGCATATTCAGATGAATCTGCTCTTTTGGTTTGCCGATAAAAAATTGCTTTGTCCTTAAGTATTTTGAGCCAAAACGGTAAAGAATAATAGCGTTCGGTATTATTGCTAAAAAAAAAATGCACTGGTTAAGCAAAGTAGGCATGATTAACCGAAAAAAGTCATCTTCGTTGAGGCGAAGACTACTAAAAAAAATAGTAAGATGAAATTGTAGCATTCGCATCACCAGGAAGTGGCAGTTGAAGCCTTAATCAGTTTTGTTCATAGATGGTACTCGAAAACATAACCATACAGATTCAAAAACTGAATAATACGAAATCAAATAGCCTGGTAAAAAAAATACACCTTTTCAAGATCATCGAATTGCGTGAGCAATAATTTTGATGCCATAGCAACCCCCTGGCATGCACTCGGTCAAGCATATTTGTTGCAGACTTCCACGCAAATCAAAACAAACAATCATAACCGATCGTCGATAATCCGAAAAAAGTAGGGCCCAACGGTCGTAATCGCAAAATTCCCGTGACCAAATCTGAAGACTCAGAGGTTCGGGTTCCAAGTTAAAGCTTCCATTGGAATTAAAATTGAATACCTTTGTTGCCCAACTATTGGGTTGCGTTGATTTAGAAATTGACTGAGAGAGGAAAACAAGCAAACCCCTACTTGTTGGTATAAATAAAAGTTAACCGATGTTAGTCAGGGTGCATCGACGAACAATAGTGCGTAAACGTTATTGATGAGTTATTTAGTTCCTTACATGAAAGTTTGCGTCGCACATGGGAATTGCTATTAACAAATGCTCGGCTTCTATTATTTTGAAGGTAGTCAAATGCAATTCGTAACTTAGAATCTAAAATAATAATCGGTTGTCTTTTCATCTTCAAAAGGGGTTTGCACGACACTCAGAAGAAATAAGATTCGAATAATAATTTCCCACTTTCGTGTGATGGGATGACTATTCTTCTCAGAAGGGCCTGGCGTATATTAATAGTTGAGTAGAAAAATGGTTTAGATGAAATATTAGTCACCCATAGGTTGGATCGCTAGAAATGCGCAGCGCACCACAATGCAATGCAATGCAATGCGACTGCAAGCGTCAAATAAAATTAATTGCGCGAGCGACTTTTGACAATAGAGGAATAAAGTTAAATCCAATTAAGGACAGAGTTTTCGGCCGTGGAAAATCGCACTTTGAATATAGGAGAGTTTCAGATGAATGTTGGGTCTTAATATTCGAACAAAGTTAGTCGACAACAGGTGATTACTAACACAAACTATGTATTCTAGATAAGATTAACCAGTTCAAATCATGATATATAACCGTTTTGAATACAATAGTTATAAGACTATGTTAGGTTTGATACTCTTCATTTAGTCAGATTGAGCTAAAGTTACTTATTTACTAAGAGTATTGAGAAGAGAGTTGGACCTCTATTTATCTTCGCCTTGAACCGACCCATGACAATAAATGTGGGAGGTTAACAAGTGGGAGAGGTGTTTAGAGTTTGTAATAAAGACGTGTTAGGTGTATCACAGTAGTTACATGCAGTCCTAGTACCACAGGTACCTTACAGACTATAGCCTATATAGGATTACATTTTATCTCGTTACAGTACTCGAATTAGTGACATTGGTAGGTGATTCTGGGGGTATTCTTGGACTGGTTCGAACAAAGTGAGAGGAATTTGGTTCAAAAACAATAGATGTAGAGGGTCGCATCTTTGATTATTCTAGTTCTGCGGATCACATTCTTGTTGCACATATATACGAGAGCTTCTCTAGATTTTTTTACCTTACCAAATTTGAAAATGACGAGAAGGTTCAAATGGACGTGTTGGTTATCATCGTTCGGCCGATTGCATCAAGTATACTATAGAGGATTATTACCATAGAGATTTCGAAAATTAAGCTATGTTATTAGTGGTATAATTTTATTTTACTTATCTCGCTCGATTTGAATGAGTGTCTCTACTATTTGAAATGACAAGAAAGGGATGTTTCTAGTAACCAGTTGATGATTGAATACGTAGCCTTGTACCTCTTTTCAACTTTCGACAAAGCAACGGTGACAGTAATGTTCAGACTAGTAAAAGAAAAAAAAATTAGTTGTACGACAAGATTTATATGTGCCGGAATTTACTTCCCCCAACATAAAGTTGGAAATTCCAAAGCCCAAAAGAACAATAGAGAATTTGTAATTGATGGATTTGCACACCCTTGCAGGTTTCTAGATAATATGTAAGCCGAAGATTGTCGTGTCCCCTTGCTTTGTTATGTATGCAAGGTCTTATCATCAATAAGCTAACTTTAAACGCACTTCATCTGAAAAATACAAATTGTGTTGTTTTAACTTTATTGTTCCGGTAAGTGTTATGAGTTGGCAGATCCAAAGTAAAAGAAGCTCTTTCTTTTTCTCTCGTGCAGACTTTTAAATCTGAGGCTTGTTTTATTGGAACAGCGCATTATTTTCTTCAATAATAGATCTATGAGCCTTCGTGCCGTGTGACGTGTAATGCGCTTGAAACATTTAGCGTGGATTGTGTGCGGATATAGGTGATATAGCTTCATGAAATTTCAGACTTAAGCGGAGCTGCGCAAATAGGGAATAACGCGATGTCGGTCCATTTGGGGCAGACACTATCAAAGATGAAGCAATCTATTACCGAGCAACGTAGTGGTGAAGTGCTCTGACGATTCAATAATTGATAATAATTTCAAGTTAATGTTGGGACTGTCATTGGAATCCTATTGATCTATTGTTGTGCCGGGTTTCATGTACCAAACTCATAATAACGTTAATTACACTTTGAGGCTATGATGTGGTTTTGCGCGCTGAAATACACCCCGATTATTTTACGTGGGGAAATCAAGAAGCAAGAGACGCTTGAGGAATCTTTGAATTCAACACTGCAACCTACATGAAGTGACTTGTTTATAAAGTTGCATCACCCCAGAAATAAATTTAATTCAAGGTCGCTCAACTGTTCTTCGGGTAGCCCTTATCCGTAATACGTACATGCATACATTGTTTGTAAGCTCATACTCTCATTTATAAATATTTTCAACAATGCTTGTTGACGCCACCAAAAAGCTTACTAAAAATTAAATAATTCTGCTATCCGAAGATAAATAAAAGTATCGCGGCAGAGTTGCATGTGCATATTTTTAAGACTTATTTTTTATGTAGGCTAAACACTCTTTACTTTTGTGGTTTTTGATGTTTTGGCGGTAAGTGGTGATCGAGTACCAGCAAAAAATTGGGAAAAGTGGAACCGTTTCCACTTCGTTTATCCTCTGATTATTACAAGCACTGCCGTTGTGATCCAGGGAGTTCTTGTTTCATACCTTTCTTGACACCCACGAATATCACTGTAACGACTAGTCATAAAGATTTAATTTTATTTCCATTACTGATCATCTTATCCGAATTATCGAATCATCAGTTTAGCCGCCAACTACTTTGTCGTCTACAACAACTTGAATACCGATATACGCTATTCAATCAATCATTTCCCAATACAAGGCTACTAATAGATAACCTCCTTCATCAGACAAGAAAAAAGCTACAACTACTAAAAATAATATGGCCAAAAGATCTCAATCTCTGCCTTCGCCGCCTCTGAAAAGAGCTCACATTGCTAAAGATGGAGCAGCTGCATACGAGGCTAGCGCCACTGAAACTTGGATAGCGTGCGGGTCCTGTGCCAATACTTTGGGACTCACTGTTACTGCCATAAAAGCGTTTGAAAGTGCAGTAAATCATGATCCATCAAATAGTAAAGCAGTGTGTGGGTTGAGTTATTCATTAAGGTTGAATGATATCAACATGAATGAAACTGTGGGCTCGCAAACTTCGATTGAACGTCTTAAGAAAGCCTTGGAACAGCATACCTCCCTTTTAAAAGATTCAAATATCTTCAAAGAATTGGCAGAGTGCTACCTACTCATCGGTTTGAACGACCAAGCCCATCAATCTATACAAAGTGCCATTCAATTATCTCCCAATGATCCTTCATTATGGCTCTTGAGTGCCCAAACTTTGATAAGGGCAGGCGCAAGAGGCCATGCAACTGGCTCATTGACACATTGTTTATCCATCTTACCCGAGTCCTTGAAGCAATTTTCTGCTACAGATATTGAGACAGCTAGAGCCGCCCACGCAGAATTGGCAGCCATAGCAACCGCCGATGGAAATATAGAGCTTTCTATCGCAGAACTTACCGCTACATTATCGTTGCCTCCACCTCCTTTGTCGAGAATTGACGAGCATATCGCGTTATGGTGTGCATTATCTACTGTTAAAGAAAGAGCTAATGATATCCCCGGTGCTATTCAAGCATGCGAAAGCGCCGAAGCTGCTATTGGAAACTCTCCAAGAATTTTAATGACCCATGCCTATCTCTTACTTATGGACAACAATAAAGATAATGCAGAAATGGCAATTCATTTATTGGGAACTATCATCGATTTAGAGAAAGAGAAAGAATTAGAGCAACATAACGCAGATGAAGACTTCTTGCCTTGGTACTTACTTGGTAAGGCATACTCGTTGATCGACCAGCCAAGACTTGCATACGATTCATACCAAGTGGCCTTGAGAAGAGCCCTGAACTCCCCAATAACCTGGTTGGCAGTGGGAAAATTATACTTGCAGTTGAAGCAGTTATCCGATGCGTTAGCTGCTTATTCACAAGCTTTAAGGCTTCAGATAGACGAAGGCTCGCCCGGAACAGCTACGGCTTGGGACGGTTTGAGCTGCGTATACGAAAGATGTGACGACCAATTGATGGACGCTTCAGACGCCTGTTCCAGATCAGCAGCATGTTTTAAAGCCATTGGTGATATAAAGAACTCGACGTTTTTTGAAGAAAGAGCAGATGCTTTAGTCAAAGCTTCTAAAAAAGAGGGTCCATTGCCACCTTTGAGAGACCCTCCTGATGTTCCTAGCTTCTTATTGAGGGATTTGGTTGCTTTACTTCCATCTGAAAGAATTGCTTTTATTCAAGGGCCAGCTCAACCATCACAACAGCCACAGCGCCAATCTCAACAAGCTCAACCAAAGTTTCACCAACAACAAGCAGCACAACCAGCTGCCCACCAAAACCCTCAGCCAGCACCTCAGCAGCCACCTCAGCAAGTCCTTCATCAAAGGCATTCTTCTCAGAACACCCCTGTACCTCCACATCAACAATCAGTGCCTATGATTATGCAACACAGCCCTCAGCAACCTCCTACTCAACACTATCAACCACATCACACACCTCAACCTCACATATATCCTATGCCTCAAGCATTCAAACAAGAGCACAAGTCACCAAGACAACAAGCGTTACCACCACAACTTCCTCATGGTCCTAAACATGCATGGTCTCCAAACCAACAGCAACCTCAATATTTCTATCAACAAGTGCCACCAGGCCAGTTGCCCCCACCGGCACACCATCAGCAAGGTCCAATAGACCCAAATGGTGCACATAGATCTCCATTGAATCACCCCCAAATGATCAACAACGGATATCCAGTTGGGCCACCAGGAGCCCCTCCCGCACCAGGTTACCCATATGGGCAATACCTCCCTATGCAAGGTGGAGTAGTAACCCGCATGCAACAACCATATGCACCTCCAATTAATAAATGGAGAAGATAATCAAGTGGAGGTTAAAAAAAAGTACGACATCCAATGTATTATTAGAATTCCCTGATTACAGGATAGCATGGTTTTTATTCTTGTGTAGTTTACAGCGATTCAATCAATGGTTTTATAAAGCAGTGTACTCGGAGGTGCTGTAGCCATTCCTCCTACATATTCAGCCCGGTTTACTCTACAACTCCAACTCAGGCCTATCGATACAGTTATAGAACTTGAGTGGGCAGGGGGTTGCTCAGTATCAATGCTCAACTACGTAGTATTGGTTGTTTTATGCCAGTCCAATAGTTCAATTTCGCCAATCTATAAGTATTGGCTAGTCAATTGCTCGAAATTGAGGTTGAGGTGTTCGAAATTTGACACATAGAGGCCCGGACCACCACCTACTTCTCTCCGATACTGCAACCCCAACTTGTCTATACTCTTCACTACCGAACCCTTCTCCATAGCTACTCCCACAGTACACTGGAGCATGCTAAGAAAGTCGGTATTACTGTCTCCGATATATATGGATGTATCACTGTCACGGATGAGCTTTTTGGTTATGGCAAGTTTATCTAATGCGGTTCGAATACTAGGTTCTCGATTCCAGCGTCCTGTGCTGAAGTTTCCCTCAAACTCAAGCTCATTGACCAAAATGGTAATCAGTTCAGGGTCAATTCCATGTAGACGCAAACACTCTTTAATGATAAGCTCGGTCCAATTGATACTGAGGATAACTACCGGGATTTGCAGCTGCTTACAGTTACGTAGAAACTCGACAGCACCGGGCCTTAGAGTTACCTTGGAAGCCTGCGCCTTTATCTGTTGAGCCGTGAGTCCCTCAAACAATTTGAGTCTTTCCAACTCATTGATCGACGTCATTTCTACAGCCTTCATGCCCCTCTGGAACACTATTTCTTTATCAAGCGAGCACCTCTGGCCATTGTCAGCTTCAAATTTTGCAACATAGTCGTGGTATGCGCCCATGTACTTCTTGGTGAAGTACTCAAAAGGTGGACTATACGTAGGTTTAGCTAGATACGCCGCTTCCGCCAAGAGTGAGATGGTGTCTTTGGCAGTCAACGTTTCGTCCCAGTCACTAATGACAAGTCGCGCGGTGCGCTGAGTCAAATTTCTGGTCTGTGTGCGAATCATTGTCGCATTGCTTGTTGACTACCGCCTGTTCGTTTTTCCCAAAGTAGGTTGCATCTCCGCTTTGAACCTTTGGTGCAGCCACATACATGGAGGTCGCATATAAAAAGGTGAACAAAAAAGCTATCAAGGCTCATCATATTTGAAGTAGATCATGTCTGACACGAATAACAAACAATTCGGCGAATTAGGAAAGATCCTTCTGGACAAATTGGGCCCTAACCCGACTGCCCAGGACATCCAGAACTCCATCAAGCACGGTTACGCTAAGTTAGAGACTGCTTCAGGAAAGGAAAAGGAAGAGTTGACCAAGGGATTGGGAAAGCTCGAAAAGCTTGGAAAAGTCGAGGGTCTTGGCAAGGTCGAAGGCCTTGGAAAACTCGAACAAAAGAAGGGTGACTCTAAATAGGCTTAATACAAAATTACACCCAGTACACTAAACACTCCGTACATTTTCTAGTAGACCCTGTTCATATGTCCCCCTCTGGCAGCTTCTTGCCTGCGCACGACACGCGACTATATATTCCAAATCAGATGGCAAGCATTGCTCGAAGACAGCAATGGTTGACAAGAGCGACAAGATAACCGAGGTCACTGACGACGAGGTCCCTCTGCCTGAGCAGCAGCAGACTTTCATGGCATTGACCCGACAAATCCTTAATCCAAATGGTGACGATCCCCGCATCGACCAGTACATCACCTCGACGTTCAGCTACATTCTGAGCGCATTCTACAAAATGGCCAATGCTACCAACAAAGACGAAGCTGCCAAAGAGATTGCCGAGGACTTGAACCAGAGATTTGACGCCTGGGTCGCCGAAAGAGAAAAGAACAAATAAAACGCCGACAATAGCGACAAGCCCGAAAAGTCCGACGCATGATAATCGTAAGACCTCGACCAACCTGGCAGCCTGCCGGGGCCACCACTGTTCATAGCTATTTTAATGCACGCCGCACCGCGCCATTCCCTCAGTTGATGGCATCAAGCGTAATTGTAGCTGCCGCGAGCTCACTTATCAGTTGTGTCACGCACGCCGTTGCATCTCCGAGGCCATATAAGCAGCCACAAACCTCGACTCGTAGACACACTCCTCTGTAACATGAGATTTGATCTAATTCTGTGTGTGCTCTTAGCGGGTAATGCCGCTGCACGCGTGTTGAGAAACCAGGTAGCATTTTCAGACGAGAGTGGACTCGAGAGCCAATTCTTAACTGGGGCTATTGACCTGGCCGTGCAGCCACAAGCCGAATTCGAAGGACTCGAAGACTTTACAGTGGGCAATTTTTCTTTACTTTCGCTCCACAAGAAGTTGGTTGAAATCAATTCCATCTCCAACCACGAAGCTGATGTTTCTCGGTTCCTCAAACGATACTTGGAGTCATTGGGCTTGACTGTGGAAGTGCAAGAGATCAAGGACGATTTTGAGAAGAGGTACAATGTGTATGCTTACGCGGGCTCTAAAAGAGAGACCAAGGTGGTGTTAACCTCCCATATCGACACTGTTCCTCCATATCTTCCGTACTACGTCGACGGCACTCGTATTTATGGCAGAGGTTCTTCGGACGCCAAGGCTTCCGTGGCCACCCAAATTGCAGCATTCTTGTCGTTGCTACACTCCGGTACTATTAAGGAGGGTGATGTCTCATTACTTTACGTGGTTGGAGAAGAAATCGGCGGAGGCGGTATGGGCAGGGCCAACGAATTGGGCGTCAAGTGGGACGTTGGTATCTTTGGCGAACCCACCGAATTGAAGCTTGGGGTGGGACACAAAGGAATCTATTCGTTCGAATTGACTGCTCATGGAAAGGCTTCTCATAGTGGGTACCCTCAATTGGGAGTGTCAGCGTCGGAAATATTGATTCCTGCCTTGAACGAATTGATCAACGCTGAATTGCCCGTTTCAGAATTATTGGGCCCTAGCACACTTAATGTCGGTAGATTCGAAGGTGGTGTGGCCGCTAATGTCATTCCTGCCTCGGCTCGTGCCACTGTTGCCGTTAGAGTCGCTACTGAAAAGGATACGATTGTGGAAACAGTTCACGAGATTGTCGGAAAATACGACAATTTGACTATTCACGATGTCGTGGCTGTCGACGCTGTTTATCTTGACTACAAAGTCCCTGGATTCGACCTGATAATCTTGGCTTACAGTACCGATATTCCCAGATTAAAGGTTCCTCTTGAGAAACGCTACTTGTACGGACCAGGCTCCATCTTGGTGGCACATTCCGACCATGAATACGTCGAAAACGCCGACTTACTCAGCGCCATTGATGGCTACATCAAATTGGTCAAACACAGTATTTAATGTATACAATCTCTATATCCATCACAAGTGAAAAAATCGTGAGGGACTCAAACCATGTATATATCAATCTAGCTAAATGTATTTTGAGTCAATTAATCATGGACGTGACTAACCAACACTAGAAAAGCGACAAATCGCTCTCCACATTTGCCGAAACTACATCTATGTCTCAGAAATCGTATATTCCTATACTCGTAATTAGTGATCTGAAATTATTCTGGAGCAGCTTTTTTTTTTCCCAGCTTTATACCTGTTCTTATCCTGCACACAGTCTGTCCATCTCATCGGCTCATCTTGAAGAACCCAACTAGACTAGAAGACAGCGACAGTATGAGTGAACATGTGCCGGCGTGGAAACGTATAGGGTTGAAGGTCAAACAGGAGTTGGAACAAGATCCGCTTTCTGTGACTACCCACCTCGACAATGTCAACGTTACCAACAGAGAACTCAAGAAGATCAATAAGCAGAAGAGGAAATTGGAAGAGAGCAATAAAGAAAAAAAGCCACCGAAGAGAGTCAAATTGCCTAAAAGTGAAAGACCTCCCCCACCAGAAAAGGATCAATTGGTTTACTTGAATCAGTATTATACCGATAAAGATAACTGGAAATTCAGTAAGCAGAAACAGAATTGGATCTTGAAAAATATAGCCAGTATTCCCGGCGATTACGAAAAGGCATTAAAAGCATACTTGGAGGGATTACAGGGAGGTTCTAGAACACGTGTGATTGAAGATTTACAAAAAGTAGTAGAGAAGTGGAATAAGATAGCTCAACTAGCCGAAGAAAAAATTGAAAAAGAGCTTTTGGAAAAGGCAAAGGGTGAAGCAAAAGAAGAAATAGAAGAAAACAAGAGTGAGACTAAGGAAGACGAGAAGGAAGCAGTCGACTATGACTATGCCGTGAGGTGTCGTGACCTTCTTGAGGTGTTAACTGGAGATATTCCTGTGCTCAAGGGGGTAGAAGAAAAGAAAGAAGAGCAAGAAACTAAGATAGAAGACAACGCGAAAGAAGAGAAGGAAGAGAAGGAAGAAGGAAGCAATAAGGGCGAAAACAGTCAAGAGGATAACCTCATTATTGAAAGCGTGGATGTCGGCCAGAGCCGCAGCGAGAGCTCAGAAAAGCCCAAAAAGTCGAAGAAAAAGAAGTCCAAAAAGTCCAAGACTTACTAGTCCATACTATATAAAACATTATACAATGCATACTAAACGGTAATCAGGGCTATATTCATATTTGTTAGCGTAAATCGTGCCCATTTGTATGACTATTTAATCTACCTCTCCGGGTCTGGCACAATTTTTCTGTGTCGCTATTTTACACGCGTTATTCTCACTACTCTTCCTATCTCACTATATCGTACTGCCGCGAATCTCGCTATTTTCGACTATAACTCACGCTACTGCGACTTGTGTGCCACCTCATACAGTCAACTAACACTAATTATGCCAGACCTCAATTTAAAATTACTTATCGATAAGGCGCTCGATGTGGATCCCGACTTGCGGTTCATGGCACTCGAAGACTACCGCCGATATCTTCGAACGCAACACAAATCAGCAGCAGTATACTCGGGCTACAACTCGATAGAGACGTTTCTTCCTACGTTGTTCAGGCTACTTGAGGACCACAATTCAGACGTGCAGAGTCAAGCAATCAAGTCATTTGAGCCCACAGTCAAGCTTTTATCCAATGAGGCCATCCTCAAAGTTATAGACCAACTATACGCCTTGGTGTTGAAAGAGAACGATCCGTCCAAGACAAAGGGCCAGTACAAGAGCTTCACAATGTCGATACCTAATGTAGCCCTTCGCTCAATTCTTGATAACAAAGAAGAGTATGATGACCATGATCGGATTTTAACGGAACCCACTAAGAGCTCCAAGCCTTCCAAGTCCAGAAAATCTTCGACAACAACCTTCGATTCTCGCCTTAGTAGAGCAGTTATCGATGTTCTTTTGCCCCGTCTAGTGTCCAATCCCATCACGTATGACTCTATCGAGATTCTTCTTGATTTGATCAAGAATTTGGGCACAGTGCTTACCAATGAAGAGCTTTCAAGCTTGATGTTATATTTGCTTGAAGTATCGTTTAAAGAAGCGGGTATAGTGAGCAAACGAGCAATTCATGGGTTCGGCTTGCTATTCAACCATATAGATGACCCTGCCATAGTCAACGACTCGATCAAAGCAATCCAGGCCCACGGGAAACTGCTGACTCGTGAAATCATCTTTGTCAAATCGCAATTATACTCGGTCGTATTGGGAAGTTCGGTTGCAATAGATACGAACTTGGTAGATGAGATTTTTGAGGAACTCAAACTGAACTTGAAGGTCTCCGAACAAATAAATACAGATGAGGATTTGGACTACGATAAACTACTCGAAGATAACTTGATTCGTGAAGATTCGTTGACAGTGGTTAATGATTTGATTTTGTTCAACAACTCTACCGAGCGCTTTGCGTCTAATTTATTGCAGATCATTGAATATTTCATTACTTACAATCCTTTACAGGACAACGAAGACGACGAGATGCTTGATTTCGATGAGGACGATGAGGACGATATTGTGTTCAGCGACGACGAAAACGAAATTGAAAATCAAGAGGATGACGACGGATCTTGGAAACTTAGACTCAAGTCATGTATTATTACCAGGTCGTATTTAGACAAGTTTTCTGGCCTGTTGCAAGCCATCTATTCTAACATCTTCAACAGGATTCCTATCAATGACAAAAACGAGTTGGTTTTCAACGAAGCCATCAAAACCATGATCTTGATTATTGACAATACCGTCGATCGCCAGCCCCAGATCGATAATCTTGAGAAGGTGATTATTGATAATCTCTTGATTGAGTCTCGTAAAAGTCACTTTCCCAAAGTGTTACAGCTAATTGAAAGCTTAAACAAGTTCAACGAGCATCGTCTTATCCAAACAACGTTTCTGAAATTTAATGAGCTCGCAATAAGCACCAGCGGCTCTCTTTCTTATCTTGGATTCTATCGAAACGTTTTGGAAACAGCATCCGTCCACAGCGACACTCCGTTGGATCCTCGGATCCTTGAATATATCAGCATTGATTTGATAAGCTCGCTTGAAGACAAGTCGTTCAACGTGGTTATCGAAAGCATTCGTATCTCCAGTGCTCTTTTCAAGTATCCACACCGCGAGGCAATACAAAAACAACATGTTGATGCTATAGTTGCTTCATTAGTGCTGAAAATAGAAAACTCGAAGCAATACTCTAGTGACTTGATCCAGATTTCTGTCCAATGCCTAGGAGACGTGCTATACAACAACCTTTATGACAATTACAGAAGCCTCGAGGACGTATTTGTAAAATGTTTTGGTTTTGAAAATACAGTGAGAACCAACCTTGAAGTTCTCATCAGCTTGGGCTTGAGTAATCATGCTATATTAATTGAGAACCCCGATTTCCAACATAAGCTTTTGTTCAAATTACAAGAGTTGATTCTTTCGAGGGACGAGACCATTCATAACTCTTCCATGATGTTTTTGGCTATTATGGTGTCAAAGTGCACCCTTGAAAACGTCACTAGAAACAAGCTCTTCGAAAGTATTCTCCAGTTACTCACTCTTGAAGATTCGGTATCTTTCAACGATTCTTACAATGTGTTTGAAATTTTGTCCACATTATACGACGAGTCCATTATCAGTGCTGAAAACAAGGATCAAATGTTAGCTGCCATAGATAAGCTTGTCAATACCGATAAAATTCACGACGATAACCAAGACTTTTACAGTTTGATCTCTAAAATATCCCATGGAAACCCTGCTTTATTTGATCAAACAATGGGTCAGCTTGACTTAAACCTGCAAGTGAGCTCAAAAATCTTGGCTATTATCAGCATTGAAAACAACCTTCAAAATAAAGTCGCCAATTTTGAGCTTCAATTTTTGAACATAACCAAAGATTCGTCTACAAGATCGTCTAAAAATCCGGACCTTTTGTTTGCAGTTCAGTTTCTTGGAAACATCGGCGAACATCAATCATTTAGCAAAATCGGTCTTGAAAACTTTTTGGAACTTCTCAACGAACCAAACGAAGATTTTCAACCTTTGAAAACAGATGAAAAGAACTTGAATAATGACGACTTGATCAAAAAGGCAGCTGCAGCTGCCATTGGTAAGATAATAAAGTTTAACATCTCGAAATCGTTTGAAAAGTTATTGAATCATTATCAGGATCCACAATACGAACGCTCCAGAACATATTTGAGTCAATCTTTTATTATCGCACTCCCCAAAATTAGCCCAACGCAATTGGAGTTGTTGTGGAAACTGGTATGGAACATAATAGATTCAACCCCTCTTTCTCATTCTGTCTGTGGGGATCTTCGTAGTGCGGGAGATCTATTGAGTGAAGCAAGTTTGATACAGAAAGACTACATTGACCAAGTGATCGAAAAGTCTAGCACATTACAGCTGCCTGATCAGTCGCAACCACAAGAGTTGTCAAGAGCATACACCATCATAGTTATTATTAAAAAGCTATTGAACAAGCTTACCTATTCGGATTGCACAGCTGATATCTTGACGACACTTCTTGGATATTCTATGCATTGGCTTTCCATTCTCAACATTGATATCAAGCAATTGATCATTGGCAATTTACTCACAGGTCTCCATAATCAGCCTAATCTTATTTTGAACAATCTCAACAAATTAATTTTGCCTAGCATCTATGAACAATTGAAATCGCAACCTGAGTTCAAGAAGGTAATTCCTATGGGTCCCTACAAATTTGTCATTGATGAAGGGCTTGAGATAAGAAAGCTAACTTATGAATTTTTGTTCACCTTAATCTCGTCAGAATCATTTGTTCTTGAAGATCATGATGTTGATTTGAAGGAAATATTGATCAATATCGTAAACCAAGGACTTGTTGACGAGCAGAATGATATCATCGTTTTAGCAAGCTTGAACTTGACTAATCTTATCACGAACCATGAAAACAAGTTCCGTGAATTTTTGGTGGAGAATGATAGTTCAGTTTCACACCAAATGATTCAAAATATCAGAGTTCAGCTTGGCAAAAAGCTTTCAGCTAAGGCTTCCAGTCAAGACGTGGAAAGCTACGAAGAGAGAGTGAAATCAATCATAAAATTGAGTAAGCTTGTGAGTCAAGTTATCAGGTCCATTACCGAGCTGGGCAGTCCTGACAACTTGCTTAGTGGCTGGAACGATGTAATTGAAGAAATCAAGGCCAAGTTCCCCATCTTCTACAATACAATTGAATAGTTTTCTTGCCATCAATAAATAAAAATAGATCAGACTAACATGTCACAAGTAGTTGAGAGTAACCTGGCTTTGCGGGGAGGGGGGGGGGGTTTTTTTGGCACCCCCATTTCGG
>JAJMGJ010000005.1:600000-755282 GCA_030568655.1 Suhomyces prunicola
TTAACTATTCCAAGCTTGACAAAAAGAGGCGAAGGTATCTTCAAGCTTGATTTCGATGTTCACAGACAACCGGCTAATGCTACTGGAATCAGTCAAGCGCTCGCTAATCACAAGAGAAGTGGCACCCTTCCTGTTTCCTTTGATGATCCTTTCACGCTGTACGTCGCCAGCTTTGAGCTTGGTTCCAACAACCAACCCTTCAAAGCTCTGATTGATACCGGCAGCTCGGACTTGTGGGTTTCGGGATCTTTGAACTCGGCAACTTCCAAGGATACCGGCCACCCGCTCAACATCTCGTACGTCGACGGCACCCACACCATGGGTGAGTTTTTCACCGACACGATCAATATCGGCGGGGTGGCTATCCCAGATGCCGAGTTCGCTGTTGCTAATCTGAGTTCGTCGCTGCTCAGTGGTGTCTTTGGAATTAGTTACCTTCCCCAAGAGAGTACCACCACGCAAAACTACACCTACCCCAACTTCCCTGCGCTTTTGAAACAAGAAGGACTCATTGCTAAGAACGCCTACTCGCTCTACCTCGACGATCCAGTTGCCAGAACCGGCTCGGTGGTCTTTGGAGGTGTGGACCACGGCAAGTATTCCGGCGATTTGTACACAAGTCCGGTCTCTAAGTACCCATTACAGGCTATCGACTGGAAAGGTATCACCACCGCCAGCGGAAGCACCATCCAGGGCTCCGGCAAGCCAGTTGTGTTAGACTCGGGAACCACTACCGCCGGGTTTCCTCTCGCTCTCAACAACCAAATCTACGCAGAGCTTGGGGCCACTTCGTTTGGGCTGTTCAGAACTGCTCCTTGCGACCAAGGAGGAAAGAACTTTACCTTCGAGTTGGCTGATGGGCCCATCTCTATTCCTTACACCAACTTTTTCTTCCCGGAGCAGATCGAAGACATTTGTGTCGTGTTGCCACTCTTTGATACTACAAACTTGACGGTCGACATCTTGGGTGATATTTTCTTGAGATCCGCGTATGTTATCTACGACTTGGACGACAAGACTATTTCGTACGCCAATGTCGCCTTCAATAACGAGACCAACATTGTTCCAATTGGTTAGTTACTTGTGTTTCGTATATGAGTATTATACATAATATGAGTGACATTATATATGAGTATTATACATAATATACGAGTGACATTATATATGAGTATTATACATAATATGAGTTACATAAAATATGAGTATTATACATAATATGAGTTACATAAAATATGAGTATTATGCATAATATAAGTGACATTATATATGAGTATTATACATTACATTATATATCCTAATGTTTCGTTGTTAAAGGTCTTGGTGTATTTACAAGTTAGTATGCAGCCTCGCTGTGCCCGACGACGGGAATCTCGTGGGGTGGCACCGGTTGGGCGTCGGTGGCCTTGACTAGTTCCCTGAGAATGTCGTCGCTGTGTTTCCCATGACAGTTCAAACTGACCTTGTCTCCGTTGCGGCCATGTATCACGATTCTGGTAGGACACTTCTTCACGTCGTCTTTAGTGTCAGCAGCTATTCTGGTCATCACGAAGTTGACATCTTCGTTGTGGAACTTTAAGGTAGGCAAGTCGTGTCTCCAGAACTTTCTCAAGCCCACTGAAGGCCCATGGATATTTTTCTGGATCAAAAAAAGCTCCACCGTAGGAAACTTGGTGCTGTCGAGCTTGAAAGCATTCCCTCTGTCGACGCCGGCGATCTTGTTGAGGCGCGCGGTCTGCCTCAAGATTCTTGAGCTGGGTAAGTTCTTAAACATGTCTGCTTGTTGTGAGACTGCCTTTGGGTTCATTTTTGAAGATATTTTATTTGTGTCGCGCACGCCCCAATATAAACACAGGCACACCTGGACAGACTACAGACACTGGAAACAGACCAGAAGACGGACTAGCCGGAAAATTGTATTAAACAGGCAAGTAGGCTGTATTGGATGTCTCCGGGTGCTTTGGTGCTTTGGTGCTTTGGTCCCTTTTTTGGCATCCATCTGTCTCCTAACTGATCAGAACGTACTTCAATCACCACCAGATAATATATAGAATATACATAATATATACTGGATGATATGGATGCTCTGGTTAATCATGTATACCTAAAGGGAGTAGTGTGGTGGTCACGATTTTACTATTGTGTCTGATTGTGTTCGCATATCCTTTTGTGTTTGGGTGCAAAAAAACAACTTTATACTATCTACTTTCTACTTCTACTTACCATCACCATGGGAGCTTTTATCTACCGTGCAAACGTTCTTCTTCGAAACTTTTCCGATGCGTTGGTCGGCAACTACTTCGAGGCTTCTAAAGATGTCATTGTCATCACTGGCGGATGCTCGGGACTCGGCAAAGAGCTTGTGACCAAATTCGCAAGCCAGAACGCCAAAGTTGCAGTGCTTGATTTGGTGGTTCCTATTGACGAAGAAAAGGTAAAGGGCGTTCGGTACTTTGAGTGCGATGTAGGAGACCGCAACCAGGTGTTCGAGGCACACAGAGGCATAGTGGCTCAGCTCGGAACCCCCACCATCTTGATCAACAATGCTGCCATCACAAAGGGCAAGACATTGATGGACCTCACGTACGACGAGGTCGACCAGGTGATCCAGACCAATCTCTTGGCCAGTTTCTACACCATCAAGGCGTTTTTGCCCGAGATGGTCGCCATGAAACGGGGCTACATCATCACCATTGCCTCTGTCTTGGGGTATATGAGTCCGGCTCGGTTGAGTGCGTACGGGGCGTCCAAGTCGGGCTTGATTGCCCTTCACGAGTCGCTCACCTACGAGTTGGGGTCGCCGATCTGGAACCACTCGGGGGTGAAAACATTGCTAGTGTGTCCCGGGCAGTTGCGCACCAAGATGTTTGCGGGAGTGAAGACGCCGTTTGCGCTCTTGGCACCCGAACTCAACCCAACCAATGTCGCCAACAGTGTGTTTTCTGCCATTGCAATTGGGCGCAAGGGAGAAATCAAGTTGCCGTTCTACGGTAATTTTATCCCGGTGTTTCGGGCGGTGCCTTGGCCAGTGGTACAGATGGTACGAAGCTTTTCGGGTATCGACGAGAGCATGAAATCGTTCAAGGATATAGTGTCGGAGGTCGCCAGTCGGACCAGCTCGATTGCCCCTCGGTCTCAAATGCACTCGGCAGTAGATCAATGATTTATATAGCTAACCAATCCAGGTATTCTAAAATTGCGAGCGGTCCATACCGTAGCTTTCTGCGTGGGCCCCACGGCGATGTGTTTTTTGAACAATTCGAAGGGCTGGGGTTGATTTTGGGCAACCAACTTGTCAAAGTGGCCCGATGCTGCTTGAAGAGAGACGTAAACCAACTCCACGGGCGTGTCTTCAAACAAGTCGGCCAAGTCCTGGCCACTAAAGGTGACGGTAAGCGAGTTTTTCAGCGAAAGAACCAAGCCGTTTCCAGGCGGCGAGTCGCTCACGACAAGCTCGAGTTTGACGAACTGGGGGTCCAGTGCCACATACTGGCCCGACTCCAAAACATACAGCTTGGCACACACGTGGGTCCAGTCGGTGCTCGCCACGATGTATGCGTTTGTGCGGTATATCTTGTTGTCCAAGGCCGGACCCAAACCATTGAGGTACGCAAGGGTATAAGCAGCTGGGTCGCCAAACAGAAGCGGCTGGGTCGACTCGTCCGACTGGTAGTCGTCGTGGTGCTCCAGATCTGCAATGATGGTGTCCGAAATCTCGTGCTTGACCACCACCTGGGCAGCCTGAGTAGCCAAGTGGGCATCCGAGCTTCCAGAGTACTGGCTGGGGCTCTGCGATCGAGGAGACGACTCTATTGCTGGCGACTGAGATGCCGCGATCAGATCATGTAGCACTGCTGCTGTGCGGTAGTCTTGGGTGCTTTGGACTTGGGTGAACTGGCTGATCGATTTGACCCGATCAAGATACCTCACGGGGATGACTTTGCCGGGAACGTTGCCAAGTTTGTCAAAGAACTCGCGCGGCAAGTTGTCTACGAGTCGTCTATATAGATCGTCCAATGCAGCCACATCATCGTGTGGGTCCGCAACACTCGCCACCAAGCACCGACACTGGAGGATTCCCCGATACTCTTTGAACGATACCGTGAGCTTGAGCACGGCCAATTTCTCGTAGAGGTTCCTCTTTTTGATCGAGTGGCTCGCCATGTCTTTGTACCCAAGCACCTGGCCGGTTTGTTCAGCATACTGTTTTTCGATCGCCACGAGTTTTTCGTGGAAGATCCCCACGTTTACCGTCTGGTCGTCATCGATGTAACATCCGTCCAACTGGTACTTGATCGGGTGTCTTGATTGGCACAACTGGGCGTTTCGAGTGAAGTCGGTGACGATAAGTGAGTTAGGCACTCGTTCGCCGCTCAGTTTTTCGACACTCAATGCCAAGCAGTAAAACTCGGCCTGCCGCGTGTCCACCCCGTGCACCCTGGGAAAGTTCACCGCGCGCGTGGTTCCCAACGACACCGTCCCCATGATGATGATGATGATTAGTCGCGTCAAATAAAGGTGATATTTCTCGCACACCCCAAAAATGTGACATTTACATTTTTCGTTTGTATAATTTAGATGGCATTAAATGTTGTATGCGTGTCTTTTGTGATGTCCGGCTTCTGGTTTCCCCCGATTAGTTTGATAAGATCTTTCTATGACATTGGTTCAACACAATCCAAATCAAAAGAATCAAACACGGGTGAGACGACTGGATATCAATGTGTGTAATCATCACTAAACTCAGAGTACGTCAATTAGAAGTTACCTTTATAGAAGTGCTACATATGATAAGTCTGTTGATGGCAATAATACTAGTGTGGTCTTGTATTTGTTTACGAGCGGTAGTCTCCGTTGATGGCAATGTACTCCTTGGTCAAGTCACAGGTCCAGAACTTGGCAGACAGCGATCCCTGCCCCAAGTCGATTTGCACCACCAAATCCTCTTCTTTCAATATCGCAGAGGCCGTGGCTTCGTCGACCTTTTCGGGCTCTCCATTCACCAACAACTTCAATGGCGAGCCTTCGGAAGGTATAAACGATACACTAGTGTTGGCAGGAACCACAGAGTCCGCCGACACGTCGGAGTAGCCGATGGCACACAAAATACGGCCCCAGTTGGCATCTTCACCATACATGGCAGTCTTGAAAAGTGAAGAGTTGGCCACTGTGGAAGCTATGGTTCTGGCGTCGGCGTACAGCAAGGCGTTTTTGACCTCAATGGTAATGAATTTGGTGGCGCCTTCGCCGTCACGAACCACCAATTGAGCTAATTGCTGGGCAAAATCGGTGACATGGTCCTGCAACGCTGCGAACCCATCCGAGTCGGTATCGATGAGTGGGCCCCCGGCAGCACCGTTGGCCACGGCCACAATGGTGTCGTTGGTAGACATGTCGCCGTCCACCGAGATACTGTTGAATGAGCGGTCGGTGGCATAGGTCAAGATCTGCGCCAAAGCGCTCGAGCTCACAGGAGCGTCGGTGACAAAGAACCCCAACAAAGTGGCCATGTTAGGACAGATCATGCCTGCCCCCTTGGCTATCCCTGCCAAAGTGTAGGTGTTCGCGCCGATCTCAAACTGCCTGGTCACCATCTTGGGGAAAGTGTCGGTGGTGCAGATGGCGGTGGCACACTCGAGCCAGTGCTGGTGGGAAGAACCCAAATGGCGCAACGCGAGCTTGGGGATCCCGGTGAGAATATTGTCGACAGGCAAGTTGTTTCCAATGACCCCGGTGGACATGACCAAGGTGGAATTGGGCTCGTTTTCCAACACTGCGTCGGTCACCCTCACCATGTCCTCGGCATCCTTCAACCCCTGCGAGCCCGTCACAGCGTTGGCGTTGCCACTATTGACCACAATGGAGTTGATACCCTGGCCGTTTGTCTCTTGCAAGATCTTTGAAGACACCTGAACCGGCGCAGCCTTGAATTTGTTCTTGGTAAACACCCCGGCTGCCACTGCTTGTTTGCCAAAGTCGTTTTTGAGGATGGCCAAATCAAGCGTCTTGCCGTCTTTTTTGACCCCGCAGTGGATGCCTCCGACCAGGTAGCCTTTAGGGTACACTCCGCTCACAGGAACGAACCGCTGGGCTTTGGAAAGATATCTGACAGCACCGATGGTGGACCACGATTTCATCTTGGCGTCTGAGTCACTTTTCCTGGATAAGATATATGAGCGCGCTGCCCAAAAAAACAAAAAAAAAAAAGACAAACGGCGAAAACCGCCCACGAAGCACAATACATGCGCCATCCACGATCTACGACAAGAGGCTACGGTCAGCTCCATCTGTAAGGCACAGCCGAAAATTTGTTTGGCAGCAGGTGGCCAAAAGACACGGGCCACTGTCAAGGGTAGCTAGCGGGTGCAGAGTTCGGGTGAGTCGGCGAGAAGGGATGCAACTATTGACTCTTGACCTAGCGAAGCATCTTTTTTGTGTGTCGGACTTTTGCACCCACACTAATTGAGAATTTTCGCGATCTTCAAAAATCACCATGCATAGGCACTATAGAAGCATACGATGTGCAAGAGGGCCATGTGCTATGGTCAAGGCGATACCGGGCCAGGTCGGTGTGGCGTACCGCAGCTCCTCTAGCACTGCTAGCACTGCTAGCACTGGTACTTCACGGAAGTGGCACCCGCAGTACTCGCCGTTCGCCACCCACCCCAGCCCCCCAAAAAACACCACCCAGACCACGATGCACATCAACCACTTTCTCCAGTCGCTCGTGGTCCACGACTTCCATCGGTCACGGACGCTACTACACCGCATCGCCGCAGGAATTAACGTCCAATATTACAAAAAAAGCAACTCCAGTGGGGTGGTGGCCAACATCGACGCGTACTACTCGTGTTTTCTCGTCCTCCTCACCCTGCAAAAGGTATTGGTGCACAACCTCCGGCTCTTGATCGACGACTTTGCGGCGCACCACCAGCGCTTGAAGGCGGTGCGGACCGCCGACCTCCGGGCCACAGCGGGGCTTGTCCAGACCAAGTTCGTGCTACGGCTCGTCGAATGCTACGCCGACCACTCCGACCCCAAAAAGGCCAACGAGGCCATCATGAAAACCAGCATCGCCAAGTACACCAAGCGCGTGATCAAGCAGTTCAAGTTGCACCCCGCCGATGTCTGGCGCGCCGCGGGGCATCACCAGTCCCAGTTTGCCGAGATCTGCCGTGCCACTGGCACCAAGTTGGACTTGGGCGGCGCCAAACCCCCCGCAAGCGTGGTCGACCCGCCCACCCCCTCGATGCGCCCGTATACCGACGCTAGCGGGTTTGTCGATCTCCACCGGCTCTGCCAGTACATCGCGTCGGGCGCTTTCAGCTTCACTGGCAACCCCGGCAAGTCCAAGTTATACGACTTGTACGATATGTTGCTGGCGTCCGCGCAGCACCAGTTCATGGCCGAGTACACCCGGTTCAACCAAACACGCCAATTGCACGTCGAGGCGCACTGCTTGGACTTGGTTCACGACTTCACCCCCAAGAAGCCCGAGGTCAACCGGTTCCGCGCCGACAACGCCGCGTTGTTGTACTCGTGGATCGAAGCGTCGTCCAAGTACCTCGACGGGTTGTGCCGGCGGCTCGAGCGCGACCCGGGGGTGTTGGATGCCGACGAAAAGGTGCTCCAGCGGTACTTGGTGCACTGGAACTTGCTTCCCAAAAAGACATTGCTCACCATCGTGGTCTCCAACCTTCTCACCATGGCGATCGCGGCGCCCCACGACCACGTCCCGCTTGTGGATTTGGTCAAGAAGATCGCATCTTCCTTCACCAGAGTCCTCTACAAGGAGCCGTCGTACACCCGCGTCCGCGACCAGGTGCTCCGGACGTTTGACGACGCCGACGCTGTCAAGCTCTTCACCGCCCTCACCAGCGTGGTGATGGCGAGGTGCGAGTTTGCGGTGCTGGACCGCGATCTCGACGTGGCGTGCCAAGCCCTGGCGTTGCACCACAGCGCCCCCCAGTGGTCGCTGCCCAACGCGTTCGAGTACTCGGTGATTTGGCAAAACGGCGCCAAGCAGCTCGGCGTGGTGCGCATCCACCCGTACCTCTACCACCGGTTCAAGACCTACGACTCCATCTCGTACAACCAGTCGGTGTATCTCCCCATGCTCTGTCCGCCGCAGCCGTGGAAGTCGCCCACGAACGGCGGCTACTTGAACGACCTCAAGCCCATCGTCACCACCGCAGACCCCAAGACCACCTTGGACTACTTGGCCAAGGCCCACGCCACCGGCCAGCTTCACTCGTTGTACGCCGGGCTCAACGCCATCGGCACCACCGCGTGGGCGGTGAACTCGCGGGTGCTCGAGGTGTTCAACCGCGCCATGGACATGGACTCGGGGCTCCTCAAGCTTCCGCCCCCGCTACCCCTCCTCGACGTGTCCCGGCCCGACTTCCACGATCTCAAGGGCCTCCGCATCCAGTACGATATGCTCCGCCAGGTGTGCAATGCGCTCGACGCCAACGGCGACATGTTCTATCTTCCCCACAACGTAGACTTCCGCGGAAGAGCGTACCCCATGGTGTCGTTGTTGTCGCACTACCAGCACGACGTGGTCCGTAGTCTTATGATGTTCTGGCACAGCAAGCCGCTCGGCGACACCGGGCTTGACTGGCTCAAGTACCACCTCGTCGGCCTCTACGGAAAAGACAAATTAGACATGCAACAACGGCTCGAGTACTTCGACTCCATCCTTCCCCAGGTGTTGGAAGCTGCCGCGCGTCCCATGGAGTGCCAATGGTGGATGCGTGCCGACAAGCCGTGGCAGACGTTGGCGCTCAGCTTCGAGATCGACGCCGTGCTCCGGTGGCACGCCCAAGGCAACGACATCGGCCTGTACCGCTGCAGAATCCCGGTGCACCAAGACGGGTCGTGCAACGGGCTCCAGCACTACGCTGCTCTCGGCGCAGACTACCACGGCGGGGTCTCTGTCAACTTGGTGCCGCTGCAGCATCGCCATGACGTCTACTCCAAGGTCCTCGAAATAGTCCGGACAAAGGTCGACCACGACATTGCCAACCACCACAAACCGGCGTTGGCCGCGGTCGCGCGCCCCATCTTGAGCCGCAAGCTCATCAAGCAGACCATCATGACCACGGTGTACGGGGTCACCCGGTATGGCGGAGCGGCGCAGATTGAAGACAGAATCAAAGAGTTGTGCGAAAACCACGAGCTCAATGGGTTGCTGGCGGAGTTGGTGGCCCAGATGTCCTCGCAACACCGCAGGTTGGCGCTGTACCTCTCGGGGCTTGTTCTCAGCTCGGTCTCGGAGTTGTTTTCGGGCGCCCAGATGATCCAGGACTGGTTGGTGGAAAACTGCAGGCGGGTCATCTCGTCGTTTGATGTCGACACCATGGAGCACATCCTGAAAATCCACCCCGATTCGCCCATGGACTTCTTCAGGCCCTCGCTCTACAAGCCCATGATGTGGACGTCTCTTTCGGGGTTTCCGGTGGTGCAGCTCTACAAGAACACCAAAGGCACCGTGGTCCCCACGTCCTTGCAGAGCATCAAGATCAACAAGCCGGCGGAAATCGCCCCCATCAACACCCGCAAGCAACTCAACGCCATCGCACCCAACTTCATCCATTCTTTGGACTCGCTCCACATGTTCATGACTGCGGTCGCCGCCAGACTCAACTCCATTGGGTTTGTTTCGGTGCATGACTCGTTCTGGACATACCCCTGCGATGTCGACACCCTCTCACGCCTTCTACGCGAGGAGTTTGTGCGCCTCCACACCTCGAGCATCATCGAGAGTCTCCGGGCCGATATCCAGTACACCACCGAAAACTCGTACCAGCTCGTGTGGATCAAAAACCTGGACTACCCTGAGTTGGTGCGCGAGATCCAGAGCATCCGGGCGCTGGCCGGAAAGCCTTCTCTAGCTGCGATCAACAAGATCCTCGCCCACGAACTAGTGCTTCTGACCCAGTCTGCGTGTCAAGTGACCCATCTTGTGGCGTCTCGGGCCCCTCAATTGTACATAGCCACCAAGGGCAACGGCCTTGAGACGTACACCACTCGAGTAGACGACCCCAAAAAGAACGAAGTGCTCTATCTATCTGCGTTCACGCCGGTTTTGACCAAGGTCCGTGTCTTGGAGTGTCCGCCACGCGGTGACTTGGACGTCTCCCAGGTGTTGAAAAGCCGGTACTTCTTCTCTTAAATATCAAATAACTAGATATAAAAGTGTAGATATAATATCAAATAAAAGACCAAATAAGAAAAGACTCATATAGATTATTCAAAAACGAAAATTATAATAAATGTTTAGTCTCAAATGACGTCTCAAATGACATATAATAAAGAAACGTCCACATTCACATGCTCCATTATATATAACATGGATTTGCAATTAGATCAATGTCGAATTTTATGATATTACACCACATGTCAACAAAAGCTAATTAAATTAATACCATTACATGGATAAAATTGATTGAAAACCAACAAGAAAACTAGAGTATATACGAATATACGAGACAAGAAATAAACTCGGAAATCATATACCAAGAATTGTTTGATGGTCTAGGTGAAGACCAATTTAATACAACTGAGCAGTGGTGGTCGAACAAACGATGAAATAGGAAACCCTTTCGTGTTTTTCACTAATTCAGGATTACTCTAGATAATTCCAAATACATTATCCAATTGTACATTTTTAGATCCCGACTGTTGATAAGAATAAATATCGAAGTATCAAAGTCTTTATTTCTTCTTGTAGATCCTGAGTGGTTAGTTGGGCTGCACTTTATTCACCTTCTTCCTGACTGTTTCTCTGGTACTACTATCTATAACTCGAGGCGTGAAATATACTTATCACTGTTAATCACTAGAACAATACATACTACTCGCCACTACCAAGTGACACCGAAAGATTATCCAAGCTTGTATGGGGTTTCCGTATCAATTTGATTTGAACTAGACAATCAGCATTAATACTTTACAGAATCAGAAGAAGGCGTAGAGTAAGCTCGAGTTCTGTGTGCAATATGGCAAGTGTCTTCCGACTTGAATAGTTGCACGACAATGCCAAAATATGAGTATACTTTTCTACAGATTGGAGAATGTCGACTGTAGATTAAACTGAGTAGACTTCAACTACTTTGCGCAAGTTCAATTCAATTGTATGCCCTGGCTATTTCTGTTTGGGTGCAAAAAGTGAGAATGAATTAATTGAAGAGGGTGATGTCGAAATCAGCATCATGCGGCTGATCGGCCATACACTACCATTACCATCGAGACACACCCGATATCAAGTGCCATCTCTCTCAATTAAACACTACTCTCTCAACTAAATACTCTCAACTAAATACTCTCAACTAACACTACTCTCTCAACTATCCCGCTGCTCAATACTGTGCTTTCATATCTGTATCTTTCCACCGAATTGATAATCTACAGCTACAACCGTAATTAGATAATTGTATAGCTACACTACGTGGGTCTTACCCCAGTCTTTGTTCCTGCATATAGCCCGGGGCCTCGATTCGAAAACTACAGCTAGTGACTGTACCACTACACCCACGCAATGGCATCAGCGTCAGTACCCAAGGCAACTACGGTGCCCACAGCACCAACCACTGCGTCTCGCGGAATCAGCGACAGCGACACTGAAGACGTCCTCGACACTAACTCGTCAGTCAACTCAGTATGCCTCCAATTCCTCCTCCACGAATTGGTATCTACATCCACCAGAGTATCACACAAACTAGCAGACGTCAACAAAATACAAGACTATGCCGAACAAGACGAGTATGCGGCCATCGACAAACCTCTCTCTGGAATAAACAACGACCTTCCCGGCACTGTCAACGTGCTAGATCTGTACCTTTTGAGCAGCGACGACGTCGCCATACGTATAGAGCAGTATGGATACGACCTCGGCGTCAAGTTGGCTGAACTATTGCTATACAAGAACAAGGCCACCAACGCCCCCAAAATCGTCGATATACTAGACATCATGAAGTTCGTGTGTCGAGACGTGTGGAAGTCGCTATACAACAAGCAGATGGACAACTTGAGGACAAACCATCGAGGCACCTTTGTGCTAGTGGACAACAGCTACAAACTTATTGCTCATTTGACCAGCCCCAAGGGCATCCACGACACTGTGGTGAAGTCCCAGGCACATCTCTGGCTTCCGTGTGGGATTATTAGGGGCATTCTCGTGAGCTTTGGCATCGAGGGCAATGTCACCGCCGAAATCACCCAGTTTCCGGCGGTCACCTTCAACATCTACACCTCTATCAATAACTAGCAAAACCAATGCTCACGTAATATCACGCAGCAGCTTACGTAAGCGCCCCTCCGCGTATAAGCGAGTCTTCTCCCAAGAGAGCACAAGCCATGTATACTCCGCCCAAAGTCCTCAGAATCAAGCGCAAGCGCGACCAGGATCCCCTCCATGCGCTCATCTTGGAGAGCCGCAGTGCCAAACGGTCAAAGCCCTCTTCGCGGGTGCCGTCCCCCCTCGACACCCCACCGCCCAAATCCCCGGATCCTACCTTCTACACCCTTTCGAGAACCGATGATCTCGACAACGGCGAAGACGCAGCCATAACCGAGTCGATCTTACGAGACCTACACGACGGAAAACAAGCTAAAAAGCGCAAGTTTGTCATTCCCAACCACCCGGTTTCGGAAGATGCCGTGATTCCCAACGAGCTCTCAGACATGATCACCGACTATCTAAATGTCGATGAAACCCCAGAAAAACCCAGAAAGAAAAGAGGCAAGACCAAGAGTGCTGACTTTTGTGAAGAAAATCAAGTTTCGGAGTACGTGTATGACGTGTATTACTTGAACAAAGAGCCATTGACATCTGCGAATCATCCCCAGGCCCAGATCGGGTACATCAGGTTCTTTGACGACGACGATCCGTTGTACCAGTCGGACGAAGATGACAAAAAGGCCAGTGTGATGTCAGACGACGAGGACTCTAATGCCGAGGATTTCTACCAGAACGACTATCCGAGCGATGAGGACGCTGGAGCGTTCAGTGACACGCACGAAACCAACAGCGATGACGAGGGTGGGTTTTTGAATGAGGACGACTACGACTATACTGAAGGCTCGTACTTGCCTGACGATGTGCACTATGACGATAGCGACCTCCACCGCAACAAGTTCTTTGAGTCTGACGAACACGACCCCATTGCTATACATCGTGATCGCATTTTTGGCATGCTCAGTAAAATGATCCAAG
The DNA here is from genome assembly GCA_030568655.1 of Suhomyces prunicola. NCBI lineage: Eukaryota > Fungi > Ascomycota > Pichiomycetes > Serinales > Debaryomycetaceae > Suhomyces > Suhomyces prunicola. The sequence continues at coordinate 613,217 of JAJMGJ010000005.1, forward strand.
AGGAGGATTAGACTAGAAGAGATAGAAGGATTAGACTAGAAGAGACTAAGATGCTATATTCCGGGGTGGTGCTCGTGTAATGAGACTCGGTAAATTGTTGAGGTTATCCAAATGGTAAGCTCACATTTCGTGCTGCTCGCTCGAACAGTGGGCTCTTGGATAGACTGGGGTAAAGCAGACCACCGCGGGATTTCAGAACTATCAGCTTGTATTTCGCAGTGACTAGGCGATACAAATCGGCGTAGAGTTGATCAGAACCAACATGCTAGTAGGGAATGTATAGATTACAACCAGAGTTCTCTTTAGATCAAACTGGTCTCACTGTATATTCCATAGGTGATATTCGTACCATCGGTTTTGCGTTCACCATGAGATAACAAAATAGTACATCTTCTTAGTGAATTTTTAGAAGTAGGCTGATACTTCCAAAATACCATAATCATTTTAGTACGGATTTGCTCGCAAGCACACCAGTCGGATCATAATTCAATATCGGGAACACTCACATTGAATGTCTCATCAGGTCGTCATATTGCAAGCTTCTTTTTCCTCTTTGTGTAGCTCATGAGAAAGGCTCATCAGTGTTCTCATACTCTTCTAGTCCAGTAGCCTCTATTTAGCCTCAACGGTCTCTATGAGACTACTCGCCATCCAATGTCGGTAATACAGAATAGTTAAATACAACTACAGAATAGTTTAATACAATCACAGCACAAGTTCGATGACAATTACGGATGGTTTGAATGACACTCGGAAAACCACCCCTGAAGACAAACATCCTTTCCGAACCAGTCTCCCGATGCATGTATTGTGTGGCAACTGATAACATCCTCCGATTACTCATCTACGATTGTCGTAATCTTGTCTTATACTTGCATGCGCCTCAAGTTCAGCCGTGTAGAGTATTAACTTTAGGCATAGCACATACTTGGTGAAATCGGTGCGGCTAAGCCCAGCAATCATCAAGCTACCAATGACACTAAGAGTGGGGTATATTCATTGAGGCTAGAGTGCTGACTCTGGTTGATCCAAGCACCAAACTGGTAGTATCCACCACCCTGCATACTGCACACCCTCGCTTAGTTAATCCGAGCTTGATATGCTTCTGCACTTTGTATGCCGCGCGCGTGCAGGATACGTCAACCTGGCATTGACACATACCGGAGTCAAACATATCCGTTTCTGCAACATCCCAGCACTGGACATAGCAAGAGAAGACGTACGAGGTGAATGCCATGAGACAACCATTACCCCCCCCTGTCTCATTTATTATTGAATTGTTCTTGGGATGCTTGCGATTGTCTGACTGCTTTATTGTTAACACGTGACCTGCATCTACCAACAACAAAGGATACCCATTCTCATGTTAAATGAGTCCTGTCGAACAGCACTGTCTACATGCACGCGGAGCTTCAGTAGTCACTCTGGATTTGCAGCTTTTAATTGACACTCGTATGAAGTCCCCGCGTGGGAAACCGGTGCGCGAATACCGACGCAGCCCTAATTGAAATTTCGTGGCTAGTTAGACCTACACCAGGCCACAGAACTTTTTAGAGACTTCTAAGTTAAGGTGGCCCCAAACAAAAGTTTATCTACAAGGCTGTCGCAATCGGCCAAAACCACGATCAAGTTTCTATCTCACAAAAACTGGTGGTGGCCCCAAGCTGCTCCAATTAAGGAACGAGACACGTAAACACTTACTTGCCAGGGTTCCCCCCACCCACGCCATAGCCACGCACCGCGGGCACACCCAGCGGTCGTGTGCCCGCGGTGCGGCGACGTGTCTCTACCGGTTTGTGCGTGCGGTGTGCGCACGACCGCAGTCCAGCCCCCTATTGGTCCAGCCCGCCCATCCAGCGCCACCCTCAGCGAGAACTGGTTCGAGATTGCCACCAAGTCCGCCCTTAAGCCAGCCGCACAAAAAAATTAGTTGAGGGGCAAACCCTCACTGGAAAACAGGACAAACGAAGTTTCCGCGGTTTTTTGCTCCACGTGCGAAATCCCACCCCGTCGTGAATAGACAGTCGTCGGGATACCTTCATGGACTAGGACACAGCGTTTGGGATAGACTGTAGACATGGCTTGAGAAGTTGGTCCTAACACTCTATGGGAACTGTAAGCAACTACAAGTGTAGTATCTCGATTCTATCACTAGTGACCAACTTCTGGTCAGCTGGTCTCGCTACAAACTAATGGTACTAAACACGCCAAACAACCACCTTTAATTATTTACTACATCAACTATTGTAACACTATTCCTTTTATAAACATTAGGTTTATTTCTTGCTCTCTTCGTTCTTGCTCTCATCCTCTTCCTCTCCTCCTCTTCCTCTCCTCCTCTTCCTCTCCTCTTCCTCTCCTCTTCCTCTCCTCTCTCTCTTCCCTGTCTATTCTCGCACCGTGACCGTTGAAACGGAGACAAAAAAAATATTAAATTAAAAACAGTAAAATCCACCACTTATACTTTTACAACCACCACACAGCCGTTTTAAAAGCATTCCTCGCATTGAAATACTGAGGTAGCCCTGAAATCTTGACCGAAACTACCTGTATCATCGTTTCAAAGTCAAAAATACCCGTCGTACGAGACTGCACACCACCCCAAAAACCCCAAAGTCTAGCGGGATTCGCCAATCTAGAACATCCGGAATCTTTCCATAGGATTAACAGGAACAACTAGGATCACGCCGCGGGTCACCATTGAAAAACAAGAAGAGAAGAAGGAAGACCAACCAGAAGACCAGCGGTAAAGAATCCATCAAAACCACCAGCCACAAATACCCAAGATTACACCAAGAACCAGTAATTTTTGCCTAATCCCAACGATATCCACAAACAATCATCGTTACTTCACACTTTCCCAGTGCCTCACTATAGTTAAGATTTTCTCGCATGACCACAATGACTTCCGAAAACTTGGCCTTTCACACCTTGCCAGGTCTGATTTTGTCCAACCCCAATCCCATGCACCCCCAACAACTCAATCAGTTTCCTCCCCAACAACCACTCTTAAGCTCCCTCCTAACTACATTCCCATCGCCTTCCAACGGCACAAGTCTCCTCAAACTTAGCAATCTCCCCTCCGACATCTCCAAAAGAGAAGCCACCATCATATTTGCATTGGTCATCGACGAAATCGTCAATATTGAAGTCAACGATTTTGTCATCTATGCATACTTCAAGAACATCAACACCTGCTTGACCACGGCAAAATTGCTAGACGGCAAGTACATATTTGGCAACGAGTATCCTCCTGTCAAAGTAGAGTACGATACTTCGCTTCAGTCGCCTCCCAATGCATTCAACTCCGTAAACTCCCAAAATCAGCCAAGTACAGCTCAACAGCAATCTCAACCTAATACAGTACAGCAGCAACCACCACAATCTCAGCCCCAGATCCAAACCCAGCAGCCCAATCAGCCTAATCAAGGTCAAATTCCAAATGGCGGCTTTGATAACTTCCAGAAAAGACAGTCCATTGGAAACCAAAGAAGTCGATTCGTATTCAGTGATCCTTTCGCTGGAAATGCAAACAGTAATCCATTATCTTCCATCCAAACTTCGCAACCTTCCATTGATCTATCTGAATTAACAGGCAAATCCATATTACTAATGGAATCGCAAAACGATGCCAGAGAATATGACAACTTGGTCAGAGACCCATGGGGATCCACTCCCTCGTCGGCAAACCCCAATCAGAACTCTCTTCCATTGACATCAGGGCCCCAAACTCCCGGATTGAACTCACATTTTGAGTGGAGCAATAATAACTCTTCAAACAATGGAGCCTCCAATGGCTTTAGTACTGACCGTAGAAGAACATCTTCGGCTTTCTTTCATAATAATCCTTCAATGCATTCCTTAGCTCCTACGGTCTTACAACAGAATCAGAGTCAACCACAACAGCAAAATCAGCAGCAGGCTCAAAACCAACAGAACCAACAAAATCAGCAGCAAAATCAGCAAAATCAACAGTCGCAACAGTCTCAGCAGTCCCAGCCACCTTCAAGTTCCCAGGCTCCTTCCACCCCATCTGGTCCCACGGCTGCTGGAATAATATCGGCTCAGCAACAACAGTCATTGCAAGCAACCCAAACAGGCTTGTCGAATTTATCTGTTTCTATGCCAAAAAGTGCTTCAGTCTCAAAACCTGCATCTCAACCTGAACCTCCTTCGGCTAATTCAAATCCTGTGAGTAATGTGAACAATTCTGTGAATTCGGTTTCTAGTACTGTTAATCCGGTGAATCCATCCAACAATTCAGTTCCCAATCCTGTGAGTTCCACCAATCCGGCTTCTGCTCTGTCTTCAACTACTAGACAATCATCTTCCACCAACCTTAAGGAAGTCCCTGACTTGTCATTATTGGCCAGAGTCCCTCCTCCAGCCAATCCTGCTGACCAAAACCCTCCCTGCAACACATTGTACGTGGGAAACCTTCCACCAGACGCTACCGAAGCTGAGCTTCGGGCATTATTTGCACCCCAAAAGGGATTTCGCCGGTTACTGTTCCGTACAAAGAACCAATCACAATCAGGCGGGCCCAACGGAGGGTCAAGCAACCATAATCATGGCCCCATGTGTTTTGTCGAATTTGAAGATGTAGCACATGCCACCCGAGCCTTGGCGGAGCTTTATGGAAGAGCTTTACCCAGACCAAATGGAAGTAATGGCAAGGGAGGTATCAGATTATCGTTTTCCAAGAACCCCTTGGGTGTTCGTGGGCCTGGAAACCCCAGAAGAGCATCGGCCAACCAGATCCCCGCTGCTTCCGCTGCTCCTTCTGTAGGAAGCATATCCAATGGAGGAGTGGGTAATTACGGATACCTGAGTTACCATCAGAAATAGGCACTTGTTGTGCTTGCGCTTATAGTCAAAGATGCTGTTTCCAAATAGCCAGTCATGAGTCTGATAAACCACCCATTCTATTTCTTGCTAACTGATTGTTATTATTACTATATTTTATTATCATCATCCAGCCCTCTGGGGTGGCCCTTTTGTTAATATCCAGAATTGAAGCTCTTGACTTCTCTTTTGGCTCTCTGTTTTCTATTGCTATATTATTACTATCATTTATGTCCTGTATCATTTACAAGAGAGTAGAGTGTAGAGTAGAGTTAAGTGCAAGATGTCTTTGATGGTCAACATAAAGAAGAGAACGGGATAGTAGATTCTAATTTGCACCTAATCTTGACTTATTTTCAATGTATTTGCTGTATTGATTTAGAATTTAAACTTTTGCAACTTTTCTAGAAAATAGATCTTGTAATTATTATTTAGCGCCGTTTTTTTAGCCACATCCAACAATATAGGCTCAGATCGCCATGAAAGATTCATATGGAAAGACATTTCCAGAGCTACCCTTGTATTTTCTGTGCCTGCAACAGCTTGCATTTCTCATGTATTCGCACTTTGAGTGCTGGTACTTTGAAAGCGTTTTTTAGCTATTAGAAGTGACTCTTTTCGTGCTTCGATTTTAGCACTATTCCAGACACTTGACAAATATAACTAATCCTCAAATTATATTTTCTCGCCACAGAACGCACGTTCCTGACTGCTCTATTATTCTTTCGGTCTTTCTAGTTCCACTCAGAAGCTCCAGTATACTTTATGCTCTATATTCTTTTATTGTTACTCAGACTTCTAGACACATGAGCGGTTGTCTTATACCCAGGATCGAGGTAGTTGTTCATTACGGTATCTTTTCTAGTACCGCCTTGGAACAAATAACAAGAGTAGATGAGAGTAATATAGATGTGTATTCTGATATCGGGCCCATGGCTGGCATTGTATGAATACACATTATACAAAATTAAAATTATCAGTAAAAAATGAAATATGTTTTGAGCAGTCCACAAATAAAACAACATGCTTTGTGGTATCAACTAGGTTAGCAATATAAAGTGTGAATGTTTTGTGCGTGTGAGTGGGGAATATAAGGAACAATCAGTAGAGTCAGTACCACATTTAATGGTAACCGCACTCAATAGATAATTAGGAGATTGTACATGAGACTAATCTCTTGTGTGTCTCCGATATCTCCAAGTTTGTACAAATTGATAGTCCACAATAAATGTGAGGAGGCGGTATAAGAAACTTTTTTTTACTGGCTGCTCTTATCAACCTATATGAAGCTTGTTCAATACATTTCAAGATAAGCCGGTAGCGGAGGCGAGACCAATCCGCCAACAAGTTCGTATACTAATAGATTGTGCGCGGTATTTATGCATCTTTTTTGCAGCATTTTAAATGTGGGATTTCCATTTGAAACAGACTATTGATAAGTGGCAAATACTGACAATCTTGGGACTATGGCGTTAACTAGTACCAAAAGTGGCATGGTTTCAAACAAGGATGGAGTCAAAAATGAAAAGGGTGGTGCAAAGAAAGGTACCCGAGGACAGGGCGAGCTGAGAGCTATTGAAAGCAGGGCTAAAAACAGAAAGAAAAGTAAGAAGAAAGAGCCAGACCACGCAGTCGAGACGGAGCAAAAAGCAGAGCCGGTGGAGGTGGGTGGAACGGGCGACGACGGCGAGTTCGCGAGCACCAAACTCTACACCAATCCGCGGTTCTTGAATGGAATCGAGGACGAGATTTCCGAACAAGTCCATGTAGATTTGGACGACTTAATAGCTCGATTGAAAGAAGTGCAGTTTACTTAAAGATAGAGCGTACATATATCTCCAGTACAAAAGAGCACCACTAAATATACGAAAGAGTTCAAATATGTGAGTTCCGTACACCTTTTATCTTGGCTTTAGACCTAACAAATCTTTGGGATTGGCGTACACCTGAGAGAGCCATTTCGACAGTAGCAAGTCGTCAGTCGTAAGACGTCGCACGGCCACCGGATTCAACAAGCCGAGGATCAACTCGCGCGAGTCGTAGTTGATGTCCTTGAACAAAAGCATGACTCTGTTGCGCGCAAATGTGGTGTGGCGGTCATTGAGCTCGTTGATAAGGCGCTTGACGTCAGAGGTGCTAGTGGGATAGTGCTTGTGGAAATTGAGAAAGGCGGTGTTTTTGGGGTCTTTGATGTTGGAGCTGCCCCAAGGCGTCTTCATAAGAGAGATCGTCAAGTAGATCACCCCCAACGACCAACAGTCTAGGGTCTTCAGAAGCGCAAACTTGGTACCGAAGTAGTCGTCAAAGTCAAACGTGTTGTCTGCCACGTCGGACTCGTACTGAAACAACTCGGGCGCCTTGAAACTGGTGGTGCCGCAGTAGACGTGGTGGGGGTTCGCGCGGACGTCACGGCGGAACTGGTCGATGTCGCCCAAGTCCACGCTGTACCCGAAATCGCTGATTTTGATGACGCCAGCACCATCGATCAAGCAGTTTTCGGGCTTGAGGTCGCGATGCACGATGTTTTTGGAGTGCAAGTACTGCACCCCTTTGACGATTTGCTTGTAAATGGCGTCTCTGATGCTGCACGAAACCTCGATTTTGAACCGCCGCATCGAGCTCAAAAACCCCAACAAGTCGCCCTCCTTGTAGTACGGCATGATGATCGCCACCGTGTGCGGGTCCTGGGCACACGCCACGTCCAACACTTGCACGACGTTCTTGTTGCAGCACGCCTTGATGTTGGCGTACTCGCGCATCACCATAGCTTCGTACTGCCCCGGCGTCTGCCCCGGCGGTTGTTTGATTACTTTGATGACGAGCGTCACCACCCGCAGATTGTCGCACCCCTTGTAGACCACGCCGTTGGCCCCTTCGTAGAGGGGCTTGCCTGTTTTGATGTAGGTGACTGTTTCTGTATACCTTGACCGCCACACCACCACGGGAACTGGTGGGGTATGCGGCGTCCGCTTCACTGCCACCACTGGCGTCGTGCCCTTGGAAGACCTGTTCATGATCAATGGCCTGGAATAATCAACCTTTAGGTCGCCTCTCCATCAACGGGTGCCGACGACTGACAAGACTATCAACCAACTACCGACCTCTATTGTGTAGATCAGTCTATCTGGATTGGCGATGAATTAAATGTTTGTCGCAGAAAATTGGAAAATTCAATTAAACTATAAATTGATTGATAAGCAGGGGTAACGTCTGATTAACGAAAGTGGTGTATGTCAATTACTCGATGTTCTGCAGTAGTAACCCAATAAGCATAACCCTTAGTGGTTGTAGCTCTCTTGGTGTAGACTATTTCCAAGTACGTGATGAATCACACAGTCCATGGATAGAACTACAATCTATACAACCTGCCTAACTAGTATTTCTGGAACTAGTCCTCGAGTCGGGGTCCAGATTCTGGCTGCGAAAATTTGCCGCGGTTTTTGTGCACCATGGTAGCTAGGCATGTATTTGATACCCAGCTTGGGTATCCATTTCAACGACATTCGTCTTCTGTTTATTTCAACCCAGCCATCTATTGGTTATGGGTGCAATGAAGACTTGATGATAGATACATTACTTGCTACAAATTAAAACCAAAGATATAGTACCTAAAATTGAACTATAAGCTTATTCGGTTTACAGATATGCTTCCCGCAGTCACTCATAGTCCATTCAATCCGTGCCCAGCCTCACTGGTCTCGGCGCTGATTCTAAAAACAGGCCAGGCCGCGCAGATCACGATCCAGCCGCTTCAGCCTCGATCCCATTGAACGTGGAAATGGGGTACGGGGATTCGCGAATGATCACCATGTCTCGCTAAGCCTGCCGTGCCTTGACGCCAAGGATTGATTCTGGGTGTCTTATGCTGTACCGCTCATGCTTTGCAGCTTAGCCACTCTTCTAAAAATACCTGCGGTTGATCTGGTCGGTCGCCAGGGCTACTAACCGCGGGAGTTCCATATATGAGTGCTGCAAAGTCTTGGGATGGTGGTTCTAGGGGATAATCATTCTCATGCTAAGACGCTCCATCACTCTCTTCCCGCTCGTGTTCCTCACTGCCTCGGCCATCTTACTAGTCTTCCTCAACTTGTGTGGCACAAACACCGGGGTGCTAAACCATTTCTACTGGTCTGAGACCAATACGTCCTCGATCGACTCCGCAGATAGAGCCGTCACGCGCTGGACGTTGTACAACACCTGCGGGGTGACTGCGGGCGCGAACTCCAATTGTGGCCCTACTTCGGCCGCCTTCCCTTACTCACCCAAAGACAACTTTGGTTCCAGCGCCGACTTGCCTTCGATCTTTTCCAGCGATAGGTCGTTGTTCTACTACGGGACCCGGATTGCCTACGGGTTTTTGCTAATTGGTTTGGCCCTCACGTTGTTGGCGTTGTTGGCGGTGCTATTACTGTGCTGCTGCACCACCGTGGTAACCGGAATACTCAGCTCGGGTTTGGCGTTTGTTGCGTTTGGGTTTACTGTGGTGGCGGCATCGCTAATCACTGCCACTCACGTCAAGGGTGTAGATGCCTTTAATAGGGCCGGCCACAAATCGTCTCTCGGCGTCAAGATGTTTGCGTTCTTGTGGGCGGCGGTGCTCGCACAGTTGTTATCTTTCATGACCTTAATTGTGGCCATTTTCTCCCAGCGCACAGTTAAACCTATCACCAACAAAATATGAAACGGATAAACAATCTAAAGCATTATGTAGGCCAAGACTGCAAGATATCAATATACGTATAACAGAAGTACGACCCACTAATATCACGTAGACCGCACTTTTGTGAAAGTCTGGTCGATGGGTGACGGATCACAGAAAATCCAGACCAGCTAAACTACGGAGGTTGAATCAGCTTGGCAAATATATGATGGGTGGGACATCCAAGTTCTAGACCATATATAGAACCAGGGCTCGTTGAGTGCGTAAGCGAGCCGAGCCCCCCTCGATCACTAAAAGAGTTAGCCCCTCGTGGCTGCAAATATCAAAAATCCCTCATGGTTGCAAAAAAACATTTATAGCCCCACACCTATAATTTATTGCATGGCAGTGGCTACACATTCTATGGATATATTATGCATAACAGGATTTCACATGAAAGTGGCGATACCACATATTTTCTATAAATAGGGCCGCTATTCTCTTTCGTCAGTATCAAGTCAGTTGGGAGTATCTTTCTACTTATCTCAGGGTCCTTGCGCTCCAAACAATTGATAGCTACGCCAAAACTTCTAACGGCGATGTTCATAAGTTGATGCAACCCCAGTTCGACGGTAAGTTTCTGGATATAGTACATAACCTTCTAACCAGGATATACCTCTCTTGAGCTGGTAAAAGCTAAACAAACCTGGTGATATTACAACCAGGTAGCTTGAAAATAACTAATAGAAAACTGTTTTCAATTTTAGCCGTATATTCGTATTCATAAATATTTTTGTTCATTGTCATTTTGGCTGCAAAATAATCATATTTTGGACGAGCGAGGTCACTTGGCCACCTACTTGGAGGTGTCAACGACGTATCTACCCAAGATCTTACCTTGTTCCATCAACTTGTAGACGCTTTCCAACTCAGACAAGCCAACAACGCTGATCTTACATTTGACCAATCCTCTGGCAAAAAAGTCAATGGCCTCGGCAGTGTCTGCTCTGTTTCCAACGTAAGAACCCTTGATCTTGATGGACTTGATCACCGAGTCGAACACTGGAGCAGTGACCTTGGCTCCGGCTGGCAAACCAACAAGGACAACGGTACCGGTGGATCTGACATATTGAACAGATTGGTTGATGGCCGCTTCGGCGACAGAGACGTTGATGACACCGTGTGGACCACCGTCGGTGACCTTTTGGACGTCAGCAACCACGTCTTTGGAAACGGTGAAGTCCACAAAGGCTTCAGCGCCCAAAGACTTACAGAACTCGCCCTTGTCGGCACCACCGTCAATGGCCACCACTCTGTAGCCCATAGCCTTGGCGTATTGGATGGCGAGGGAACCCAAACCACCAGCACCTCCGGAAATGGCAACCCACTGGCCAGCAGCGAGTTCAGCGGTCTTCAATGCTTTGTAGACAGTGATACCAGCACACAAGATTGGAGACACTTCGGCCAAGTCGACGTGCTTGGGGATTCTGGCAGCATGGATGGCGTTGGCAGTGGCGTACTGTTGGAAACTACCGTCGTGGGTGTAGCCAGACAACACAGCGGAGGCACAGTTGGACTCGGCGGATTGCTGACAGTACTCACACGAGAGACACGATCCGTTCAACCACTTGACACCGGCGTAGTCACCAACTTTCCATCCAGTAACGTTTTCACCCATGCCGACAACAACCCCAGCACCTTCGTGGCCACCGACCAAAGGCAACTTGGTGTCGAGTGGCCAGTCACCCTTCCAGGCGTGCAAGTCAGTGTGACAAACACCCGAGTACTTGACGTTGATCAAGAGTTCATCGGCTGCTGGCTTTGGGACTGCGATGTCGGTGTACTTCAAGGGACCACCATTGGTTTCGAAGATCACGGCTTTTTGAGTAGTTGGGATAGACATTTTGATTGAGTGAGAAGACTTGTTGCTTTTGATGATGAGAGATTGCAATACTCCAGAGAGATCTCCATGTATTTATAGTGTTTGGAGAGCTAAAGTCCGTTGGATGGGGTATACACGAAGATCTCCGGCAATCTAAAGTCCTGGATGGGGTAAAGTGATACGTGGTCTGCGTTTAAAGCCAAAGTCCGCTTATTGGGGTACATCTAATTTTTCATGATGCGTTTGGGATCGAGTCTGGGGTAAAGTACATTGTGCTATTGCGAGGCTCGTAACCAAAGTGATACCTTTTTGTTGAGACTATCTAAAGTCCGACTCTTCAAGTGGGGTTCGACAAACTCGAGCTCCGCCTACACATACTTAACACCAGCCCTCACACATTCACCATCCTCACCACGTTCAAATATGTTTGAGGTATTTTCACCCAACACTAGTTTGTGCAGCCTTGAGCGGGGTACTGATTCGATTAAACGGGTGAGCTCGACAACTCGGTAGAATGGTAATCACAAGCCAGGCTAATTTGCTGAAACAACTGTAATCAATCGAGGTTTTTCGAACAATTCTGGAGCTATGTATCATTCGCATAGTAACTTGAAACGTAAAAGACGTAGAAAGTAAGAGATATTCAAAAGTACAATTGAATAGTAGTGTCAATCGCATGTTGTGCCAAAGTAGGTGTTAGCTTTGCTTCAATCGTGAGTTGGGCTTAAGTTCGATGATCATTTTGACATATTTTTTGCTATATTTCTCAAAAAGTATGATTTGTGAAGTAGCCTAAAATATCACCCAACTTGAAAAGGTTTCATAACTCTGGCAGTAAAAAAAGTCTACAACCTTGTGACTAGGCTTTGGAAAAATCCCATAACTAAAAACTGATACTATCCATACATTTCTAGAGTATAATTATGTACAATACTCTATATATTCTTGTTAGTGTGACAGTGAGATAGTACTGTTGAAGGGTTTCCCAGCGTGGTGGGTATTTATTTCTTGGCTCCGTATCTGGCAACAGTCTTACCATCTGGGATAGTAAACAAAACGACGTCCTTGCCCTCTTCGTACGCCTTGTCGACTCTGTAGTAACCCTTTCTTTCGAACTGGATCACGTCACTTTCCTTCAAGTTACGCACATTCAAGTCAGCAATGGCCTTGGTGTGGAATTCGGTTTCGGGGGTAATGTAGTCTTCGAAGTTGTCGCCTTCTTCCAACTTGTCTTTGGTGATCAAGTGGTCGAAATCAACCAAGTCCACAGTGACGTTGTCTTTGGTGTCAGCGATCCAAGTGATCTTCTTGGAAGTCTTTCTAAAGTCACCTTCCAAGTGCAAGTTGGCTTCAATGGACTTGACGATGTCGCCTTCCTTTTCAACCTTGGCAATGATGACATTGCCCCAGTCCATGAAGGTGATTTCTTCGTCGGCACTCAAGGTGGCAGCGTCCTCCTGGTCGATCAAAACGTCGCTGGAGTACACAACCGGCTTGACACCCACGTCTGGATTCTTCTTGTGCTTGGGTTTTTCCTCGGTGTAGGGTTCTTTTGGACCGTTCAAAAGCTTGACACGAACTGCGTCCTGGGCAGCTACAGCCACGAATCTTGGGGCCACAGGGTCAATGACCTTTTTGTTCAAGGCCCAGATGACGGACCAGTCCAAGTTGATGATGTTCTTGGAAGGACCTTGGGCAATAATGAAGTTTCTCAAGCCCTCAACAGTCATACCTCTTCTTCTTACACCCCTAACGGTTGGGAAACGAGGGTCGTCCCAGTTGCCGACGTAGTTTTTGTCGACAAACCACTGCAACTTTCTCTTGGAAAGCAAGGTTCTGACGAAATTGACTCTTCCAAAGTCCCAGATGTTGACGTGGCGCAAGTTCAAGGCCTTCAAGATCCACTCGTACTGAGGATTACGGTCTCTGTACTCGTTGGTTCTCAAGGCATGGGTCACTCCTTCAATGGAGTCGACCACAGGAACGCAGAAGTCGTACACCGGGTACATTTTCCAGGTGGTCCCGGTCCGGTGGTGGGGCGTCAAGTTGGTTCTGTAGAGAACGGGGTCTCTCAACGTCTTGTTCAAGGCGGTGTAGTCGATCTTGGCTCTCAAGCAGTTCTTGAGGCCTTCTTCGGTACCGTTTTTCATGTCTTCAGTGAACACCTTGAGGTTTTCGTCGACGCTTCTGTCTCTTCTGGCCGACTTGTCACCCACCATTCTTTCTTCTCTCATCTTCTCCAACGGGGTGTCGTCGCAGTAGGCCTTTCCGTCCTTGATCAACTGCACCGCCAACTCGTACATCTGGTCGAAGTAGTCGGAAGAGTAGGTGACCTGGTCGGGCTTGACGCCCAACAACGCCAAGTCTTCGATGATGGAGTCTTGGAACTCCACCTTTTCTTTGGTGGGGTTGGTGTCGTCGAATCTGACGATCAACTTCCCCTTGTACGCGTGAGCAAAGTACTCGTTCAAGATCGCAGCCTTGGCGTGTCCGATGTGCAAGTATCCAGATGGTTCGGGAGGAAACCTGGTGACAACCTGGCCTTCCACGGCACCAGGCAAGTCGATTTCAAAGTTGGCCTTGTGGGTTTCCTTCTTGCCGCCGGCCTTGGCGTTTTTGAGCGCCTTTCTCAACTCGTTGACGTTTTTGGTCATGGTGTCGATGGCGGCTTCAAACCTGGCGTCTTCGCCCACAAACGAGTAGTAACGTGATACGTTCGCATAAACGCCGTTCTTGAGCACAGACCCCATGAGCGGGTTGGCTCTCAACACCCCCCACACGGCGATATCGGCGATGGTGTAGTGGTAGTCGAGAATAAACGATCTGAAGTTCAAGTGAGCATCCAACTTTTCCAACGAGCCCGCCAACTCCTTGAAGTTCTTGACATACAAATTTTCGAGCGCGTTTCTGGCGAAATTTTTGGCGGTGGGGTTGTTTCCCAAAACCTGAGGGAATTTTTCGGCCAAGTAGGCGAGTGCTTCCAACTGGTTGGTGATGGTGTTGCCTTCCGGGGTGACCAACTTGATGGATGCGTCGGCGGCATCGGCGGACTTGTCGTCGACATACTCGATGGGAATGGAGACGTCGACGTCGCTGGCGTTGACGAAGCCAGCGGCGATCACTGTAGGGTAAGCCACGAGCTGGGCCTTGGCAGCTACGGTCAAAGTAAAAGACATTGAAGAAGATGAAGAAAAGAAGAGAAATGAATGAGAAAAAAGTGTGAAAAAAAGTGCCTCGAGACTTGGTGGGCGCGCATTCGATGATTCTCAAAGATGACTGCTGATTGGTATACCAGTTGGTATACCAGTTGGTACACCGGTTGGTATACCGGTTGGTATACTGACTACTGTACTGATCTCTGTGCCGATTACTACACTGCTATGGCTACTTATATATGACTACACTGCTATGGCCACTGCAATTGATAGTGTACGTTTGAGGATCTCGTTCACACCTCGCCGCTACGTCTCTAATTCTCACTCGCGGAGCGCGCACATGACCGACAAATCCAAGACTAGACGAATACTATCTCTTCGCCTTATTGGTACACAGCTCATCTGCTGGTTATCTTATCATGAGCACACGAGGATCGCCATCCCCAGAAGCCAGGCCCACGGCCAAAAGGTCGCCTTCGATCTTGGTCACCGACTCGAGAACCCACACGCTCCAAGGCACCAGAGCGCCGTTTGCAGGCCACAACTACAAGAAGCAACAACAAAACCAACACAACCCCCAGTTCCAACAGCACCACCACACCAGCGCCCTTCAGAAACGCTTGGCGTTCCGCAACAAGTACACTGACATCTCCGTCGACAAGCTACTTAGCAACTCCAGCGACATACCCTCGGGCCAGAGCCGGTTGCCGCTGTTGATTTCAAGTACAAGATCTCCTCCGAAGTTGGAAACCATCAACAACGCCACCAGAACCACCAACCAAAACAACACCGACGGGCGCGCGCGCAAAAATATTCGCAGCATCCCCAAGCTCTCGCAGTCGTTGCCGCCGCGAACATCCAAGACGTCCCAGAAATTGGTGCTTATTCCCGAGCAGCACCGCTACAACTCGCCGCCGCCCCAACAGGCAGGGGGCACTCCAGGTGGTATAGAGTCGCAGATCCAGCGGTCGCGAGCAGAGTTGATGCCCAAGGAGGCTCGCGCGCATGAGTTCACCCGGATGACGGCGTACTTCATCTGCGAAGAGTTCAACTTGAAGGCGGTGGCCAAGTTTTTGCGCGACAACCACGAGGTCAAGCCCAGAACCTACGACGAGTCGCTCTACGTGCCGTACGCCCTTCCGCTCCTTCCCGGCAACGAAGGGTACCGAGTGAAGTCCAACAACTCGGCGAAGCTGTTGCCCAACAAGCGGTACATGGAGAAGCTCATCAATCGTACCGAGCAAAGGGACCATTTGTACGAGTACTACTCGGGGGTGGAGACGCCCGAAGACGCAAACAACTATTCTATGGACCCCGAACTAGAGAACTTCGACAACAATACCCCGTTCGATCCCCTGGAACCACAGTTCTTTGCCCCCCCGGACACATGTGGTTACAGCGATGCCGAAAACACCTCGCACGAAAGTGCCCCCGAACCTCACAAGCTGAGTTCGCCCGGACCTCAAGAACCCCCCTCGGAGACCGCTAGCGACGTCAGCAAGCACCACGCCGAGATGTTTGTGTTGCAGTACGGCATCATCGTGTTCTGGAACTTCTCCGAAATCCATGAAAAAAACATCCTTGCCGACTTGGCATTTGCATCCAACCTGCCTGAGCCCATGCTCATCAACCCCATTGACGAGCAGGACATCGAGACCGAAGAGTTCCACTTTGAGTACGACAACCAGATCCACCGTCCCCGAATATACAACGACATGGTGACGTTGCGCTCGGGCGACCACCTCATCAAGCTCACCATGTCGCACGCCATCGCGCAGCTGACCAAGCTCTGTTTGTTTGAAAGCCGCATGGTGAACATTCTAGGGTCGATCTCCAAGCTCCCCAAGAAGTTGGCTCTCACCGGCCGCCTAGGCTTGAAACGCACCCAGCTCCTCAAGAAGTCGGGCAAGTTGTTCAAACTCCGTGTGGATGTCAATCTCTCGAGCTCTATTCTCGACACACCCGACTTTTTCTGGTCGTTTGAGCCGGCTCTCCATCCTTTGTACACTGCTGTGAGAGAGTACTTGGAAATCGACCAGCGAGTGCAGGTGCTCAATGACCGGTGCAAGGTGTTTTTGGAGTTTCTGGATATAGTCAGCGACAGTATGAATGAGAAGAACACCAACAGAATCACCTGGATGATCATTGTGATTATCTTTATCAGTTTGTTTGTCAGTTTATTTGAGTTTTGTTTGGAGATCATATAAACCGTCAACTACTCTGGAGTAGGAGAGAATATGACAAACTGATACATTAGAGTTAATAGGGAAAAACAATTATGATAATTGTAGAGTAAGACTGACAAGTTAATCAGTACAGCATAATAAGATTGTTGAAGCTAAGAGTGCTAATAGTGTGTATATTTCAGTAGTGCAGAGTCTGTGCTCATGTAATGTGTGTTGCTGAGAATAGCTAACGACACTACAAGATACTCAAATAGCTAGTATGGCAGAATAATTACAAGTTAGATATAAACTCGAAGTACTGGCTCTAAACCAATATAAGTGGCAGGTTTTTTTTTTGTGGACTGCGAAAAACTGTCTGTACTGTCTACGGCATGTCTTTACCGTCCAAGTACTCTAGGGATGGGCTCAGCAAGACCCAAAGTAGTAGAACCATAGTGGCGAAGGGCTCGCGAAACAAACCTACCGGGTATATACTAAGAAACCTCGAATCTAAAATAGACCAACACCATGATGACGACACCGAGATGATGGCAGTGGACGACATGGACGAGGTGAACGCGATCTCGGACTTTGTGCAGCACAGTAGAGCAGACCACGATATGGATGTGGACATGGATCCGTTCGGCCCCAATGGTCCTGAGTTGGCCGTAGACCCGTCGAGCATGACGTACTTGGTGGTCGATACCAATTTTATCCTCTCACATCTCAGCGTAATCGACGAGTTGAAAAAGGTGGCGGGTGAGTACAATCTACGTATAGTGGTGCCAATCACGGTGGTGTTGGAATTGGATGGGCTAAAAAAGTCGACCAGGGCCACCAACGAGCCCGACCGGTTGTCGGGCAAATCAGTGGGCCACTTGGCACGATGGGCCAACGACTGGATCTACGCCAGCTTGGCCGACAACTCTCAGTACGTACGCGGGCAGAAAAAAACCCAGAAGCTCGATAAGAGCTGTGTGCAAGACGACGCCATTCTCGACTGCTGCCTCTACTTTGCGGAGGCGTACAGAAACTCATTGGTGGTGCTCATGTCCAACGACAAGAACTTGTGTCTCAAGGCGCTCTCCAACGACATATTGACCGTAAGCTATAGAAAAGACATGAGCAGCAAGCTTATTGCTGAGACCGTGTACCGAGAGAACGCCCGCAGGCACCCGGCTGCGAATTGCCAGAGCGAACCTTTGAGAGAAAAAACCGTGGGGGACTCGAGCAGCGCCGCGCGCCAGATCCACCACCAGATCCAGCAGCTCATGGTCTCGGTAACACACAAGTGCATGTACTCTGTGTATGGCGACGACCTCGACTTGGTACGTGACTACAACAAAGACGCCATTGTCACCCTCGATGACTGTGCCCAAGTGATTATCCGGTTCTGGTTCCCGGTGTTCCAGGAGATCTTCGGCCGCGCACCCGTGCCGTTTGACGAAGACGACCGCCGCAAGACCCCGAAACTCACCCAGATCCCGCACGATATACGCGAGTTGGTGGAGTTCCATCGGTTGTGGTCTTCGGTGCTACACGTGTTGTACGAGCAGAAGATGGACCCGGCCCAGAACGAGGCGTTGGGTATCCTCGACGAGAGGTGGGCACAGCTCATTAGTACATCCAGTAACTAACTATTTACGCTTTATCGCACCGAACCGCTTCCTTTTGGGTGGACGTTCGGGGCTATCTTCAGACCTTTTAGTGGACCTTTTAGTGGATTCCTTTTGGGCTGGCGTGGGCTCCGGCTCAGGCTCCGGCTCCGGCTCAGGCTCGGGCTCGGGCTCTTTCGGATCTTTCTTCTTTATTGGCGAGGTGTAGAAGGTTGTTTTCCGCGGCACGAGCTCAGGAACCTTCTCGCGCGGCCGGGCGTTCCACGTATGGGTGTCTGCAAGAGCGCGGCCGATGTCGCTGTCGGTAAAACTAAACCTTTGGAGCCATTTGCCCTCGCTAAAAGGTTCCAACCCCTCGAGATCGTGCTTGTTGTTGCGCCGGTAGCTCGATATAAGATCAAGACCATGGCTAAGCTTGAAGTTCTCCACCAAGAACTTGGTGTAGGTGTCTTTGATATCGATTATGTGGTGTAGCTGGGCAATTTTCTGTAGCAACACCGCGTGGTTGTCCAATTGACGCTGGTTCAACCGGGCAAAGAACCGTGCCGCTTGCGACGGTGCCATCTGTGCCATGCAAAACTGCCATTTTATATCGCCCGCACTTACCAGTAGTGCGACTTCGGTGTCGTGGAAGGTGAAATCGCAGGTGGTTGCGATGCCAACCGCTCTGAGTAGTAGTTGCAATAGTTCTCGAGACGCAGTCGTGTCTAAATCCTCCAACCCAAACAGCGCCGCTTTTGCGACAAATTGGCCGTCATCGACCTGTTCGTGCCATACCTGGTGAAAGTTGGTCAAATATATGTCGTAGCTGTTGTCGTTGTCAAGGATCCCATAGATGGCATCGGTAGGAGACTCAGCAGCACCGGCCGTCGGCAACTTGGCGGTGTGCCAAGAAGTAGGAAGTTGCATTGGAGACCGGAGACCAGTGGTGCGGTAGGCATCAGTGCCGATCTAAAAATGTAATTGTCAAACAGTTGGTGCTCTAAGCGTGGTTGATCTTTTCTGCTTACGTAATAGGACTACGCTTATCCTGAGCATAGCTTCAATTGAATTAGTTGTTATCTCGTTTTTCTTGGATCCTGCTATACCAATACTCATGCTTCACTTTAGAGCTAGCGAGATCGCAGCCATCACCGACCATGTTCTCGAGCTCTACCGCAGCAAACCCAATCATCGGTTGGTTGTGGCTATAGCAGGCGCGCCAGGCTCAGGAAAAACCACATTGGCTGGTCAATTGGTGGGTGAACTCAACAAGCACCTCGAGGCTGCGCTCTTGTCGCAAGACGGCTTCCATTTTTCGCGAGCCCAGCTTGCACAGTTTGCGGACCCTGAAGAGGCGATTCGCACGCGAGGAGCTCCTCCGACGTTTGACGCCGCGGGGTTCGTTCGTACGGTGCTGCAATTGAACTCGCCCGATTACAAACACGACACCATCGTGGCCCCATCGTTTGACCACAAATTGAAGGATCCAGTGGACGGTGGTATAGTGATCGGGCCCGAGACCCAGGTTGTGGTGGTGGAAGGCAACTACGTGGCCCTCAAGGAGGGAGACTGGACTCAACTCCAACAGTATGTCGACGAGACGTGGATGTGCCACGCGCCCCGCGAAGTGATCCACCGCCGTCTCGTGGCGCGACACCTTGCCGCGGGCATCTGCGATACAGAGAGCACCGCTGCGCACCGCGCAGCCACCGTCGATGAACCAAATGGCGATTACATCGCGTCAAATTCGCACCCGCCGCAAGTGGTGATAGACACAACTAAATGATCTGGTAATTTAGTTTATTTGGTACAATAACATGACTATATATGCAATAATAAAAAAAGGCTAACATGTGGCCACGTTGTAGCGCATCTTGATACCCATGGCGTGGAGTTCCGAGTCCAAGTACTTCAATACAAATGGAATGGCCACGGTGGTGGTGTTGTCGCCGCCCACAAACTTGTGGCCCTGTCCATCTTCCCAGATGTCCTGGTCTTCCACGAACCCTTGGGCGGCGTCCAAGCGCGAGGCACAACGACGGCACCGCACCGAGGCCATGGCGCCCACGCGCGGAACCGAGGTTTGGGTGGTCAAGATGGAGCCGCACGAGCGACAAATAGGGGTCTGGGTGTAGTCAGAACAGTTCAACAAACGGTCCTGCAACAAGAAGGCGGTACCGTGACCAATGAGCGCGTCACGCTCCATTTCACCCACTCTGATACCACCCGATCTCTTTCTACCCTTGACAGGCTGCATGGTCAACGAGTTGACCGGCCCGGTCGACCGCACCTGGAACTTATCGTTGACCATATGTCTCAAACGCTGGTAGTACACACACCCAATGTAGATGTCGCACCGCAACTCCTCGCCGGTGGCCCCGGAGTACATGGGCTCGTTCCCGTGGTAGTTGTATCCGGCGAGGCGCAACTGCTCGCCGAAAAAGTCGGCAGGGGTATCGGTCTCGCTAAATTGCCATGGGGTGGCGTCTTGGGAAATCCCGTGGAGGGCCCCGGCCTTACCCGCCAACGACTCTACAAACATCCCAATGGTCATACGAGATGGGAAAGCGTGCGGGTTGATGATGACGTCGGGCTGGATGCCGGTTTCGGAGAACGGCATATCGACTTGGGGCCACTTACGCGAACACACACCTTTCTGTCCGTGACGCGACGAAAACTTGTCTCCGATCAAGGGCTGACGCGTGATCCGGAATTTGATGGTGAGCTGCTGGCACTCTTGGTCGGCATTGGTCTCGTCGCCCAACAACTTGACCTCCTCGATATAGCCTGGTTCCGACGAGTGGTACGTCTTCACCTTGGTGCGCCCCAAGGTTTCGTCGTAGTACGCGGCAATCGGATCACCTTCCTCAACCTTGACCCCAATGAGCGGCAACCCATCGGCATCGAGCTTTTCGCGCCACGTCTCGGGCCACTCGTCGTCCCCGAACCCGAAATGCTGCGTGATAGGATCACCCCGGCGGCGCGACTGGCCCAAATCAACTTTTTCGACCTTGTACACAGTACCGTAGCCAAACCCGCGCTCGTCAGCACTTTTGTTGATGATCATGGCATCGTCCATATCGTAACCAGTGTAGGAGATAACGGCCACCACTGCGTTCATACCGTTGGGGAAGTTATCGAACCCGTAGTCGTCGTACAACTTGGCCTTCACGATCGGAGTTTGACCGGTCTGAAGACGGTACAACTTGTTGTCGGAACGGTGGGCCAATGCCACACCAGGCGTACCCATAGTTTGCTTACCCATTTGACACTGGTACATGTTTCTGGGCGATTGGTTGAAGTCGGAAAATGGAGTCAAATTGGCCAAGATCGACAAAATGTTGGTTGGCGAGAACTCGACGTGCGAGTGCACGTTATTTTCGATCTCGGCGGGGGTCACGGCTATGTCCATGTAGACCTGTTCGAAAGGACCCAAGATGTCGGTCTTGTTCAAGGGCAAGTACTTGACTGGACGCATCATACGAGCAGAGCCTCCAAACAAGAACAAACCCGGGTACTGGCCCTTGGCCGACGGCGGGATGTAACCCACTTCCAAGTCGAGCGGGATGTCGGCGTGGCCTTCTACTTTCAAGAAACGCAACGTAGTGGCCAATATACGGCCCTGTTCGTGTGAGGTCCACCCGACTATTCTTCCGTCGATTTGGACACAGCACAAGTTGGGACCGGCTGCAAAAGTGGTTGCAGGGAGCATGCCCAAGGTGGCCAACACACCAGGAAGTCTCGAAACGTCGGATTGCTCGGTGGATATCTGGCATTTGTGACTCAAATGGTTCAACAACCCACACGGAGATCCATCGGGAGTGTGGACCGGACACAAAAAGCCCCACGACTCGGGCAACAACTTTCTGACGGTGGTGGTCTTCAACTCGGCAAAGAACGACCCTCTGTGGACCATCCGGAAGTGAGCAATGAACCGGTGGAAATTGATCTTTTCGGCCACCACAGTGTACCCGCTGACTTGCTGCAAATCCAACCCACTCTGACTTACCAAGTTACCGGTAGAGAGGAAATACTGCAATTTTTGGCCGATATTCTCGTTGATCCGCGAAAAAACGCGCGTCATGTACTTTCTGTCGTTGAAGCTGACGGCGGTGCCTCTGTTGAGATCCGACTGGACCTGGAGTTTCAAGTTCTGCAAGTACTCTTCGATCTTTTCCTTGATGATCATCCCGTACAAGAAGCCTCCCAACAAGATTTCCTGGTTCTGGACCGAGTCGGGGTTGTCTGGACAGCACTGGCCCTCCACAAGCGAGTACAACTTGCGGATCATGAAGGCCAACATCCGGAACTTGTCGGCATTGGACTCCAAGTGCACCAAAACGATTCTCTTGAGAACCTCGTTTCCAACGTCTACATCGCTTACATTGGCTTCCGAGCCCATAACCACTCTGAACTTGTCTCCCAAGTATGCCAAGGTCTCTTGCTTGGAGTACAAGTTGTACGTCTTGTAGTTTCTCAACAACAACTCCAAACGATCGGTCAAGAACGAGTTCGACGTGTCGGAACCAATGATCGAGTCAAAGATCTCTCTGTCGTTGGTCTCCACCAACGCCTTCAAGATCATCATCACCGGAATCAAGTACTCATTTTTTCTCCACGAGAACCGGAACGTCACGTTACCGTCGTTCAAGTAGTGCAACACATTTGTTTGCGACGACTGGTCGGGTCTCACGCACCTGATCTGCACCCCATACTTGGAGTAGTTACGTCCTCTGTTAACAAACGACCCTCTGATGATCGCCATGGGGAAATTCCGGCGCTGCACAATCAACATACGAATGATCTTTTCGATACCATTCACTATGAAGTACCCTCCCAACTCGTCACTCTCTTCCTTCTTCTGCACCAATTCCTCGGGACTCAACTTTTCAAGGTGGCATCGGTTGGTTTTGAGCATGATGGGCAACTGGCCCGCGTCTCTGATTTCAGTTATATCATCGCCATCGTTGACGTTCCACGTGACCTTCAACATCAACTTGGATCTGTAAGTCGTCATTCTTTCTCTACACTCCGAAGGCATCGTCTTCCGGTTGAGACTGAGCTTGTCGTTGGCAGCCACAAGCGGCTTGGATATTTCGACGCTCTCGACTCTGACCAGCAACTTGTTGCCCAATCTCGCGGGATCTCTGGAGTCGAAAATCGTTTTCGCACCGATATCTTTCACGGCAAGATTCAACAACCCACCGGCGGGGCCGTCGGTCAACGCATTGAACGAGCCGATATGTGGAGCCACCGCTTCGGTCAAGAGCGGGAACGCACTCTTGTCTTTGGGAGGGTTCTGGAACCTCTTCTCCCTCTCAAGTGTATTGAACTGGACTCCCATTCTAGCTTGGTTGGTGATAGGAATGAACTTTTCAAAAGTTTTATTCATCTCGCAAGAATTTGAGCATCGGTCACGTGGGTGATGAGCATTGTATGCAGGGAAAACACCCTGGCGAAAAGCAGAAGAAGCAGACGCTGAGAGTGGCTGAGACGGCCGCGAAAGCTGCCAAGAGCTAACGTACGAGCTGGTGAGCCGGGTGCTGATGGTACTGACCAGCGCCCCGTGTTGATGTGTGGGTCTGAAGAGCCAGCGGCAGGATGTGGTCACGTGAGCGATGGACTGCTTGTGTGCAGGACCCGATCTTCCCCCTCGATGCCTTATGGATGAGCACAAATAAGTAGCACCGTAAGATGGCTAAATCGAGGTTCGAGTACGTCAAGCAGTTTGAAAGAGAAAACTACCTTCTTCCTGACACCTATGTCATTATACGGGTGGACGGAAAAGGGTTCCACAAGTTCAGCCAGCACTATGAGTTCACCAAACCCAACGATGAGACTGCGCTCGCAGTGATGAACAAAGCGGCACATGCCATCGTAGACCATTATTCCGACGTATTGATGGCATATGGTGACTCTGACGAATACTCGTTCTTGCTAAGAAAGGGCTGTAGTATGTATGAGCGAAGAGAAATGAAATTGATCACCACCTTTGCCTCTGCGATGTCGGCCTACTACGCACAGTTCTGGGCCCAACTCTTTCCCAGCAAACCGCTTGAATTGGCGCGGTTGCCCATGTTCGATGCTAGGGCCGTGGTATATCCCAACTTCAAGGTGGTCAGAGACTACTTCAGCTGGCGACAAGTCGACTGCCATATCAACAACTTGTACAATACAGCCTTTTGGACTTTGGTATGTCGAGGAGCAATGACTCCCAAAGATGCCGAGAATAAGTTGGCCGGAACGTTAGCGGCAGACAAGAATGAAATTCTATTCAAAGAGTTTGGTATAAACTACAACAATGAGCCTGAAATGTTCAAAAAGGGTACCATAATAGTACGAGAGTACGACAACTACAAGCCCAGTGACCAAACGGACTTGAGTGAAAGACAAAAGCAGCGGTTGGAAAAGGCCAGAAAGAAGGCGGTGATATCGCAGTACCATGTTGATATAATAAACGACGATTCGTTTTGGACATCAAGGCCCTGGTTAGAGCAATGAATACCAGCCGAATTCTTTAATTATTACACACTACTAGACTGACGGTCTACTATTTAGTCTACTATTTAGTCTACTATTCAGTCTACTGGTTGTTAAGTGGAACAGATATAAATAACGCTATATAATAACCCATTAAAAGTTAACAATAAGAATGACCAATTAATAATTGAAATGTAAGAAGTAAAGCAAAGCGAGGGTCCAGGATCATGTGTATGTGGGGGTCCTGGGTAAAGAATCAAGAGCTCATTAGCTCTCAATCGAAAAGAATGCCAAAACTCATATGTGAATGGAATCGCTAAAAGAATGGAAGGTAGAAGATGGAGAACATGAAGATGCAAACGAAATGCCAAAAACATTTTCATTGGACTTGAATGGACTCATTGGGGCGCTTGAGGGCTTGACAGGGCTGGAGCCTCCGGAAAAACAGTAGTTTGCCAACAAGTCGGAGTACGACAGCGAGTTGAATTTGAGGTCGTCCTTGGATTCCTTTTGACTGGCCCGTTTGGATTTGTACGATTGCGAATACTTTTGAATTGGCCCGGCCAATACATCAGATGCAGAATATGATTGCTTCATCAAAGGAGGTCTTGCAGGGATGGTCTTGTTACCACGAAAAGGAGAGCCAAACTTTTCCGAATCGGTGGCTAGAGTGTAATCGTCAATTCTGGCTTGAACGTCGCTTTGTGCGCCGAACGAGCTAGTGTAACCGTCTGAGGTATTTTGGAAATTGATTAATTTGGACACCAATTCGTCGTACTGAGGAAACAAATCATCGGAGTCTTGGTACCTTGGTTTAGTGCTGGAGAGTGCCGGTGTCGATTTGGAAAAGTTATTGCAAGGCTTCAAGACGATATGATAGTTTCTGTTGTGGTTATTATCCCAGTAGTCATGATGGTTTACAGTGTACTTGACACACATTTGAATGCAGATATTTGAGGTGAATGGATCATAGGTGGCACTACGCTGGAGTTCAATCAAATCGCTCAAGGGGATTTTGAACTGAAACTGGTCGATGTTTGTGTGGGGAATGGATTTGTTAAAGGTGATGATTTTGTGGGAAAAGTTCAAGTTGGTTGCCCAGTTGTTCAAAGTCAACTTAATGGCTAGATGCTTTTCGAATGCAAGGTTTTGGCAGTTAATCAATCCGTAAAGAAAAGTCTGGTCTTTTTCCTCGAGGAGTTTTACCGAATTGAGGAGCACGGGCGGCTGGTTCTGCACACGATGGTTCTGCACGTCACAAGAGTCAATTCTATATCTTTTAGGCTTGGAGATACTTGGAGCTGAAGCCGAGTACCAGTCGTCCAACTGATCGTCCGAAGAAGTATCTGAGGTCGAATCTGCGTCGAATCCAAGGCCTCCAAGGCCTGAGGAGGTGTTTTTGTGAGAGAGCTCGCCATTCCAGTTCCACTCGAAATAGTCATTTCTGGGGGTGTTTTTGGATTTGGTGCGAATGGAGAAGTCCAAGTCCAAGTCGTTGTCATAGTCGTCGTCGCTAAGATCTTCAGGCATTGGCGGCGAGTGCAATGGAGTGGTTTGGACGGAAGAAACGGTGCTAGGACTATCTAAACCGTCAAACATCTTGACATTGGCCAATCTGCTGGCGAACCTGACCGATTTGTTAGGTATGAGATGAGACGTCGACATTGATTTGGGGAGAAAAGACGACAATTTGAGCGAGCTCTTGACCAACTCGCCCGATTTCTTGCGAAGTAACGGTGGCGGCACTCCGAGGGGAGTTTGGGGCGTTTCTTCTCTTGCTTCGAAAAATGTGGGCAAGGATGGCGAAGATGCGCTGGGGGTGAGTTTGATGGTGGATGCAGAGCTGGTGTTAGAGTCCAATGAGTCTGTGGAGGATACGGCGAGAATCGGAGGGTTGTAAAAGTTGGAATATGCAGGTGGCGATGGCGGCGTTAGCACTGTAGGGACATCGGCGGCAAGCTTCTGTTCCTCTGTGACCGTTGTCATCTTTTGTTATCTTTTGTTATCGATGTTTACAAAGGTGGCTTTGTCCACTAGTAGTCCGCTGTACCTGTACAAGCTTCTGAAAACCCACTTAGTAGGATTTAGCACTGTAGAGTACTATTGTCGATGTTAAGAATCCGCAATACCCGCGGTCGCCAAAACAGCAAAGGGCAGTCTTTTTATAAGTGGTGATCGCAAAGAATCTGAATTATTAATTAAGATAAAAAAAAAAGATAAAAAATAATGCAAGTACAAAGAAGGAAACAATAGGGGAGAGGAAGTGACAAAATATCGGAGAGTTAGGAGTGTTGAGGTGGGGATGTGGAGTGATGTGGTCAGTAGTATAGACCCTAAAGTCTAATTGAGTTGGGCTGAGCGATTGGGTGGGTTGGACGACCATTCGCAGACACCAACAAACACACCACTTTTAGTCGGATTACTAGCGTATTGCAACATGTTATTCAGTTATAGACTGCCACCACATGTTGTTTACTGGACTGGTTGGTATACTATGGAACCCTGGATCCGCCCCGCAGTGGTGCCACTATGCCATGCAGATTGTTGGCGTCTCTCGGAGTAGCTAGATTAACTATTGTAGCCACCACACCCGCCCCTGAAACCCAACACATTTGGCGCGCTCGCCAAGAGAACCAATGGTTGTGAGAGCAAGGGATATTTTCATGCAGTAGTGAAGGGGCAAGAGGCGTCTCGCAGCTACACCAGAAGTGGCCTCAAGATCAGGGTAGCCAGGGATCAGAATATGGCGCTCATCGCCATGAGGTCGGCGTGATCCTTCTTGTCCGCACGCCTCTGTCGCAGCCAAAATGTACTCCGAAGGCGGCGCGCAGAGAACAATCATATCTTTTGTCTTGCGCAACAAATCACAAAAGGGGCTAATCTAGGGCTTTGATCTACTGGCTTAGTTGAACGGCAGCAACAGTGCAGGATGTCTGGGAATGGTTTTGGCAGTTACTCTCGATCAGTTTTCCTACCACATCTTCTGATGGTTCGTGCCGGTACTAAGTCCACTGCCTATATTGCCCATTTGAGGTATCTTGCTATCGCATTGTGCAAGTTAAATGTGGTGCGTAGAAAATATAGATAAGCGGTGGGGCAAAGCCGATCACAAACATCCTGCTTGGGACGATCACCACCTTAGGCTCGAAACGGGCAATCGCTTGAGTGTGATATCCACCATGAATGGTGCTCACTTCAAAACTCGGTGAACATAACTCGGTGAAAACGGTGAAAATCTCGGATGCCGTCTCGGTGCCGGCTTTCTCGAGAAAAAAACTCACCGCTCATACGAATACCAACCCCCCCTGCGTCCAGATTATCTCCCAAAGCGATCATAATCTGGTCAACCTGAGATGCTATGCTGCTGATACCCCGCTGACGTATGCTCGTTTAGTCATTGCAGGGGTTGACTTGTTGTCAGTTTGTGCACCTTCACTCTATTGTCTCTTCTTTTTTCACTGCACCTAAAGAACTACGACAGGAAATAATTCTCCAATTGTATTGTCAATCGCAATGAAAACTTTTTCGATGAGCAATGATCGGGGTACACCACTCCGTCAAATGTAGCAAGTACCAGAATCTATCGAAACCTATCTACAAATGAAACAGCACCTCTACTAGTGGGAGACTCTTTTAAAGGTGCTCTTTAAGGTTCAGTGTGTTGGCGGTTTCCTTTTTGGATTTCGATGACTGAGCCATGGACTGGGTGAAAAATCGAAATTTACACAAACACAAGCGTTACGAGGTTGCGAATGCACAGAAGAAATGCGCCCCGCTTGTGCCCCACATCGCGCCCTTCGATATACGCGTCTCCGCATCTGACTCTCCACAACAATGCTCAAGCCCTCTTCGCGCATCGCGCATCACTTGTGAAATGCTCGGTTTATACCCAAAACCACATCCTGACCGCGTCTTCCCCAGCCTGTCCGACGCGGACTTTGTAATATGCATCACCGCTTCTATGCACTCACAAGACACTAAAGGTTGCATTAAATGGGTGCAAATTCTTTGGCTAAGGCTAATCCAAATGAATTAAATGGAAATTATCAACACATGAAATGAAAATATCAATATATTAAACAAGAGCGAATTATATCGTTGATTAAATGGGAATTTTTACCATAAAATGGAAAATATTTACATTAAATGGATATTAATATATTAATAGGTGCAAATTACATATTAAATGGATACTTATCTATCTAGTTCTTCGCGGAGTCTTCCTTCAATGTAACAATTCTGTTCAAAACCAACTCTTCATCCGTAGAGTCCTTGTCAACACAGAAGTAACCGACTCTCAAGGCCTGGAATCTGATGGTTTGGTTGCCGGCCTTTTCTTTGATGTTGAACTCGCTGCCGGGAATCTCGATGTTCATAGGAGATTTGGCCTTGATTTCTTCAAATGGCTTCTCAATCAATGCATTGGTGAAGATCTCTTCGGAGTCGGAATTGATATCCTTCAAGAACCCGTCAGGGTGAGCTGCAGGGTTCTCGCTGTTGAACAACTGGTTGTACACTCTGACCTGTTTGACGTTGATAGATCCCTTTGGCACCCATTGGATGAACGTCTTTGGCTTCTTGGCCTCTTGGTTGTCGTAGTTGACATGGACCTTGGTGATGTTGCCGTGGGCATCCTTTTCGACCGAGTTGAAGCTGACGTTGAAAGGAACCTTCATCAATCCAACCGGTTGGCCTGGTGCCAATCTGAAGTACTCCTTGGAAACTTCCTCGCGGAAGTCGCTTCTATCGATATATATGTGCTTGCCGAACTGGATAGTACGAGATCCAAACATTTCACCGCCTTTACCAGGCTTGTAAGGAATCTCAATCGACTCGGCAAAGTCGTCGTCGACATTGTCAACCACGATTTCAAGAGGATCCAATACCATCATCAATCTAGGGGTGGTTTGGTCCAAGTAGTTTCTGACAGCGCTTTCGAACCTAACGACCTGGATATTGGTGGTGGACGTGGTGACACCCAAGGTATTGATGAAAGACAAAATGGCTCCGGGAGGCACACCACGACGCTTGATGGCTTCCAAGGTGTACAAACGAGGATCGTCCCACCCGCGCACAATGCCTTCGGTGACCAACTTGGCGATCTTACGCTTGGAGAGAATGGTACCGGTGATGTTCAATCTTCCGTACTCACGCTGGGCAGGTCTGTAGACGTGCAAAACATCACACAACCACTCGTACGACTCACGAGATAACACAAACTCGGTGGTGCACAACGAGTGACTGATGTTTTCGAACGAATCGACCAAACAGTGGGTGAAGTCGTACGTGGGGTAGATCTTCCATTTGTCGCCGGTTCTATGGTGCGGAGTGTTCAACACACGATAAGCCACCAAGTCCCACATCTGAGGCGAAGGCGACGACAAGTCCTGCTTCATTCTCAAGGTGGCTTCGCCCACTTTGTAGCCACCGTTCTTCATCTGGCGGAACTTGGCCAAGTTTTCGTCCACCGAGGTTTCACGCTCGGCACATCCAAATCTTTCACCGCCCAAGGTCCCGTCGGCTTTCAACCCCCGCCCGGCCTTGACCTGCTCGGGAGTACAGTGACAGACATACGCGTTTCCGACCTGGATCAACTTCTCCGCCAATTCGTACAACTGGTCGAAATAGTCGGACGAATAGGTGATTTTCCACGGCTCGAATCCCAACCAGTCGACCATATCCTTGATGGAATTGAAGTAGACTTCTTCCTCGGCTTCGGGATTGGTGTCGTCGTATCTCAAGTAGCAGTGGCCGTCGTTGTGCTTTGCGTACCCGAAGTTGACCATAATGGCTTTGGAGTGCCCGATATGCAAGAACCCGTTGGGCTCGGGTGGGAACCGGGTAAACACCTTTCCTTTGGTGAATGCAAGGTGTTCTTTGATGAGTTCAGGGTACTTTTGCGGCTGGTCGCCTGGCTTGTGCAAATCGCCCAAGAACCCTTCAGAAAACATCGATCTTTCTGGCGCTTCTTCTACCTTGGTGGCTTTCTTCTCCTCCTTCTTCTTTTTCTCTTTCTTCACCACGTCTCGCTCGTCTTTGGGTCCCAATAACTCCAAAAACAACTCGTCAATAATAGGCTTGAATAACGAGGGTGCTGCCCACTTCAACGAGGGCAATTTCTTCGACTCTCCCAACACTTTGGGGACCATGGTGTACCTCTTGGACTCGATCTCGGCCTTGTTGGAGTCGACATACTTGGAAATCTCCGCCTTGACTTGCTCGCCACTCAACTCCTTGCCTACTCCGGCGGCTTCGTTCAACTCGCTCTGACTAGCCTTAGCGCCAGCTTCCTTGACGTACTTGACGCCTTCGGAAATCTGCAAATTGGTCTTGATTCTTCCGTCCAAAATGCCCTGGGTCACAAGCTCTCTGCCACGAATCTCGCCTCCTTTGCTCTCTACAGCCAACTGGTGCAAGAGCGCCAACTTCTTGTCGTCGTACTCGTTGACTCCACCGGACTCATTGGTCAAGATCTGGTACAACGACTCCGACACCTTTTTGTTTTTGACAATTTCTTTGCTCTTCTTGTCTCCAAGACCTACTTGGCTGAACAAATTAACCAACTCTTCTTCGCTTACTGACATTGGATACTTGCTTTATCTGTTCTCATCAAGATATCATCGACAAAAATAAACGTCCTGCATACAGTGGCGGCCTTCTGCTCGTGACTGGTCACAAGACTAGAATACTACATGGATATTGTTCTATATAGAAGATACTTGGACTACATACTAGTTTGACTCTAGCTATTGCCGTTGCTCCGAACATTATCCGAAGAAGGTTACCACTGGCGGTGTAGGATGTATCAGTGTAAACGTAGTCGAACACAAAGGATTTGTCCTGAATCTGGCTTCTGTACTACCAAATATGAGGTAGGATGCCGTGGAAGATTCCGGGTAATTTTGGTACTTTTTCGTTAGATATGATTATCTTGATCAGCACACTTTCCTTGTGCAAATGCACTTTTGTTGAGGTGCAATTGTTCGATATCGACCCTTGTATAGTGGGAGTCGTATTTGTAGGATACACAACTTCTGTTACGTCGCATTCACACTTGATCTACTAGGAACTATTTGGATTGGACCAGACTAAATCTAATATTAGTACATCTTTCTATTTCTTGATAAATTCAAGTATCTCGTTGGTGAACGAGGTGGGGTTGTCTAGGTATAAATGGTGCCCGGCGTTCGAGATAATTGCATAAGAGGCCAAGTTGTCCATGTGCTGGGCCCTGGCCAAGGTGTTGATCTCTTTGGTCATTTGAAGGCCCGCGCCTTTGTCCATCCAGTCGTGGTCTCCGTACAACCAAAGCGTGGGAAGCTTCATGTTGACAAAGTCTTGCGGACACCGGTCCAACAACGGCAACTTGGGAACGGCAGGAAAGGCCAAGATCCGCGTCAAGGCGTATTCTCCCGACCCCTTGCCATTGAAGATCCGGTACATGTAGTCATGCAAGTTTTGAAACTCGACACGGTCGGCGTTGTACAAGTGATTGAATCTACTGAGGGTCCACGCCGAAATCATCTTCGACTTGACAGGACCCACCCCTCTAATGATGGAGAAAACCGAGTAGTCTCGATCCCATAGCCACTTGAAAAACCTGCCACTTTTTGTCTGACTAAACGACCGACTTTTGACCTCGAGCTCCAGGAGTGCTTCGGGCGCTCCCACCAGCATGATTTGTTCCTGGCTGGCGGTGATGTTGCGGATGTCTTTGCCCGGCACCGTCTTTTCGTTTTGGCTTCTTTGCTCGCCAGCAGAGATGGCCGGCGCCGCACTACGGTCGTCCCTGGTGAGCGAGCTCTGGTTTCTCTCTACGCCCACCGGGCTGATCAACACCAACTTGTCAATGAGGCTCGAAGAGGTCCCGTTCGCACCCTTCACCTGTTTGTTGTACTTCATGGTATAGGCACAGCTCAAGTACCCGCCAAAAGAATGGCCCATCAAGATAAACCGGTTGATCCCGCGTTTCTTCCGCCACTCCTCGATCGAGTCGATGAACCAGTTCTCGACCTCGTACACCTCTTGTTTGGTGGACGCAGGCAACCGGGGGAACTTGGGGCGTGCCGAAAACCCAAACCCCAACAAGTCGATGGCGTGGATCTTGATCCCGGGCACACTCGATAGGGCGTCGAAGTTGTTGACAAAGAGCCCCAACGAAGCGGCGTACCCATGGACCAACACTACATCCAAGGTCTCTGGAGCCTGGCCTGCAACTGGCTCGAGGGTGTTTTCAATGCATACTTCATGGATATACTTGCCGCTGCCTATATCTGTATTGATGACCAGAAGAGTGCGGGTTCCGTCCGATACAGGGTAGAACGGCAACTTCGAAAGCAAGGTGTGTTCGACCTTCTCGTCGGTATAACTGCCCAATGCCGAATGCTTGACCCAGTCCTTGAACGACTGCTTCCATGAATATTCGGGCTCCACCAAAGTTTTGCTAGACGCACTCGCTGAGTCAGACATGTTTTTTCTCCCTCTTGCCTCCGAATGGTCCCGTCGCACTTGTGGTCTATATATCGTGATGCTAGGGCGCATCGCATCGGGTTATATTTCGCCACCATGCCGACGCGGAGTTAGCGGTCCGACTGATGCATTGTATGCATTGATTGGTGACACTAGTCAGGAGTCGCATTAGACGATATCGTCATATGACTAATTGGCGTAGGTATATTGAGACGATCTTTTTTTTTTCTACACTATGAGTGCGCTGGTGTGTTGATGTTGTAACTACTACTAGAATGTACTATGGATTATTGTTATACTTTGTTCGCTTTTGTATTATACACTGTATTAGTGGGACAACATCGAGTCATGACACCTGGTTGAGTACTCGAGTCATACCAGTCACAGCGAATGAAAAGCATGGATGATTATCGGTGCAATTTCATCTCTGCTACTTGTATCTGGTATGGGCCTTCACAACAAGGTCTAGTCAAAGGCTGGTTTGCAACAGGCACCAACATGCACCTTGGCCGCACACGACCCGCTGCCTCCCCCCGCGCAGGTCGTGCGCCGTCCCGGCACTTTGCACCTTGGCTTTTGCAGGTTACAATTTTTTTTCAAGTTTTTTCAATGTCAAGAAATCGCTTTTGCTAAATTTCTTTCTTCTTTATATCTCATACAAACTATACAAAATGGTAAGTGAACCGCCACTACATGCATGGACTTCAACTAACCGTCTTTTAGGATACTAAAACTCCAGTTACTTTAGCCAAAGTTATCAAGGTCTTGGGAAGAACCGGTTCCCGTGGTGGTGTCACTCAAGTCAGAGTCGAATTCTTGGAAGACTCCTCGAGAACTATTGTCAGAAACGTCAAGGGCCCAGTCAGAGAAAACGACATCTTGTGCTTGATGGAATCCGAACGTGAAGCTAGAAGATTACGTTAAGCAGCTCAACCTTCCCTCCCCATCGTCCTACAATATAATAGCCTGTATCATCCACTTATGATCTAAACTTGCACTCCAGTTGTATTATAAGTTCTGATCATGTTTTAATACACATAATTATACAATGACAGGTCCACCATACCCAGTGGCTGAATGTAGACCGTGTAGAGGCACGAGCGCGTCACGTGAATTTCTCGAGCCCTAACCCTAACCGTTTTGGGAAGTCACCATGCAGGAAATCGCTCCATACCCTGGCCGCTTTTCGCAGCCACTATAACCATCTTTTGGGGTGCCTCTATTTTTGACTGTTTCGTATTCTCTGCCCACTTGACCTAGCCAAAAAGAGTTAGTGTAGCGTATTTACCATCACAGCTATCTTCGAGTATATCGGGATGGCTAGTATTTAGTGTTGCTCTACCAATGCGATACAATTGCGGAAACTCTCGAGCTGGACTAATCAGTGTGAATATTAACAAAATTGGTGTACTATACCTAATGAAAAAGGGAATGTTATCAATATATGATAAGCGGGTATATTTGGCGAGCCAGAGAGATTTAGCTACTATGAAATAGGAGCATAATCACAACGCTTCTTCGTACCCATTGAGCCCTACGTGGATTATTGATCAGATCTGACGTCCAATGCTATTGTAATTGTACTCAGCAGCCGATAATGTTTTCCGCTGCCATTCTAGTTGCCGTTGGTATCTTCTATTTACCACATACAGCCAATGTAGACCCAGGAATACCTAAGCCAAGCTACTGATATCAACCTAGTGAAGCACAGGTGTTGTGGTGAGGTGATGTAGCGCACTGTGGTCCACTTTCGGTCTGGCCTCACTCTAGTCCGCGTTTTTGGCCCAACAGGGCATATCATACTGGATCTACTGAAGATACTGAGACTATAGTAAGTGGAGTCAGGATGAATAAACATTAGTTTTGAGTCTTGCAATAGCCAAACCATCTCAGCAGCAGGGTTACTGAGTCTGGCCAATAACATCCTAGCACTCATACAGAAACATCCTAGGGTGTTTGTGGCATCTGTTGCGTGGTGGGTCGAAATGGTGAGGAATAGTGAGGAATATTAGTGAGAGGTGAGCATCAAGCAATCTAGCAAAGAGCTGGGAAGAGATGGTATAGTGAGAGGTAGAGGTGGAGATAGTGTGGTGAGAAATAGTATAGTGAGAGGTAGAGGTGGAGATGGTGTGGTGAGAAATAGTATAGTGAGAGGTAGAGGTGGAGATAGTGTGGTGAGAAATAGTATAGTGAGAGTGCTAGTGAGAGTGCTAGTGAAAATTCTAGCGAGAGTTACTGAGAACGCTAGCGAGGGTTAATTTAATGAGCTAGTGTAGTGAAGAAGAGTGGTAAAGATATGTAGTGAGAGTTCGTCAGGAGAGCAGTGTGTATCCAGAGCAGTGTGTATCCAGAGAGTGTGTACCCAGAGCAGTAGTGTTCCGCCGAGGGTGTACTTCTTTTCGTGTGTACTGTTCCTGTGTACTGTTTGTGTCTTCTTTTCCTGGTAGTTCATTTTTGCGAGCCATCAAAATTAAACCAGTCAAACCATCAACAACCAACAACATGTCTGACTTAGAGGACGATCTATTGGCATTAGCCGGAGGAGCAGGCGACTCAGGCGAAGAATCAGATGGATACGAGCCAACTTTAGACAAAAGAGGGGATATTGATGAAGATGAAGCAGACGATGATGACGACGACGACGACGACGACGACGAGGTGCTATCGAGGAAGAAACGTGGTAGAGCCGACTCAGACGAATCAGACGATGACGAAGACGAATTGGTCAATCCGTACCCGTTGGAAGGCAAGTATAAAGATGAAAGTGACCGAGAGCGGTTGGAGTCGATGGACGAAATCCAAAGAGAACAGATCTTGTTTGAACGTACGCAGGAGACCGAACGGTACAATGAAAAGAAGTACTTGCAGCAAAGAATGAAGCAGCAGAAGAAGATGCAGAGCCAGCAAACAGTCAAAACGCGCTCATCCAATCGTAGCAAAGGCAGCAATGTCAAGAGCTCGAAGCTTGACAAGTTGAGTGAATTGAGAAAGCAGAGAGAGCAGAAGTCTAGGAAACAGCTTGACGACTACGAAGAGGAGGATGAAGAAGAAGAAGACGGCGACGACGACTTAGAAGACGACGACTTAGAAGACGAAGACGAATACGACGACGGAATAGTTACGTGGGGAGGAGCCAGCAAGGCGAAACCAAAGAGGTCGTATGTTCGTGCCGGTTTGGACGACATTAACAAGATCAGATTGGGCAGAAGTATGCTTGGAAAGTACTGTTTCTATGCTGATTTCAACGATACGGTGATCGACTGCTATGCCCGTATCAACTTGGGAATGGACAAGAGAACCAGACGACCAATGTATCGAATGGTCAAGATAGCAGACGTCCGCTCCATTCCCGAAAAAGCGTACAAATTGACCACTTCCAAGTGTGACTTGTATCTCAAAGTCAGCCAAAACTCGCGTCAAACCAAAGAGTTTCCGATAAGTATATTCTCCGACTCTCCTATTACCCCAGAAGAGTTAGAAACTTACAATGCCGAGCTCGCAAAGACGGGCGAATCTATAAGCTACTTGGACGAAGTGGCTGAAAAGTACCAGCAGATCCAGACCTTCATTAACAAAGGTATAAGTGACAAAGATGTCAATGAGATGATCGAAAGAAAACGCCAGTTGCAGGACTCCAAGAAGAGCGAAGCCGATTTGGCGGGTTTCGATGTAGTGTTCAGAAAAGCCAAGCTTAGAGACGAGCTCAAAATCGCCAGACAACAAGGCGATACCAAAAAGGCCAATACTATTGTGGAAAAATTAAGGGCCCTTGACGATGCCCTCAACAGCCGGGCCAAAACCACCATCAACGAGTCGATGTCGAAGGTCAACGAAAGAAACAGAAAACTCAACTCGACCAATATTCGTATGGCCGAAATGAAGGCCAAGAATGCAGGCAATGTTTTCGACGGTGGCGATCCCTTTTCCAGACTAAAGACCGTCACCAGAATGTTTTACCAGAACTTGACTCAAGAAGAAAACGAAAAGGCGTTGCAGGACGCAAAGATGAATTTGCAGGAGAAGTTGGCTGAAAAGAGCAAGAAGGAGGAGATCATTTCCAAGTCTACGTACCGAGTGTTGGGAGAAATGGACAAGTTGATCCGTAGTATCGATATTGATATCGAGGTATAAAAGAACCGAATGCCACCAAACAACTTTCTGCCGTCACTGCCAGCCAAGTATTACTTTCTTCATACGTGTTGTAATATACTTTAATCGATCACTTACCTGATTTAATCATGACTTATTGTAATTAGAAGTGTTGTTCATAGCTACTTCGGTTTATGAGAATCACTATTTCGGGAATCGCATTGACTACTGGATAATGAATCTATATAGGATCGTGGGGCTCTGAACTCATTGGCTAGTCAGATTAAGGCTAAGTGCTTGGCTATTCTAGGGATTATACTGTATACTTATTATCGACACCTTCTATACTATAAGGCAAATCCGGAAGTCACGTGACAGGGAAACACTCAAAAATATGGGGCCTGTAAGATTCATCGCTGTTTTCCTTCAGGAAGTCCCGAGGATGTAGTTACTGTGATTTACGTGATGCTGGGTTATTACGCGATCTCGTCGTCGTGGGCACGGCTCGGTCAATGTAATATCTATCGTGGTGCTCCTCACTGCTGGCTATTCCGACCGTTGCACGTGCGACAAACATCCTAGCATCTACGATTACTTTTACACAAAAGCACGCGGTAAATAGTCACTTCCCGTTCCGAAGGTATTAATAAATAGTATGTACACGAAATAAACCCACCAACTAGATTTCAAGCTCCTTCATCATTTGAGCGCGAAGCTCTCTTCTTTCTACCTCACGGTCCGACAACGACCGGTCCAAACCCTCATTTGTTTCGTCATAGTAATAGTGGTAGTCGTTGTAGCTGTATTCGTTTGGGTGGTTGTCTCTGTTAAGGCGCGCGAAAAGGTAGTTTTCCTCGCTGAGCGGGGTTATGGACTCTTCCTCCGACGACATCGAGTCTATGCTATACGCATCATCATCAGTAAACTTGGTGATCAACGAAGTGCCAGTGAAGTTTTTGAACTGCTGCACGTTATTAAGCAAGTATTCGTCGTCTATGAGATTGCTGTTTGTGGCAGGG
This sequence comes from Suhomyces prunicola, assembly GCA_030568655.1. Taxonomy (NCBI): domain Eukaryota; kingdom Fungi; phylum Ascomycota; class Pichiomycetes; order Serinales; family Debaryomycetaceae; genus Suhomyces; species Suhomyces prunicola. Next base: position 651,558 of record JAJMGJ010000005.1, read on the forward strand.
ATGTAGGAGTCCAAAGACTCGTGGCTCGAGTTGGTGGGGGTAGAGGTAAGCGAGGGATACGAAGTTTGGTCATGTTTGCTATTGTGGAACACCGATCCGATTCTGGTGATGAGGTTTGAGTGCGTCTTCTTCACCGAAGGCTGCCTTTTCAAGATACTGAAAATGCGTTTTTTTGCGGAGGCGCCTGCGAAAGTTTGGTCCGCCAGCTGGCGCTTGACCTCACAGGGGGTGTCGAACGAGATGGAACCATCTTGCTCGTTATAGTAGTAGTACTGTTTGAGAGACTCGTCGTATTTGACTGTCCACGGACCGGGGCAAGACATGTTGGCGTACAGTTTTGAGAAATTGGAGTCACAGCCTTTCGCCACTACTTATATAAAATCTGCAGTGATTGCACGGAAGTTTGTCATCGCATCAGGAATACCTCCGTTTGGGTCCGAATAAGTAATCGGAAATAGTAATGCGGAAGAAACATTTGTCAGAAATTATCTCCGCATTGGAACGCTTTGGAATCTGACTAATCGCGTAGCACTAGATGTGTAATTCGATCGTATACGGCTGGGTTCGGATCTGGACAAGTGGCTGTTTTGTGGGCGAGCATCGTTGTGGGTGAGCATCGTTGTGGGCGAGCATCGTCGTTGCCATCGCAGATCGTTGTGCTCAGCTGGTCTCACCAGGTATCGTGGGCCGCGGAGAAGTGGTGGCAACCGAGCCGAGATCACGTGGACGGGGCGCGACAAATCGGTGATCCGGGTGATGACATGTCTGGGCCAGGCACGGCCGCTTGTATCCGCTTTGTAAGCGCAAGTGGCTACGGGGTGTATGGAGCTCTCTGGGGTCCACGCGTCTGCGCCGTTCCAGACACGTATGTGGCTGATTCTGCTGGTGCAGACCAGACCCTCCGTTCCTGAGGACTCGAGGGGCTTGCGTGTTGCTGAATATTACTTGGGTACTGGATTACTAGTGTTGGGTTTTTATCTGCAGTACTTTGCGATTTAAGTCGGGATTAAACGCCCACCAAAAGTTACTCCCCACACACCACAATGGTTTCCACTGAATTCAACGAAAAGGTATGTTGACTACGCATTGACGAGGCGACAACTAACATGTAGGCTGATGCCGTCAAAGACTTGACCAAACGTCCAAGCGACGACGAATTGTTGAAGTTGTACGGTCTCTTCAAGCAAGCCACCGTTGGCGACAACAACACTGGTGCTCCGGGCGTTTTCAACCTCAAGGGCAAGTACAAGTGGCAAGCTTGGAAGGATCTTGAGGGCACTTCTCAAGAAGATGCCGAGAAGAAGTACATCGAGTTGGCCGATGAATTGTTGACCAAGTACAAATAGATACAAATACATCTACAAATATTATGTTATGATAATTAACCAATGTTGATCAAGTAGCTAATCTAATTTCTTGGGTAAAGAAGTGAGTGCGCGGTCGACGCGGGCCGCGTAGTCGAGCATCATGTAGAGCGGGATGGCCAAATAAGGCGCATAGACCACGAGCAACTTGAGGGTGTCACCAGTCGTCAAGCCAAAGTCCGCGCTCACGCTATATGCGTACACCAAACACACCAAAGTGGTAAAAGACGCGTTAAACCCGTAGATCACCATCCACACGTAGTGCTTTTTGGTCTGCCAGTACAAGTGGTACAGGCAGTAGAAGAAGAGCGGCAACTGAAACCCTAGCTCACACGCCCCAAACACCATGAACCAAACGGGCCGCGGGCCCATGAACAACACGTCTTTGTTCATACGGACATGGAAGTCGAGAATGGACCTTGAGATTTGTAGCGCATACTGTTCGGGCACCACGATGTTGGAGTCGATCAATATGGTGATGGGAATGTGGACGAGAAAGTACCCCAAGTAAAACGTATCAGCTCTCATTGAAGAAGAAAATTAAAATTTGCGAAAATAATGATTGCAAGAGGAAGAGGTGTAGGTATACAAACCGTAAGGGGACTTTTAAGAAACACACGAGGTGTACGAACCGTACCTTCGAGATACTTTTCACTTAGAATGTCACTGCCTGATTCACAGCCCGAGCCACCGGCAAAGAAACTAAAGATAGACGCCATGAAAAGTCTTCTCAAGGTGACCAGGCCAGTGGAGGGCCCGATCGTATGGATAGATTGCGAGATGACCGGGTTGGATGTTTTCAACGACCACATCATCGAGATCTGCTGCATCATCACCAACGGAGACTTGGAGATCGTGGACGAACAAGGCTACGAGTCGACGGTGTTCCAGCCCAAAGAGGTGTTGGATGCGATGGGCGAGTGGTGTGTGGAGCACCACACCAAGTCGGGGTTGGTGGACAAGGTGTTGGCCAATCCGCAGCAGACGTTGCAAAAGGTCGAGTCCGAGTTGCATGACTACATCAAGAAGTACGTGCCTGTCCAACGAACAGCGTTGATGGCAGGAAACTCAATCCACATGGACAAGTTTTTCATGATGCGCGAGTTCAAAAAGGTGATCGACCATTTGCACTACAGACTCATCGACGTGTCGACGATATTTGAGTTTGGAAACCGGCACAATGCCGAGTTGATGAAGCTATACCCAAAGAAGAAGAACAACCATACTGCCAGGTCTGATATTTTGGAGAGCATTGACCAGTTGAAATGGTACAGAGACCACTACATGAAGAGCGCGGACGAAACCAAGGAATTTGTAGCGAAGAAAAGAGAAAAGGACGAAGCGGATGATATATTGGAAAAAGCTACCCAGAGAGCCAAAGAAACAGCTACTTAATAAATTTTGAAATTTAGCTATTTGTAGGTCTTTTGTCGTCTGTAGTCTACTCTGTTGTGTAGGAGTCTCTTCCAAACGGCGGTTTTCCTCCTAGGGTGCCAAATATATCGCCTAGATAATTGTCACCAGAAAACGTCCCCGAGTCGTATAGCGACCAGTTTTGTACGATATCTTGTACCACCGGCCAGCCACCGTGGTAAAGGTTGTCCACTGCGTGCTGGAACCCGCCTTTAGGATGGTCTAGGAAGTAGCCCACGCCGTCGTTCTCCAACGAAGGCGGCCCATACACAAAATTGGAGATGGTCCTCATCACTATAATACGCCCAAAGTCCACCAACCCCGCGCCAGCCACTCGCACCAACGACTCGAGCAGCGCGTTTTCTTCCTGGGCTGCGGAACAGTAGTTCGCGGTGTTGTTGCTGATAAGCTTGGCGTAATCGCTAAAGTAATGGCTCAAAACCTTGCCGGTGAAGTAGTTGTCGCTCGTCAACACGTCACACGCCACTACCGCGGGGTCGCCCAGCGCAGGCACCCCGTATAGCGCCTTCAACTGCCTGTTCGCACTGTTTCCCTTCTCAAGCGTGTGCTCGGCGTTTTTCGACACTTGCACTGCGCGGTCTCTCAATACTCCATTGAGCTCAAAGATCTCACTACCGTATACGGCGTTGGGGTATTCCCACGGTGACCTGGCGCCATACCCAAAGTATCCTGCCGGCCAGTCAGGATGTGTAGCCTGTAGTTCAGACGAGTCGATCTGGTACTGCAATCCCACCTGTATAGCAAACTGGGCAAACGTCACCAGGCCGGTGGTCACCATCGAAGGATCGCCCCCGGCGATGCCCGTGAGAAGCCAGAACGTCTTGGCTAGTTCGAACTTGGGAGACGAGACCACGAAGGCTAGGGTGGCGGCAGCGTTGATTTCGCCTTCGCCCGTGGTGAATTGGCATATAGAATAGTCGCTGGTGCATCTGACGCCCGGGTACTGGGGGGCCATTCCCACTACATGGACTGTATGGGGGAACTCGACCCGCGAAGTCCATGCGTCTTCCTCGGGCTGGAACATCGCCACGATCATCACCTTGGGGCGTATTCGTGGCAGCCATGGCGTCTGGAGCCCATATACCCGAGAAATAAGTCCAATGACAGAAAGTAAGAGGAAGGCATGCATAGTAACAAAACAACCTCGATAAGTAACGATAAACCTCGATAAAGTAACTGATAAAACTGCGATAAGCGTCTCCGATAAACGCGAGTCGCGATGGGCAATACCAAATATGCAGTATACAACACCAAGAACGATCAATGGATGTCCAAAGTCTGTTCGCTCGTAGTCTCTACTCGCATTGTCTCTAGACTCTCTCCTTGGTTCTCTAATGTCCGAGAACCACAGACAAGACGGTAGGTTAGACTACTTACTACAATACGTCTCACTATCTATTAGGTTAAGTGCAAGCAAAATAGAATTTTGGATCTGCTACCTTGATTATCCAACTTATTTTGTAGTCAACGTCTTCACCACTAATATCACATTCTCACTGCACTCAAATACTAGAAGAAAAATACCTTTATCGCCTACTGAATATTCTCTATTCTCTTTTCTGCTAGTCCCGTACCACGCCTTGCAACTCTTCAATGCGTCTCCATACCCCCTCATCCTCCCACATTGCAATGACACTATGGTTACTGAAGGTGGTGGATGTTGTTGTGTTAGCGGTGACCACGTAAAGTAATTGGTGAGAATAGTGACAAGTAGAAATGATCTTGCAGTGGAGAAATATGGTGCGAAAGAAGTAGAAGAAGTGGTGTGTATCCAATGAATTGAGAGACAGTGCAGTTAACATGAGTGTTTTACCCAGACTCTAGCAGTACCGCATTTAGTATCTAGTGAGAGTTAGTGAGAGTTTGCCATTAGAGAATTAGTGGGAACTAGTGTAGTTTTGATGTTACACTGAGTGAAATAGTGTAGTCTGTAGTTAGTTAGAGGAGTTGCTGGTCGGTGTTGTTGCTCCATTGTACTGTTGGTGAGAGCAGTGTTCCACCGAGTATTTAGTGAGAATTACTGCGAATAGTGAGAGATTACCTTCAAGGTCTCTTGTATTAATGTACCAGTGAGAAGGTGTGACTAGTGGGACATGAAGTGACTAATCTAGTGTCTCAGTGTACTGTCTAGCTAGTTTTGTTATGTGACTGGTACTAGTGCTCTCAGTATACTGTTTAGTGATGAGAATAATTTCCGGTGACTTTTAGTGAAAGTAGTTTTCTCTTTTAGTGAGAGCTAGCGAGAGTTGGCTAGAGTTAGCGAGAAGTTAGCGAGAGCTAGTGAGAGCAGTGAGATTTAAATCAAAATATATCGGAGTAGTTGGGTGATAGTCTTTTATTCTTAGTATGCCGCCCATCATGAAAGGATTGAACCAGTTCATCCTAGACCTCCGCAACACCAGGGACGTTTCCGAGGAACACAAACGCATCAACCTTGAAATCAACAATATCCAGACCAAATTCAACACCAACCTCAATGGATACCAGAAGAAAAAGTACATCTGCAAAGTCATCTACGTATACTTGTTGGGGTACTGCGATACCATTGACTTTGGCCTCAAGGAGTCGTACCAGCTCTTGACCTCACCCGTCTATTCCGAAAAGCAATTGGGGTACTTGGCGATCTCCATACTTGTGAATTACGACAAGAACATCCACCACTCCCATAAGCACTTTTTCGACAAGCTTCTAGATTCCATCCACCCGTACCTTGTCAAGGATCTCAGTTCGGATAATGAAGATATAAACTGCTTGGCCCTCCAGTTTATTGCCTCCAACTTCAATATCAACGATTCTCTCAATGTGACTCCGACGGTAAAGGTGGAGGAAACCGATGAAAACGCCGAAAAATGGCTTGAGTTGATTGATATCTGCTACGCCAATTGCACATCGCCCCTAAAAAACTCGCTCCTCAAAAAGAAGCTGTCCATTGCGCTTTTGACTTTGCTCAAATTGTACCCGGACGTCATCATATCAAATAACAATTGGATCCCCCGGTTGCTTCAGTTGATCGATAACAAAGACTTGGGCGTTATTATATCTGCAGTGCCGCTTATTCTGTTTGTGTTGAACTTCAAGCCCCAGATCGTCAAGGCCGTTATTCACCCTATATCTGAAAAGTTGTGGGACTTGGTCATGGACAATAAATGTCCCCAGAATTACTACTACTACAAGTCTCCAGCACCGTGGCTCATCGTCAAGCTCTTCCAGCTATTGGAGCACCTCTTTCTTCTTACAAACTCGTCGGGAAAACCAGTAATCTCCATCCAAGAATTCGATAAAAACACTTTGGCAAACTTGAGAAAAATCGTCGCCAAAGCCATTCAAAACGCTAGCCAGCCTATCAAGGGTCTTCCCAACCGTAACTCCCAAAGCTCCATTTTGTTCCAGGCCGTTTCTTTGGCTGTGTTTTTGGACGCTTCCATCGATGCTATCAATGGTGCCATCAGTGCGTTGATTACTCTCTTGGACTCTCCTGAAACAAACACTCGGTACTTGTCACTAGACGCTCTCATTAAGCTTACATCGAGACTGGACTCCAACTTCCTTTCGCGTAATATCAACAAGTTCGACGAGAACCTTCCCAAGGTATCCCATATGTTGCACGATAAAGATATATCAGTAAAGAGGAAAGCTCTTGATTTGATCTTTACTATCTGTAACGAACAAACGTACAACGTTATTGTCAGCCGGTTCTTGGATTTCTTTCCAGTAGCCGACTTTTCTCTCAAGTCTGAATTGGCCATAAAAATCGCCATTTTGGCCGAGAGATTTGCCAATGACCTGACTTGGTACGTCACCACCATGCTTAAGTTGCTCAGCATAGGAGGAGGCTCCAATTCAAGTGGAGTAGGGTACATTGGCAATGAAATCTGGGAGAGAATCGTCCAGATTGTGGTCAACAATGAAGATCTTCAAAAGAAAACTTGCAGGCTAATTGTCAACATGGTAAAGGGATCAGACCAGCCAAATGGGGTTTCGTTGTCTGAAAATTTGATAAAGGTGACGGCATTCATCCTTGGAGAATATGGCGATCAGATAAATGACCTGGCAGATACATCGGTAGAAGTCCAATTTAGGCTCTTGTACAGTTCGTATTTCAAGGTTTCGCTTGTCACTAGAGCCATGCTACTTACGACATTCGTCAAGATGGTGGTGAAGTTTCCGGACGAAGCGTTTGTGCCTGATATAGTTGATTTGTTTGAGATTGAATCGGCTTCCATTGATCTTGAAATCCAGACCAGAGCTTCAGAGTACTTCAAGTTGGTCACCACCCAGTCGAAGGAGAAGCTCTTGTGTCATATTATAAAGGGAATGCCGGCATTCGTCAAGAGCGAAAGTCCGTTGATGAACAGGATTGGGAAGAGCGTAGCTGGCAGAAACAGGGCCGGTTCGGTAATCAATGCCACAAACATCAATTCCAAAAACACAAACGGTACTAAACAAGAAAAAGAGGTGCACGAGAATCCGTTTGAAGATTCTGTGGTGTTGACACCCAACTGGTACCCCGGATACCACCGAATGTTGCATTACGATGCCGGGATCTTTTTTGAAAACCAGCTTGTCAAATTGACGTACAGAATCACCAAAGACAAAAACAACTTTCAGGTCAAGTTTGTCATTATCAACAACTCAGCCAAAACTGCAGGCACCGACATCACTGGGTTCACTGTTTTGGACTTGCAGAGCTTCGCCGGGACGCAAGATCCCAAGTATCTCGTCAGCATCACCCAGCTTCCAGATGCCACGATTCACGACAAGTCGTCGATTGAGATAGATGTAAAGGTCCGGGGAATTGTGGAGAACAACCAGAGCCCCATAATATCCATCAAGTTTATGTGTGGGGGCTCGTTCAACCAGCTCAATCTCAAGTTCCCCGTAGCCCTTATCAAGACCACGTCGACCTCTCTCAACAACTTGCAAGACTTCAAAAAGAGATGGCTTCAGATCGGAGAGCTTTTGGGAGAACAAGAGGGCCAGTGCTCTGTCAAGGTCGACTTGACCCACAGGTACAACTCGGCCAATATCGTGAGATTACTATCGAGACTCGGGTTTTCTGTTGTCCATTCTACGCCAGATAACATGGAAAGTGGCATCTTGGTGATGGGAGGAGGAATCATCCACACGCAACAGTCCAACTATGGAGTGTTGACTACGATCAAGAGCGTTGATAACGTGGGTAAGCAATTTGAAATAGTGGTGAGGTGTACGGGAGGAGGAGTTTCGGAGATCATAGCCAGCAGTTTTAGAGAGATCTTCGAAGGTAAGTTTTAATCATACAACGATAAATAGACAAGAGAGACGATCAGAAGAGTATCAGCATCGAGTCAAATACACACATTATTCATATATTAGTGAGGAAGTTGTAGAGAGTAGATGTAATGGATACAATGATAGCAAGTGCATACATTAAATGAACCGCATTGAAGTGGCAGAAGAGTATAAATACAAGTATGTAAACAAGCTAGGAATTGATTGTTTCAGTTAGGGTGGTGCTTCTAGCACTCGCTAGCAACTCGGTGTCGTAATAGATTGCAGCTATGAAGTAATTGCATTGACTGGAGAAAGATGGTGTGTTCATGGATCCTGTAACTCCAGCATACAAAGTACATCCTCGTACTCAAAGTATTGCCCAAGAAAAGCTACCCATCTTTCTAAACTCATAAACAGACCCATTAACAGACTCATGAATCAGACCCATTACAGACTCACTGAGCACCTATCTCGCACTTTTTGTCACTAATCTCCTCAACCCCTCGTCTACGTCTCGTCAACCCCTCCTACGTCTCGTACTCGCACTCATCAAAAACATCCCCATTTGACTCTTGAGCTTCGTGCACTCCTAAACACCTACACCCTCACTCTTCATGGTTACTTCGCAATCAATGGATTAATCTTGATCAATACCGCCATAGCCCACGTTGGTCTCTACCTTACTCCAACTCTTTCTCTCCTCCTCCTACTGTTTCTCTCCTACTGTTTCTCTCCTTCTCCTACTGTTTCTCTCTCTCTTCGTCTCTCCTCTCTTCGTTTCTCCTCTCTTCGTCTCTCCTCTCTTCGTCTCTCCTCTCTTCGTCTCTCCTCTCTTCTCTAGCCTTCACTCTCCGTTATCATTTTTGAGACGCGCCAAAATTCAACAGCGCTTCAAGAGCAGACTAAGAGCAGATTAAGTCCACTACAGAAGAGGTGATGTCGGCAGAAGTGGGTTCGGCCAAACGGTCTGCAGATGTCTTGGACGAGGGAACGTTTAATGTGTTGGTAAGTACAAAAGTCTTGTCTTTTAATGAAGTAGAACTAACAGTTAGGGGGAGGGAAGCGTTGATTCGTTTATGTCACAGAGCTTACACAAGCGCCGAATGACACAACGCGACGACGAGAGTGGTTCGGAGTCAGAAGACTCGGCAGACGATGACGACGAAAGAGATACCGACCCAGCCCAGGCTGGAGTGATCGAAAAGCTTACCCTCAAAAACTTCATGTGCCACGACTTCTTCGAGCTCGAGCTAGGCCCCCAGATCAACTTCATCATAGGCCGGAACGGCTCGGGCAAAAGCGCCATATTGGCGGGAATATCGGTGTGTCTTGGCGCCAAAGCCACCGACACCAATCGAGGCAGTTCGATCAAAGACTTGATCAAGGACGGGATGAGTACCGCCAGAATCGCAGTGGTGTTTCTTAACAAGGGTCTGGAAGCATACAAGCCGTTAGAGTACGGAAACCGCATCATTGTAGAGAGAAAGCTACTGCGAGTCGGTGCAAACTCGTATGCTATAAAGTCGGAATCTGGCAAGGTCATCTCCTCCAAAAAGAGCACACTTGATGAAATACTCCATCAGTTCAGTATAACTATAGACAATCCCCTTGCCTTTTTGTCCCAGGACAAAGCCCGTGAGTTTTTGACCACCAGCACCGACCAGTCCAAGTACGAATACTTTATGAACGGGGCTTTTGTTTCTACCATAATCAACAATTTCACCAGAACCAACGAAAGCATCACTGAGGTGAGGAAAACCTTGAAGAAATCAAAAACCCAGGCCGAAATATGGCTGAAAAAGTACAAGGATATCAAAATAATCTTTGACCGTTACAAAGAGTCGGACTATTTGAGAAAACAACTCCAGACTATCCATGGAAAAGCCCTTTGGTACAATGTCCATATTGTGGAAGAAAAGGTCAACAATTATGAGAAAAAGTTAATCCAGTACCAAAACGAACAGGTTGAAATCAGTGGGTATATCCGAGATTTGAAGCAGAACGACGAGGAGTATAGGGCTAAAAACCAGCAACTACTAGAAGAAGCCAGTGGTATTCAAGCTGAGCTTGCACTTTCCAAGCCAAACTATGACGAGGTCAAGTTAGCCCGAGAGTTGTGTGAGTCTCGAATAAAGGAGTCTGCCACCGAAATTAACAATAGAAAGGCTGAAGCCCTTTCACATAAGGAAAGAATCGAAGCAGCCAGGCTTGAAATCGTCGAGGAAGAGAACAGGATAGACGAGATCAATGGCCAGGCCAAAGACGCTTTGAGATCCGCTCTTTCGCAGCTTCAAGAGCAAGAAGAGAAGTTGAAGCTTGAGAGGAAGAGTGCTAGGGAGGAGCTAGAGAGGCTTGAAAACTCGGAAAATCCAGAATTGGTTAGTGCCAAAAAGGACTTTAGTCAGTGCAAGAATACCATTAATGTGCTTGAAAGAAGAAGAAGCCAGTTGAGCCAAAAAGACAAGTATGCTGCGTGGGGAAACAGCATGAAGAACATCGTAAGCCAAATAGATAATTATAGAGGCTGGCACAAGAAACCGATAGGGCCGCTTGGGTCTATGATAGACGTAAAGCCGGAGTTCATTGAGTGGAAGCCATTGCTCAACACCGTTCTAGGAAAGTCGTTGGACTCTTTTCTTGTATGTGATGAGCACGATAGAAGAGAGTTGAGTCGGATATTCCAAAAAAACCATGCCCGGAATAACATAATTGTAAGGAGATTCGAAGAGTTCGACTACGAACGGGGGAAAGTGGTGGGCCAAACTACGTTTTTGAACATGATAGAAGTGGCTGATAAAAACGTCTTGTATACTTTGGTCGATACAAACACCATAGAGAAGTTCATCATTGCCAGCGAAAGAAGAGACTCAGATAAGCTAGTACATGTTCCCAATGTGCTAGGAGTGTTTTCATTGTTGAGTCGCAAGTCTGGTCAAAGATGCAGTAAAAGCAATGGAACTCTTCGAATTGACCCTGTTTTCTACTCCAGTGAATTGGCCAAGTTTTCTGCTGGCTCTGCATCTACTACCAGAGAAAAGGATGAGATCGAGAGTCAAATCAAAGAAGAGTATGAGAACTTGGAGGGGTTGAAGCGTAAAATCAAAGGTCTAGAGACTTCCAGAAAGACTCTACTCAGTACTTGTCGAAGCAAGTACACTTCTTCCAGTGAAAGTTTGGAATTGGTGGTGAAGGAAATCCGCAAAGTCAAGCACAAAATCGATGCCAATGGCGATTTTGTCAAGATAGAATTCTTGAAGACCGAAATTGACGATTTGCAGTCCCAAGTGAAGAAGCTTGAAAATGTCATAACCTCGTTAATCCAGGATATCAAGACCCAGAACGAGCGGTTTGAAGTGTTGAAGGCAGAGGTGAAGAGAGCCAAGGCCGACTTGCAGCGCATCCAAAGCCGAGATAACGAAGTCAACGACCAGCTTATAAACCTTACCACCGAGATTTCGACCAACAAAACCAATATCGGTCACTACGAGATCCAAGCCGATAAACGTAATACCATGATTGCCGAGTGTGAGGCCAAAATAGAGACGGGCAGAAGTAAACTACAGGAAAAGATGCAGATTGCCGAAAACGTTTGCAGTAGAGACAAAGTCAAGTTGACGGCCGACGATACCATTGAATCGTTGGAAAGAGAATACGAGGAAGCAAACAGGCAGATGCAGCAGGCGGAGAGGCAGGTGGGAAGACCATTGGAAGACGTACAGCAAGAATTGACCCAAGCCAAAGACCAGTATGAAAGTGCCCGGGCAACGGTAGATAATCTAGAGAAGTCGTACCGTAGCTTGATATCCATGCTCCATGTAAGAGTCAACTATTTGGTGTCGACCATCGACAAAATCATAGAAGAAGCCAACCGGACGTTTGGAAACGCGTTGGAACTAAGAGGATTCAAGGGAACTTTGGGATTCAACCACGAGGCAAAGAAGTTGACCTTGCTAGTCAAGTCCAGAAACGACAAGGAGTTCCGTACTGTCGACTCGTTGTCTGGAGGAGAGAAGAGCTTTGCCCAAATAGCGCTTTTGTTGTCTATCTGGAAGCTCATGAACTCGAGGATAAGAGGGCTCGACGAGTTTGATGTGTTTATGGATTCGGTCAACCGGTCCATCAGTATCAAGTTGTTGCTCAGCGAGCTTCGCGACTACCCCAAGTCGCAAAACATATTTATTACTCCCCAAGACATTGCGGTGGTGGGAGATTTGGATAGCGACGATGTCAAGATTCACAAAATGACCGATCCGAGAAAGGACAATTAACATAAAGCCAATAGAATGGTGTACTCTACAGTCTAATTATGTGTAGTATTAGTACTTATTGTACAGTATTGTTATGTACAGGTTATCTACAGGTATTATGCTATATGAGGTGTGTGCTTAGTTGCTTTACTACTGAAGTGTACTTGGAATTCTTCCCCAACAAAGACTCAAACCTTTCATAGTCTTCGTCTTCGAGCAACAAAAAGACTCCCGGAGACTTGCCAGCAACAAAGCGATCTAAATGAAACACAAGATCCTCCTCGTTGGAGAGCTTCAACAATGTGGAGACCAAGCTGGTGTAGAGCTTTAACGAGAGTTTTTTGGTGGTGTGCTTGTTATAAAATTCCATGGTATCGGTCAAGATATCTGGGAGGGAGGGGTTTTTTTCAATGCCAATAGAATGAACAACGTTGATGAAGTTCTCGTCTTTGAGTAGGGTGTTGCGGTCGACATTAGGAAAAAGAGTCGGCAACTTGAAAAGAATCAGCAGAGCTTCTTTGAAATGGCCAAGCTCGCACAAACTTCGAATGACAAACACACTCATCATGAAATGGTTCGAGGTTATGAAGGAAACCAAGCTGAGAATATCTTTGTCGCTTGAGCCGATGGTGGCTTTCACTTCTTGGAGTATTAGTTTGTAGTAATTGGGCATATCGGTGGTGGTTATTGAGCCGTTTAGAAGCGGCATCGAGGCCGACTTTGGCGAGGTGTATATGTTTCTGTCCATGATTGGATTGAACAACTCCAAGTCCATATCCTGGGCCACCTTCTCCTGTACTAAGTCCATTTCCGTCTTCAATTCTGGTGGACATTCGGCACTATACGTATTTTCGTTCAGCTTGATATTGTTTCTTCTCCAGGTATGGTTGGTGAATACCGACATTTTCTGGAGTTTCTGGAGTTTTTTCCAGTCTTTGGCATTCGAATGGCCCCTGAAGGAGTAGCACAAGTCTTTGAACGCGACCAGTGCCGATCTCAAGTCTCGGGTCATACTGTACGATTCAACAAGACATATTTTGAGTGTTTTGTAGCATTTTTTGTGGCTGATGTACGAGTAGAAACGCTTGAAATACACGAGCAACCCTTTGATTCGGGCGGTGTCGCTATTCCTTTCGAATATGGTTGCTAGTGTTTCGAGTATGGTGGGACTGACGAGAAATGCTATATCGGGATTCTCCATATTGTACAAGGAAATGTTGTCTTTCAAGTACTGCTGCAGGTTATCAATGAGATGGTGGTACACTAGAGTAGCTCCTAGGTGGTTCATGGTGTGACACACTTGGGAAATGTACATTGACCATATTTCATTGGACACTTTGAAGGTGGGATGGGATGCAAATATTAGATGGAGCAAAGTCGTAGAAGCCTGGATGTTATTGGACTGTATCACATTAAAGACCACCACCTCCAACAAACTGTGCTCAAATAGTTGTTGGTTGAGCTTTTTGGTGACATACTTGAATACTTCACGTATCGGGTGGGCCTCTTGCAACATCAAGCTTAGTTGGTCGTTGAGGGCTCTTTTTTTAGATTCTTGGACATTCAAGTCATTCTGAGTCGGATCTCCTTGCATACCTGTTGGTTGGTTTGTCAGTCTATCTCTTGGTTGGTTTATTAGACCATCTATGAATTGGGTGATGGACTTATCTGGGGCGCTAACATGGAAATTTTTGGTCGGGTTGAAGGTATTCCGTGCCAATTCAGTGCTCCTGAAGCAGAAACAGAGCCTTCGTGGCAGCGACCATATGCCCCTACTTCGTATCATTACGGTGGAACCACTCTAGCAGTGGCTTTTGATATGGCGATGGTTACGTAAGCGCGCTCATGATCAAAAATTTTTCAGTATACCGAGAGATTGAAAGCATTATATGGGATGTTGAGACTAGGTATAGGACACTCGATCCGAGCCGTAAGGGCTTCGAAACAGCCCAGTGGTCTCTTGAGAGGAAACACGTTGAGAAGTGGCCTTTTCAAAGGACCAGCGCCATTATACGGCTCTGTTAGCTCTGTCCGGTTCAACTCTACCGTGCCAGAGAACAACGAAATCAAAGACAAATTGATCAGTTTCAATGATGAGCCGGACAAAATCGTATCGCATTTGAGCTCGAGTGAGTGGGGATACTTGGATTCCATCGGATTGGCACAAGGCTGGGGCCCCACGTCGTTGATCGAGCGCTATTTGGAGGCCACCCATATTCTTAGTGGATTGCCCTGGTGGGGTACCATTGCCGTAGCCACTGTGGTGGCGAGAGTGCTTTTGTTTCCGTTGTACATGTCGGCATCGTCCAATGCGGCCAAGTTATCCAAGGCCAAGCCTCAGATGGACGAGATCTTGAGCAACTTGAAGAAGGCAGAAACCAACCAAGAAAAGTATCTTTTGGTCCAGGACAGAAAGAAGTTGATGCAGTTGCACGACATCAAGTTCTACAAGCAGATCTACCCCATGTTGCAATTGCCCATGGCGTACGGGTTTTTCCAGGCCTTGAGAAAGATGTCGGCGCATCCAGTGGAAGGATTCACCGACGGAGGCTACGCTTGGTTCGAAAACTTGTCCGCGGTTGACCCTTACTTGGGGTTGCATGGTATCTCTGCTGCGCTCATTTTGGCCATTGTTCGTTTGGGAGGAGAAACCGGGCAACATGCCATGACGGGGCCCATGAAGAAAGTGCTTATGGTGTTGCCCTTTTTGTCGATTATCATCACCAAAGACTTCTATGCGTCGGTGATGATCTACGTTGCTACCAACTCTTTGTGCTCGACGCTTCAAACGTTCATTTTGCGGAATGCCACCTTCAGAAAGGTGTTTAAAATGCCCCCCACGGTGGTGCCACAGCCAGTGCCAGGAAAAAAGCAGCCGGAGACCATCAGCGAGTGGATGCGCCAACAGAAGGAGAGTTTCGACGAGCAGGTGCACTCCAAAACCACGGCGTCTGCCAAGAAGTTGGAGGCCCAGGTTGTCAGAAGAAGAGATGGTGTTGACGGTTTTATCAAGAGACACAAGAAATAACTTGTATATATGTAAAATAGATATCAGATCATAATCTCAAAGTGCACCATTGGTACAGATGGTTACGAGTAAACTCCATCAGTATGGACCAGCGTGTACTCTCTAGTAGAGTATTGCCACTAGTGTTATAGTTCGGAGTAATGCACTGTCATTATTGGTGTACATAGATTATGGCAGTGCAGTGTCATTTTCAGTGTTGACTAGACGGTTAGTAATGTATTATAGATCACTAGTGCACTACTATAGTAATGTATTCGCGATCACTAGTGTCAGTCCTAGTAGTGTCAATATTATTGTGTACTGTACTAGAAAGCGAATCCGGCGTTGCGGCGACCAGGGGCCGCTTTGCCTGTTTAGGAAGGCGGTTGCTCAAACCGAGCTGACACGCACGGTGCAACCCGAAGCGGCAGGGAGAATGGGTTGACCGGAACCGCCCGCGATCAAGCACACCACTCCAGAAACCTCGCATGTGATGCTACACTCGGGGTAGCCTACGCACCCCCGGGCAAGCAGATACGTCAACGTAAAGTGAGATGTCCTGGGCAATCGTAGCCACTGGCTTGTCAGACTACCGACCTGGCGTGCGCCGGAATGTAATAATATTCCCCACGATGCGACCAACAACGTTGCGGATCACAATGATTCGCAACGAACAATGCGCACCGGTATGTCCGCGCACGAGCCTCAGACCCCGCCCAACCACCAATCCCCAGGCCATTTCCATACCGCTCGTCGCATAAGCTCTGAAGTTGTTTGGATCGATCACACTCGCCTTTTAACTAGCCCAGTAATCCTGTGATTGTAGTCTTGGGGACTGGTCCGTTGCTTCGTTCCTTGCTAATTGCCGTTCCAAGTATTGTTTGACTTTCTTTTTTTTCTCGTGCGGTTTGATGCGGCGGGCCCTTTTTGAATAATGGCTTAATAATATGCTGACTCAACGAAAAATTTTATCCATGTATATATATGACTCGGGCACCACCAATATTTACTTCAACGCCCACCACATCTTTCGTCTTATGATAGTATAGACAATGAATTACCAAACTAGTGACTTCCTCAACGAGCTAAATCTTGGCTTTGACCATCCCTCTGCCCTCAGCGACGGGTTGAGCCAGAGCGACTTGGACCTATTCTCGCAGGCGGAGTTTTTTGATTTGGATGCGTTTTCCAAAGAAAAACCCGTCGGTGCCAACATGTTTCCTGCACCAACCCAATCCACCAACCAATACCCAGAAAGCATCAACAGCGAGTCGTCGGTGATCAAATCCGAACCCACTTTCGACGGCTTTCTTGAGGCCAGCGCGAGCCCCCACCAGCACCAGTCTCCCGAAAGCTCGAGCCCCTCTGCGAGTGCCACCCAGGACAAGAGAAAGAGAAACACCGCGGCATCGGCGCGGTTCAGAATCAAGAAAAAGATGAAGGAACAGGAAATGCAGAGAAAGTCCAAGGAATTACAAGAGAAACTCGCTTCTTTGGAAAAGAAGTTGAAGACCTTGGAAATGGAAAACAAGTGCTTGAAGAACTTGATCTTGGAGCAAAACGAGCAAAAGAACTCCGACTTGTTGGAGACCATCAAGAGGAGATCCATACTAGACTCCAAGCCTGTTTTCCAGTACTCCAACTAGTAGTGGCTACTAGTCGATACCCATCGACAGGTCAAGCATTCACTTGCTTGGCTGCAGGATCTTAAAATCCAACTTTTAATGACCCGTATGAACATAGATTACGACGCTTATGTCCCGGTACACAGATCCAACTCTGTGGGCCTTTTATAGATACTTATTTTAAAATAGTTCTTTCAATTCTTCAACTCGAAAGATTAGGATGTCTTTCCAACAATTACATCCGCATTGATTTACCCAATAAAAGTTCAGATAGTGATGAAGTAACCACGCCAATCCAAGTTATTTACGACCTCGCCTGCGGTAAACTTGACAACATGTAAGTAGCTGTCGAAGTCTATCGCATGATCACAATCCGCACACTAGAGAATAACACATACTTGAGTTTGTCCACACTCTTACATCTTCCACTATTCTACCATTCCCATGTCTACCCTCTAGTTTTAGTTTATGTCCCCCCTTCGTCATTAGGTTCCCCGGCTTAGACGCTGGTGGGTCGTGCCCCGCCGGATATCATGAGTCAAGTAGATCTCACACCATAACACTAATAAACAAGCCCCCAAGCTAGTGTCCCCAACGTCGTGGTGCTACTCGACATCAGCTGTCACCAATTCTCTCGTGCAGTTTGCCGATATCCAATTTGTGCCATTCATGTTGTGCCCCTAGTTAACGATTGAGTTCAAACAAAGAGATAAAACAGACATGGAGAAACCCATATTTTTAAAAAACAACGTGCAAATTGACAAAACTGGTGAGATAGAGGCTGATATAGCTCATAATGTTGAACTTGCCAAAAATCCCCAAAATCCCCCAAACCCCCCAAATAATGATACTGCCCTAAAACTCAACAACCCCCAGTCTACACAAATCAAGACACATAGTGATGATGAATCTGATTCAAAACACAACTTGTCTATGGAACTCATCCATAATTCTGCATCTGCTAGTCCCACTGGAATGTTTCACCGCCCCACTTTTGAAACATCGCTGTCTTTTCGCAACATCGAGCGTTCCGTTTCTCCCTGTGAAATTACCAACCCTTCACTGCCATTAAATAACCAGTCACCAAAAATCATAGAACCAGCAGAACCGTCGCAGTCAGAATTAGCTGCCCCTAGCCACGTACCGATGGACTCGGTGGAAGAGCAGATAGATCTAAGGCTAGCTTCTTCAAACAACCCCACTGCAGTAATGGAACTAGACTTGGACGGGAACGTCAGTTATATGAGCAAAAACTGGGAAGTCATCGTGGGAACAAGGATAAGGAAGATCTTGAAAAAACCCATTTCAAATATCATTATTGGTAATAGTCATGCCGATTATCAGGTCTTTAATAACGCCATTGAGCAGATGGTGAAAGACGACCTTTCGTATAAAGTCAAGTTTATCACTGCTACAAACGATAGAGCCTATTTTGGAGACTCCAACTCCTCTGGTAAAGCCACTCCCAATCATTCTGTAGAAGATTTGAGTCAGCCAGAGCAAATAATCCTGGAGTCGATTCCTCCTGAAAACTTGCCCACTGAAGATTTAATCCATGATAGCCAGGTTTCGTATGATTCTGACGATAGCACGGTCTCGTCCAAAGTATCTAACAATGGAGATGTGATTGAATTGGAAGCCCAAGGTATAATTATTCATGATCAAAAAACGAACTTGCCTACCCACTCCATGTGGACAATCAGACCTTTTGTTTATATAGATTTGGAGCTTACATTGCCTGAAAACTTAATCGACTTATTGGGCTTTGGATCTGAAATATTCGAGAGCTATTTAGTGGATCTTAAGGAGCTGGGTATTACTGATGAAAGAGATATGCCTCAACCCGATACAATATTGTGCCGAATCTGTGAGTCTCACATCCCCAGCTGGTTTATTGAACGACATTCGGAGTTGTGTATTGTGGAATATAGAGCTAACGAAGACCTTCAAGCTTGCCATGATGCTATTAACGAACACGCTAATCTTATCCAAAGAATCTATGACCATTTACTTCAACAGCTGCAATCTCCTTCACCTCAACCCGGCCTGAAACCTGTTTCTCCGCCAAATTGTCAACAGCAATCGCCTACTAGTTCTCCTTCAAATAGTCCAAACCAATCATTAACTCTCAACACAGCTTCACCGCCCTTTTCCTCTGAGGAAACGTTGCCTCTTATGGACTATAAAGGTATACCGTTGCCAGGAATGAGTAATAATGAAGCTGGTGGGTCGCCTAAACTAGCGAATCAGGTCTTGACCAAAAACTTCCATGCCAGTAATCTCATGATCATGAATAGAAGGTTTCCTCTTGGAACATTACAGAGGCTAATTGATTTATGTAAAGAGGCAGCAATGATCAACCCGGTGGAAACCAATGTAAATGGAGACTTGGAGTTTTCTCCTAATACGGAAAGAGCCATTAGCTCTGTGATTAATTGGAAGTTCTTGGAAACTTCGGACCCTGCTATAAAGTTGCTAGGTGAAGATACCAAAGCCTTGGTCATGGAAAAGGTGGATATTCTCTCGAGATTTGTATCCATTCTTCAATACTCAAATAAAATCAAACAAGAAGTTGACAAGTTGGTCTTGGAGACTGTCCGTCAAACTATCCAGAAGATTAAGGAGCAAACTATGCTCCAAGAATATACGTCAACAAGCACCCCTCGAATAAGTATGACTGACTTATCTGAGACGGTAAATGATGAGATCGACACTAGTTCCAATGACGATACCCAAATTCCCAAATCCATAGCATCCAATACTGTTATTCATTCGCCTCGTCCTTCTAGAAACAGCCCCCAATTCCCAGAAACCTTACTTAAAGACGATGATTCAGATAAATCCATACAATCAGTTACTCCCAAAGACATATTGCTTCGCGGAAGAACGTCTGATATAATACGAAGAGGGAGTATCAATTCAAGCAGCTCAAGATCTTCAGCTTCCAACAGTTTTAGCAATAAAACAAGAAACAATTCAAGAGACTTGATTAGTTCCATGGCAGATTTAGACTTGGCCAAGAAGAACTCGGGCAATAAAGACATGAATCAACCGCCTTCATTATCTGCTAGCTCTTCATTTTCTTTGCCCAGAAGGCACTTATCGCCTGCTCCATACGTAGAGAAGCAGAAATTGTCGTCTTTCCAACGAAATATCAACCCCAGATTCGACGCAAATACCCCACATACTTCTCCTTCAATCGGTGAAACACACGGTGATGATCCACTTCCTCACGGCAAGAGATCCAGCTCAGGAGGAAGCTCAATGACAGTGCCTTTAAACTTAAACGTACACCATCAGCCTGGTTCCCACCGTAATTCTATAAGTAAACCACCATTATCTCCACTCCTTGTCTCAACCACACCCAATGCTAAGCCCAGTGGAGGTGGAATCAAGGATTATGAAGTTATCAAACCAATCAGTAAAGGAGCATTTGGGTCTGTTTTCTTGGCCAAGAGAAAATTGACTGGCGACTATGTGGCTATTAAATGTCTCAAAAAGAGAGATATGATAGCCAAGAATCAGATATCAAACGTCAAGTCTGAAAGAGCGGTGATGATGAAACAAACTGATTCTCCTTATGTTGCTCAGCTTTATAGTAGTTTTCAATCCAAGGATTATCTCTATCTAGTGATGGAGTACTTACATGGAGGTGATTGTGCTACATTAGTGAAGACACTTGGTACATTAGGTAATGACTGGGCCAGAAGATACATAGCTGAGGTGATCGTTGGTGTGAATGATTTACATAAAAGGGGGGTGATTCATAGAGATTTGAAGCCTGATAATTTATTGATTGACTCAAAAGGGCACCTCAAATTGACAGACTTTGGATTATCAAGAATAGGTGTGGTTGGAAGACAAGCGGTTTCGCGTCGTAAAAGCAGTTCCAATGAACATGGAATAGAATTGTTCAGAAAAAGTATAAACCAGCAGTCTGCTATTCACAACAGTCCTTTGTCACACGTATCCGGGTCTTTCGGAGTAGATTCGCCATTATCTGAATTCGGCCACAAGAGAACCAGTTCTGTGACTCCCTTTTCGTTGTCACCTACGTTGGAGAATACAAAACTCAATACTGCAGGCCCGCCATTATTGGCAGGTTCCTTAACGTCCCCTACATTGTCATACCTCGAATCGTTTTCGCAACAGCCACAAATCCCAGCTTCGCTTTCCCACAGAACATCGGCAATATTCAAAGGAAATAGATCAGGATCTAATTCCAGTGGTTTGGAAAGCCCTTTGCTAAAACCAGTATTATTTAGAACCTCGTCGGAGTCTTCATTTGCATTGGTAGAAGACGACTTCCAAGTCAGTCCCTCGCACAACCAAAACTCTCATATCACCAATTTTGCATTGTTTGATCCGCTGAATGAAAACAGCAACGAAGTAAAGAATTTCGTGGGGACTCCCGATTATTTGGCCCCAGAAACCATCGAAGGCGTGGGTCAAAACGAGTCTTCTGATTGGTGGTCTCTTGGGTGTATTTTGTTTGAATTCTTATTTGGATATCCACCGTTCCATGCTGGCACTCCCGATAAAGTATTCAAGAATATCTTGAAGGGTTCAATTGATTGGCCGCCACTATCTGAGGAAGAAGAGAAGGAGTTTTGTACCCCAGAAGCCAAAGACTTGATCAAAAAGTTACTCAATTTAGATCCCAAAAAACGTTTGGGAGCTAATGGAGCTGATGAAATTAAATCCCATGACTATTTTAGAGGTATTGACTGGGACACTTTGTTTGATGAAGAAGCATCTTTTGTGCCCACTATAGAAGATCCAGAGTCCACAGACTACTTTGATTTACGTGGTGCAGATATTGCCCAGTTTCCCAAAGAAGATTCCGACGAAGAAAATCAGTATGCCACCAATATGGATAAGACTCGAACGAACTCGGGCTTTACCACTGAATTGGGTTCTCCTTCTCTTGGAGAAAACACATCTGGAAGCTCCTCTTCATTATTGGTACCTGGTACAAATAATAATTCAAATCAAAGTTCCACATCAGAAGGAGGTAAAAGAGAAAGAAGATCTAGTAGATTGGCCGATCCTAGTGAGTTTGGATCGTTTCATTTCAGAAACCTTTCTGTATTGGAGAAACAGAATAAAGATGTGATCAATAGATTGAAAAATGAACACTTGGAACACAGAAATAGTTTCTCGTCTTCGTCGTCCGAGTCTACGCCTTTGACAAGATCAAGGGGATTTTCTTTTAGTGGCTCCAATAACCAAGGAAGTAGTCCGTTCAAGAGACCTGTGTCGCCTATAGCGATGGCTTCTGGGTCGGGCTCGGGCTCTGGAACAGGCTCGGTCACTGGTTCTATATCTGGTGCACCTGGGAGATCTTGTTCGCCGCATAAATTCTTGGAGCAACCGTCGTCTTCTCCCCAATCAGCTACTTTTCGACAGGAAATAGGACCGGGTTCCGCTATCAGTGCTTATTCAAGTGGAGACGAGTTCCCGTTTGAATTCAATAAACCGTCACCCAACGCAGAGTTGTTTTCCGCCGATAAGCACAAATCATCGGTTCACTCTCTATTCAAGCAAACCTTGAGAGACTCGCCGTCTGACTCCGATACCGAAGACACCAAGTCTTCGGCATTGCTCCGGGTAAAGAAGAGAAGAGAGAGCTCGCGTAGAATTGCGACGAGTGGCCACGATGAAGACCGGCCCTCACCCAACCTCAAGGAGTTGGATGTGTTGTACTGTGAGTCTATTCCTATCGTACGTCATAGTGTAGCCAAGACGCTAGAGAAATGTGGGTGTATCGTAGTGGCCATATCGGACGGAGATGAATTGGTGAGAAGGGCTACAAGTCAAGTCAAGTTTGACATTATTTTCACTGCCTTAAGATTGCTGAGAACAGATGCCATTGATGCAGTAAAACTCATCAAATATACAAACAGTGCAAACTCCGGCACGCCGATCGTTGCAGTTACCGGCTTTGCAGAAGAGGCCCGCGATTATCAAATCTTTGACTACGTCGTTGAAAAACCGGTGGACACTCAACAAGTGCAAAAGTGTCTCACCAAGCTCGCATACGTGAACAATGACGAAGCTATAGAATCTGATAACGAAGGTAAATAGTAATGAATAACGCCGTATACAACCATATACTCCGTACTTCCAACGGCTCTATCTCAGCAAAAGTAGTGGGTTTCGGCTTATCCGAGGAGCGCTATCTACGAAAATAAACAATAACAGCGCGGATGCCGTTGCTATCTCCGATACGAATATCAACACCAGACGAATCGATATGACTCAGTCTCACAGAATCTTCGCCTGTAGTCTGTTCACCGTACATCTATCCACCTGCAGACTTCGACAATACGAATGGTGGCTACTCTGGTCTATCCGTGCAAATTTTCCGTATTGATTCGATTTGTTGGTGATTTTGTGTCCAAGTATATTATTTAGCTGCCCTCTGATTAGCGCATCACGTCCACCGACAACCGCTCAGTCTGGTCAAGTCCAAACTGTTCAACGCTATCATGGCACGAGTCTCTCTGACACCTGTCTGTAGCAGGTCGCCAGCTACTCGTGGTGATCCTCTGCCGATGTGGTCGGGTCAATATTCCTGTTTGGAGCCCGCGCTGGTGTCATTTTTCACCCAATTTCTTTTGATGTTAATTGGCAATCTAAATTAGTTTGCAAACAGCCGAATGAGGAAATTTCCGAACGCATCCTATCCATCGGCTGCAACGCTATATAAATCGTGTTAAAGCCCCGAGAATGGAGTTGCCAGATCAATTCCACTCAAGATGAAGTTCTCAGCTATCGCAGCCTCCTTATTTGCAGGTGTTGCTCTTGCGCAGCCATTGAAGCGCTCCATCAACAGCACTCAGTTGGAAGACGAAATCAAGCCCTCTACCAACAACAACATCGAAACCAGCTATGCTAGACCCGGTGCCATATACCAGCCAAAGGCGTTTGTGGTGTCGATGTTCGAATTGGAAAGAGACCCATGGTTGAAATCTCTTGACTTTGTTCACAACATAACCATTCCAGGCTTGTCTCCGGTATACCCAACCATCCACTGTACCACCAACTACACCATTTGTCAGTTCACCACAGGTGAAGGTGAAATCAATGCTGCTGCTTCGGTGACTGCTTTGGCGTTGAACCCATTGTTCGATCTTTCAAAGACCTACTTCTTGATTGCCGGTATTGCTGGCGGTGAACCACAACACACTACTCTTGGATCCGTCACCTTTGCCAAATACGGTGTTCAGGCTGCTTTAGAGTACGAAATTGGCTACCAAGACTTCCACGCCACCAATCCAAACTGGACTGTGGGCTACTTTGCCTACGGTACCGATGGTCCTAACAAGTACCCAGGTAACGTCTACGGTTCCGAAGTGTTTGAGGTCAATGAAAAGTTGAGAGACAGGGCTGTCAAGTTGGCTTCGACTGCTAGCTTGAGCAACGGAACCAAAAAGAACGCTGAATTCAGAGCCAAGTACAACTATACTGCTGCTCGCTCTTTGCCCAGCGTCGTCAAGTGTGATGTGCTCACCTCGGACAATTACTTCACGGGTAATGTGTTGGGAGACTACTTCTCTTCGCTCGCCACTATGATGACCAACGGCAGCGCCACTTACTGTGCTAGTGCTCAAGAAGATAACGCCTCTTTGGAAGCCTTCACCAGATTGGACAAATACGGTCTTGTTGACTATGAAAGAGTCATTGTCATGAGAACTATCTCTGATTTCACCAGACCACCTCCATCCATGGCCAACAACACCTATGGCTTCTTCACCAACTCCTCCGACGGTGGAATCCAAGCTTCTCTCGACAACTTGGTCATTGCCGGTACTCCAATCATTCACGACATCCTTGAAAACTGGGACGAAGTCTACGAGTCCGGTGAGGAATTCAAGGCTGACAACTACGTCGGTGACATTCTCGGAACCTTAGGTGGTACCCCAGATTTCGGTAAATCGAGTTTCGATATTGCCTAATTATAGAATATCAAAATATGTAATGAATACCAATAAACTAGAATCGACAGAAATAATTTCTTACAATAACCAACAGAATAGTTTTGCTACAATAATCATTTTGATGGGTTAAATAAACGGTAGATTAAACGAAGTGAACTATAAAGGGTAAAATATATTAGAAATACGCAAAAAAAAAACTAAACTGTGCTTAGTGCAATTCAAACGTATGTCTGGTGCAATAAGGTACAGGTATGTACCTAAATAATCCTCGCTGGATTTACTCTGTTACATCTGATTCGTCAGATGGGGCAATATCTGGAGGAGGAAATTCATCTTGAAGTAGGCCATCTTCAAATACATACTCATAATAGTTGATCAACTTCTCCAAGATTGAGTTCATGAAACCAAAGTTATTGATCAATGAGTCAAGACTACTGGCCTCTGTGAAAGCGGGACCTATCACCGTTGCCAAGTTCGATGGGGTCATTTTGTTCACATCACTATACTCACTGATTTTCTTCAAATGCTTCAATAACAAACGTAAGGTGTGGTAGTTTACTAGTGGCAACAACTGCAAGGTCTCCTTGTACTGTTGGATAACCTTGGCATTGTCTGCTTGATCGTCGGCGTGCTGTTGTTTCAAGGTAAAGAAAGCTCCAATAACTTTGTCCGTTAGCAAAGCATCTGGCAATTCTCTGAAATATGACTTCACAACACTGGTCAAGGTATGTGCGTCATAACCCCTCTCGTCAAAATTGAGCGTTCCAGTTTTGTCGATAGTTGCTTTGACGTTATTCAACTCACTGATTGATGAACTTATCCTATAAATACCAACGTCCTTCAAGCCTTCTTTCTCGATCTCTTCAAATATCATCGTCAATATCTTTGGTGCCAACGACTGTTCACGGTTACAAACAACTTCAATTGGAATACCAAAGGTGGTGTAGGCGTGGTTTGTCTTTTGATTAAGAGTATCGGAATAAAACCAGTGTCTGTTGGCGTAGTTCAACTTTACCAACCAATCGTTCCATTCTGATTCACTTGACGCTTGGAAGAAGTAATCAACATTGCTGTTATCAGCGTCTATGATGAAACTTAATGGCAATAAGTATACTGGGAAGATCTTGATATTCCTTAAAGGTATTATCAAGGATGGTTTCTGCTTTGGATCTACTAAGCTATCAGCAGGTGGTAACTCTTTAGTTGAAACAATTCTCTCCGACGCAGAATTAGACAACCCTGACACATTGAGTGAAAAAGGACGAGATTTGTTGAAAAAGCCACTGATCTTGAATCTCGATGATGACGTTGACTTGTATGATAAGGATTGTCTTCTCAAGGACGATGTAGAAGATTTTTTGTTCAACGACTGATTATGCCTTGTACCGACTGTTAGGCTTGTCGCCGAAGTACCTGGAATAACCGCAGTATTGTTGGTCTGGTTGGCCAGGTTAGCTTGTGGCACAGACGTGGCTTCTCTGCTTTCCTTGAGTGCTTTCTTCTTGTTCTCTACAATTAACAATTTATGCTGGTCATGCAAAACGGCCCTGAACAACTTTGTCTTGTCCTTTTCCAAGAATGTGAAATCACGCAAGCTTTGATTGTGCACTAACGATTCGTCCAACTTTAGTAAAAAGTCAAATTCTCTAGTCTCGTGGTAACTTGATTCGATCTCGCCTTCGATATCTTCAATGCTTAACTCCTTGATCAACTTGAACACCAAGTATCTCTTATTGAAGTTGATGTTTTGTTTATGGAAACTAGGACACTTATTGGTTTCCATCAAGTTCTCAATAATCCAACAGAAACATGGCAATAATGGCTCTGAACTTTGTAAGTCGCTAAGCTTCAAATGGATTGGTAACAACAGGTTCAAATCATCGTAAGATGAGTTGGTAGGTTCGTCGTTGTTTAACATATTTGAGGCCTTTATCCACAAGTTAGTGAAAAGTCTGCTTTCAGGAGAATAGATAACGTTTGTCACAGCTGTCTCCACACAAGATGGAATGCTTTCTTTACCTCCTTCAAAAACAAATTGATTATCACTCATCTTCAATTTGGATATTTTGACCATCAACAATAACGTCTTCATTCTATCCAAACGTTCCTCAACGGTGATGTTCAAATCAGTTAATTGGATCAATAAATAGCTTCTAAACTTAAAATAAAGCTTGAACAATTTTCTCAAAACTAATGGGAATTTTTTCAATACTAGCTGTTTTTCATTAGGATCGATCAACGATTCAAAGTAGTTGAAAAGATTGGATATAACCAAATGGTCGTCATTGACACTATTCTTCTGCAAATTGAACTCCATGAGTAGATTGTTTTCAAAAGAGTTTTCCAATATTTTGAAGACTTTATCCCAGTCTTCTGGCCTTATTCCCTTGTAGAAAACAGCTAGTAACTTATTGAACTTAAGTAAGAACTTTTCAATCTTTATAACGTTCTTGTGTCCTGGCAAATTTCTGTTAACTGGAACCTCATGCAATGAGTTACTAAATCTGAATTCAGTGATAAGATATTCATCGAATTTCAGGATCTCAATGGGTCTATAAGTTTTCTTGACAAACAACTTCTTCAACTTTTTGTAGTAATTGACCAAGCTTTCAAATGACTTTTCTAACGTTGGATCGATCTTGTTTGAATTGTACCATTGTAAGATTTCATTACTAAAAAGCTTCAACAATTTAATCAAAAACTTCTTGTTTGCCAAATCCAATGAAAAGTTTGAGTAAAAGTTATTGATTAAAACAATCAACACCTTCAAGATGTTGATCTGGATCTTCAATAATAACTCGTAATCGACGTCCCCAAGCTCATTCAAATCAACGTCAGTGTCTAATGACCAGTTTGGAAATTCCATAGAAACATGGGTTGGCTGAGGGTATCCCAGGGAAACGTCACTGTTCTCCTCATTTTCAGAGTTTCTGAGCAAGTAAAGCTTCTTCATGACTGAGATTACGGCATTTCCAGAGTTAATGAAACGATGAGCCAACTTGTCTAACAATTCTTTAGTGGTAATGAACGAATTGTAATTTAACAAGAAAACAAATCTGTATTCCGTCAAATCCATGGAAATATTTTCATCGAAATACTTGGCATCAATCAATAGTAAGTCGACCAACTTGTCAATGCTGGCATACTTTGGAATATACTTGAATTTCTGAGTAGCTCCATTTGACGATTCGGATGATATAACACTGTAGTTATTTGGTTTCTTGATGTTTCCAACGGCATTATTAACGTTTGGAGTTGGCTGGTTTGCCACATTTGGAGCATTTGCATTGGTGTTGGGGTTTGGTGAGATTGTGAAATTGTTGAATTTTTCAGAATTCAAGATATCGTCCACATCAATTCCCAAGCCGGGAACATCATCTTCGTCATCGACATTATCCACATCGTCCAATGCGTTAAATGCGGTTGTGTTGACCATGTCAATGCCACTCACGAAATCGTCAATTCTGAACGTCAAATCGTCATCTACAACAAAGTTATGTTTGCTAAGCGATGGATCCAAGACTTGTTGCATTTTAGGATCTTTGGGTTTATTGTTTTGGGTGTTGCCATTTACCAAATCATCATACTTTGATAAGTTGATCTTAAAGTAGTGATTGTTAAAAGCTGGGATTCTGAGTGATGGGTTTGCTTCATTGACGCTGTGGTTGTGTTCATTCGAGTTGAAATTGAACATCGAAGGGGTATTCACAGAGGTGCTTGAATCATTTGAATGAATTGAAATATTCGACGAGCTATGATTACGGTTCTTAAATCCAAGGTATGGAGCAGTGGGCGGTTCACATTTAAGGTATGCTTCTGGTAACTCTGGTTCTAAAGTCAACGAATATCCCATGATGACTTCCAAGTTTATCGAGTCACAATTGACATCAAGTAATCTCACCAACTTGTTTCTCAAATCCAGGTGCTCCTTGAAGGAATGAATTGAACTTTCGCCATCTTTTGAGTCATCGTCATTAGGTGGTAAAGACTTGGTATCGTCACTATTAACTCCTAAGTATAAGACGTGGTTTAAGCTCTCGTTGGAAAAGATGAAGCCCATATTATCGTATCTTCTCAACACATCGTCATTATACTTGATAATTTCTTTGTAATTGACTAAGTTCGATAAATATTCGTTCCATCTATTGAACGAATAGTTGATTCTTTTCCAAATAGACTCCAATTCCAAGATATTGCTCGTAGGGGAGACGGAGTTATTTATGACCAAATCTCCAAAATAAGGAATAACCTTTTCCTTTGGGTAAATTTTTCCTAACCCTCTAGGAGCCATTATATGATATGAGTCTTTTGGACTGACATTTCCATCTTCGTCTGCAGTTGCCGAGGAATTTGGTATATTGGGAGATGCTGCTGTGGCAGCATTGTCTATAGTTATGGAACCATTGGCTAAGTATCTTCTGTCTAGCTCAAAGAGCACGGGAGACCAATCATTTTTCAACAACTTAATATAGTCAGGGGAGACTAAAGACCAGATTTTGGTCAATCTCAATACGGGCTGAGACAAAATGATCGAAGATATTCCTAGCCATGAAGACATATTACCTGATTTATCCAATAAACAACCTAAATCAATCCACTTTTCCAAGAGTCTTGCTTTGCGTTCCAATACAGAAGAGCTCAATCCCGGTGACGGATTAGTTCCACTAGCAGGAGAGTTTTCCACAAACAAGTGATGAATAAGCAACCTAGATAGGTAATGGATGTGATGGTCATTGTTGAAAATCAAAGGATTCTTCTTATAGAAAAAATCAAATGACACAGGAGAAATTCCATTGCTAGAGTCGAGACCGTTGTTGACTGAAGAATACAATAACAAAGACTTGTCAATATTAGAGTTCCAACTCTTGAAGAATTTCAAATCAATGGCACTGACAGCGGATGCAAGTTCAATTAAATTAACATCGTTCATAAACACAATCGAATTGAGTTCTTGTAAGGGGTTAATGTTGTTTAAAGCCAACTGATCGTTTGAAACCAAATTGATCAACGACTGTTGTTTGGCAAGCATTGATTTTTTGTATTCTTTAATTTCGGCAAGTTCACCATCATAAGTAACCTTGATTTCTTTAGTATCGATCGGTTTTTCGACACCCAGCTCCTCTTGTACTATTTCTCTGTCCTCGTCAAGGTTTGATTCATCTTCTAACGAATTTCTAGCTGAGTCATTGATTGATTCTAACTTTTCAGTCAAAACCTCCAATATTCTCAAGATATATGGTGCTATGTCAGACTTCAATAAGTATCCCACAAAGTTTTCTTCGAGATTGTAAAGGAGAAGCAAAACCCTTTCGATAATAATCTTCAAGTCGTATTTTCCGGTAAATTTCTTTGCAAAAATGGAAGTCAAGAAAGAGTTGATCAATTTCAATATCTTTCCAAAGGTAGGCAAGATCGGGAAAGTGTTGATGATAGACTTAATCGAATTCCTGTCATGCTCATCGGTATTAAATAAAACGAAATGAATCAACGATTCGATAGTATTCTTTCGTCCCGGCAATGATTCGAATGCAAGTTGAATGGAAGCTGTGGCGGGCGAGAATCGGTGGGTTTCGAAGTCATAACTAAGGTCAGGATGTGGCACGGTCGAGTCAAAGTACGTGATAGAATATTCTGTTGGTTCTGATACGTCTGTTGGACCCAAAGTTTCTGATCCAACAGAAGGATTGATGTTAGCTGATGATTCTTGAACAGTCAAGTTGGAATTGTTGTTGTGCTTGAATAATTCTGTTGGAGGGTTTGAGTTCAATGAGGTCGACGAGTGGTTATTATTGTGAGAAGGAGGTACTTCAGTGGGTCCTGAAGCAGAGGTAGCTTGTGAAGCAGCAGGGCCCAGTGGTCCTGATGTGGATCCTGAGCCATTTGAATCTTGAACATCACCTAATCTGAAGCTTTTGATATTGAGATTAGGTGGGGTCTTGTACAAGTACAAATGGGAGCCCTTCAATTCGGCTCTATACAACTTCAAAGTACGTTCACTGATTTCATCTGCTAATGCTGCATTGACCATCACATTCAACCACGCGTTTTTGATCGACTTCATATCGTAATCAGGTTTGACCAAAGACGAAACTGATCTCGGAGCATGAGACGGTTTGTGGAAAGAAGCTGCCGAAGAGGTATTCAAAGTGGAGCTTATTGATGGAGTGTGGTTGTGGCCGTGTTTGGGGTTGCTGGGTTTGTGAATTGAGGCGTTATCATGTAAGGAAGCGATGGTTGTATTGGCCAAAGTGGAGTAATCATCGTGCGAATCTTCAACAGCTATATGGCTGGAATTGTCATAATCAGCGTCATGTTGGTTGGTTGGGTGATTGTGAGTATTATTGTATTGTTGAAAATGTTTCGGTGGAGGCTGCAGTGGATGTTGGCCGTCTGGTGCGCCAGTATAGAGTTGTTGGGTGCTGGACAAACTCTTCCTCTTGTCCCGTTCTTTTCTCAGGGACCAAATCTTTCTCATAGTTGATTGGGAAGTGGCAAGGTGAGTAAGGTGTAACGGTTAGTATAACTTTTATTCAAATTCTCGACGGAAGAAGACACGTCCAAGGAGAGAGTACTCGGAGTACTGGAGACAGGGAGGTGATACTAGTATCGGTAGCAACTAGTTGTGATTGATGCAATTAGATTCTTCTTCCTTTGTTGACGATGAGTCAATTGTATGGAACTCGTTGCCAAAGATTTGAAATTGTTGTTCAGAGAAACCCCTCGTTCACGATAATTTCACCTTTGGGACGAAATTCACTAAACTCGTAGACACGTAGACACTATTTGTGAACAGTAATACCTCCGTTGCTTCTCAAGAGATCTTTGGAGTGCTAGCGTCCTCGTCCTCGTCTAACAAAATACGGATCACAATTGGGCGTTTGTAATTTTTCTCCTTTCGGTTAATGAGAACAGTTCCAGTGGGGACCCTGGGGCGACACGGGACTTCACCCGGGAGAATTACTGGGCGGTGCGGCCCCGCGCCAGAGACGGAGGGAGGCGACAAAGCTACGCTACAGCCTCGCGTGGCCTGAACCTCAGGCCAGCGAGTGTTCGTGATTTATTGTCGTCTTCAGATGTACCTTGTATGGCAAAATTTTACAGGCTGTACGGTGCAGAGAAATGAAATTGTAGTGGTTTGGAGATCAAGGCGTGTTACAAAGGATGGCACCTTTTGTTCTAAAACGGTGAATGTGTGAGTATGGGAATATGGGAATGTCTTACGTATTTGCGCTCACTAACTTTGTCTTCACTCGTTGCTCTTAGTTACGATGTGCCGCGTATCCTTTTTAGACGATGGATACAATGCGCTACATTTCCACACTGCCTTACTTTTCCGCGTAACACGTCATCCAAACTCGGACACGATGCTCATTTAGTTTTATCTCGAAAAGGAGGGCTTTGGTCTGCTAAGGCTGACAGTCGCTGCGAAATAGCTCGGAGTATATCTCATTAATCTTAGGTTCCGGAGTCAAGACGATTGTTTCGAATGAAAATGCTGAAAAGTCAATAAGAATTGTATCTAGGCTAGCGGTTAGTAGCCAGTCAGGGGTGTGGAGAATTCTCATCTTGTCGCTTGGCGCAGACTATTTATAGTTGGTAGCATTATGGTCAAATTTTGCAGTTAAATTGCAGAATACTATATACATTATTTACTGCTTTTTCACATCTCTTACATTTCCGAACGAAAGTACGTCCTCTATACGGTCCACTCCACTGAAAAGCATGGCCAAACGGTCGATTCCACACCCCCAGCCACCAGTAGGAGGAAGTCCCAACTCCATAGCCTTGATGTAGCCCCAATCGGGGATCAACATCTCATCATCGTTGTATTGTAGCTTTGCATCTTGCTGAGATTTGAACTTGGCAAGTTGCTCATATGGCGAGTTCTCTTCCTCGTAGGAATTGACATACTCCTTGCCGTTGATGAAGAGCTCAAACCGAAGTGAAACATCGAACTCTCGGTCATTTGCATACTTGATTTGGGCTGATTTGGCGAGAGGCGACAAAACCGCTGGTTGGTTATAAATAATCACCGGCGTATTACTCAATTTGTTTGAGATTGACTCCAAGTAAATACCGGATAAGTTGTCCAATAAGTTGGAAGGTGACACATTACTAGGAACTTCTAACCCAATCTCGTGGTAGTATTGAATGAGATTTTGGGAGGTTAACTCAAGTGGAAGTGACTTGCCAGTTTTCGATTCCAATGTGGGAATAAACTCATACTTGGGAAACTCTCCATTGAATTTGATATCTGCAAGGTTAAAATTGGCAATGTTTCTGGCAGAGAGATCACGGTGTATAGAAGCAAACATCTCTTCCGTCATCTTCATAAGGTCTTGAAGCCCGATATACGACTGATAGAACTCACATGTAGTAAATTCCGGATTGTGGGTTGCATCTACACCTTCGTTTCTAAAATTACTTCCGATCTCAAAAATTCTATCAAACCCACTTATGACGAGTCGTTTAAGCCATAATTCGGGAGCAACTCGAAGATGTAGTTCATCAGAATCGCCCGAGATGGCTTTTGCTCTGGTCCTGAATGGTTCGGCGTTTGCTCCTGTTCCCAGTCCCGCCAAAATCGGTGTCAGCACTTCCAAGAAATCTTTGTTCAATAAATAGTTTCTTATCGCCTGGGTGATCCACGATTTTACCAAAACCGGGTTGCGTGCTTTTTCATTGGCTAGGTAGTTTAATACTCTGTTGGAATTGATATTACCTCGATCGACCAACCTATTAGGCACCATATTTAGTGATGGCGAAAGCATTCGTATGGGTTCGACCAACTTAAGAGTGAGCTCACCGACATTTGTTCTTGAGGCTGCTCCAGAACATATGATGAAATCGTCCTTTTTGAAAAATTGGTGGATCTCGTCAAATTTGTCCTTACTTATTCCCAAAAGCCTATTACTGGCCATTACCTGTAGTCTAGTTTGGTCTTGTACAATATCTATAAAGTACATGGCTTTTCCTGATTTTCGAATAGACTTTACCTTTCCCTCTACTATAAAATTTGACGAAGTTCTCTTTTCAGGATATTGACTGAAGTCATGGTCTTCAAACTTGCGGCGAAACTCGTCTATTCTCAATGGCTGGCTTCCATTGAAGCTTTGTCTCACAGTATATAAAGGCGGGTAGTATTGGCTTGGACTTCGATCTATGATGGATTTTCTAGTTGCATAGTCTAGGGCTTCATCCTCTTCCAGAGTAGAAATGTACCGCTTGGACTGAACTCCTCTTCTGAATGATCCAAAACGCAGCGCCACTTCACACACACGTTTAATCCCAATCGGCCTGAATCGAAACATCAACATTGGCGTACTCTACTGTGCATTTTCCAATGCTATAATCACCATGCTTATATGCACACCAAATATACTGTGTGATTGGACTAGTCAACTAATTAACTGGGCTTATTGTCCGTTACTTATTGTTTGTTGAAAGTGACAGTTCGTCAGACAGTAGTGGTGGGATCACACGCGTCTATACCAATTCGGTCCATTGAGTCACGGTGAAATATTGTGGTGAAAAGCTCTTGTGAACTAAATCGAGATCGCGTTTATACGCAGGACTACATCGACTTTCCACTTGATGTTGTAGGAGTGTAGCAACAACTTTTATTTCGTTTAACTCGACAACATTCAAATTTGTCATACTGATAACCACCTTCTATCAAGATATGAGCAAATAAAAGCTTGTCACATTAAAAATTATTAGTACTATTTATTTCAATATTTAATCAAGAGAACAGATACGATATCTCCGACGATGGACTTCGACAACAGAGAGGTCAAGGACGGAGTCAGACTTTCATGGAGCTCATTACCGAAATCAAAACTTCAGCACCAAAGAAATATTGTTCCCTTTGGATCGTTGTACACCCCATTGAACAACAAGTCTGTCGTTCCAGTTCTCGGAAACGATCAATTATGCATTTGTCGCCAGTGCCGTGGAGTGCTAAACCCATTTGTGCAGTTGAATCACGAACTCTGGACTTGTCAGTTCTGTGCATTTACAAATAGACTTCAATTAGGTGTTGATGGATTTGGCCAGCAGATTCTCCCATCCAGTCTATCGCCAGAATCTTCTACAGTGGAGTATTTGACTGGCCGCAACAGCACTCTACCACCGATTTTCTTTTATGTTGTGGATACCTGCTTCGAGACAGAGGATGTTGAAGACGCTTACCAAGCTCTCAAAGAGTCGTTGATTACTTCTTTGAGATCTTTACCCGAAGATGCTTTGATAGGTTTCATTGGGTTCGGAAAACATGTACAGATTTATGACTTGTTGGCAAATGAAAAGACCCTGTTCACCTTCAACGGTGCTAAGGAATACACATTAGAGGAGATCCAAAAAGCCTTGGGATTTCTTGGTAATGGCTTGAAAAATATGCAAAGAAACAACTCTCCCCTTGATGCAATTACAGGCTCTGCGGGGGGAAGATTTCTCCAGCCAGTTCAAAATGTTGAGTTTCAGTTGAGCAATATTATAGAGACATTGCAAACCAACAATTTTCCTCATTCCCAATATCTGCAAAGGCTGGAAAGAGCCGTCGGCTCTGCGTTGAACATTGCTTCGTTATTTTTAAACTCAATACTAGAAAACCATATTTCGACTACTGGCGGACACATACTAGCATTTATTGCCGGTGCTTGTACCTATGGACCAGGTAAAATAGTGGGTAATTTACTCAAAGAACCTTTGAGATCTCACCATGATATCGAAAAGTCTTTGCAGTCCACTCTTCCTCTGGCACCGACTACTTCTTCCAAAACTAAGGTTGATACTTCTTTATTCAAAAATGCCAAAAAGTTCTACTCAAAAGTCACAAAGAACCTTGTCTCAATGGGGTTGAGTTGTAACTTCTTCATAGGAAGTTACGATCAAATTGGTTTGTATGAAATGGAAGAGCTTTGTGAAAAGACAGGTGGGGTGATTGTAATGAGTGATTCGTTCAATACCTCGATGTTCAAGCAAAGTTTCCTCAAGTTTTTTGATAAACAAGACGAAGATAGTCTATACTTGAACATGGCCTTTAATGCCAGTTTAGAGTGTAGAGTTGCTTCGGACTTGAAAATCCAGGGTTTAATTGGTTGCGCCAGCTCTCTACCAGTCAAGAAAGATAACCAATATGCTGAAAAATCGGTATCAAATGTTTGCATCGGCGAAGGAAATTCCAATTCTTGGAAGTTGTGTAATGTCAACCCCCAATCAACTTACGCCATCTATTTTGAGAAGAACGATTCAACTTCTCAGTATACTTTCCTCCAATTCTTATTCCATTACCAACACCCGTCAGGGCAAATGCGTTTGAGAGTCACTACGGTGCCTATCCAGATTCTTGGAGATTCTGACATGAACCTTGAACTAGGATTCGATCAAGAAGCTGCTCTCATTTTAATCGCCAGGGAAGCTATCTACAAATTGCAACCAAGTATTACAAAGAATAACACTACTTCGGTCTTCAATTACGACACAGTTCTCAAGTATTTAGATAAACAGGTCATTGATTTCTGTGCCCGATTTGCAGTCTACAGTCCTGGGATCTTGGAATCGTTTAGGTTTTCGTCAACCTACGCAATGCTTCCTCAATTCATGTATCATTTGAGAAGATCTCCATTCATAAATGTCTTCAACAACTCACCGGATGAGACAAGCTTTGTGAGACACATTTTCATGCAAGAAGATGTCACTAATTCCTTGATCATGGTGCAGCCAACATTACTCTCGTACGATGTGGACACATTTGGTTCTGTTGACGAGGAAACTGGCGAAGTGAACACGGAACCTGAACCAGTTTTATTAGACTCCATGTCTTTGGGACATAACAAGATATTATTATTAGACACTTTTTTCCATATTTTAATTCATCATGGTTCAAAGGTTGCAGAATGGAGAAAGGCTGGGTACCATGAAATGGAAGAATACGCCCATTTCAAAGCATTTTTGGAAGCTCCAAAAAAGGAAGCAATAGAAATTTTACTAGACAGGTTCCCCTTGCCTCGGTTCATTGATTGTGATGAGGGTGGCTCTCAAGCAAGATTTTTGATGGCCAAACTCAATCCTTCTACCAGTTATGCTACTAACCCCAATAATTTGTTTATCGGCGGGCAACTTGATGTATTGACAGATGATACAAGCTTGCAACTGTTCATGGATCACATTAAAAGAATCGTTATCGCCAAAAAGTAAAAATAGACCCTAATAGAGATTACATTTAATACTTTCAGTACAGATAGATTCAATATTTATATATATATTGTATTTCGTAATTTACAGCGCAATCTTCTTTTTCGCCGCTTTTATTGCTCTCTTCAAGAACTGTGTCTGTGTATCTAGAGCTGCCCTTGTTTCGTCGTCCATATCCAGGGCGTCTTCGCTGTCTTCTGGTTCCTCAGACCCTTTTGTTGTTTCTTTAGACATGAATTTGACACTTTCCTTGCATGTCAAGTGTTCATTCACTTGTCCAATTAGAGCCCCATAATCATCAAACACCAAATCAGTTCCCACCAAAGTTTTCCATTCAGTCTCATAAATCTTTCCATCTATAACATTGACATTATTGATCGAATCACTCGTATTGCCCAAATCATTATTTCCCATTGCTGAATTGTTAGAAAGTTTGATCAAAGGACTCTCAGCGCTCATATCGGTTATTTGGAATTGGGCCGAAGGCTTTATGATGTTATTCTTTGACCTTGGTGTATCAGATGAAATAGGTTCAGAAAAGTCTTGGTTTTTGCCAATCATTGGAATATCAATAGTCACATAAAAATCCTGATTGTTAGTACTTACCGAAATTTCAAACTATTGCGATATTAATTATTTGTCTATAAACGTACCTTATACTCATCTTTTGGTAATTCGGATGCCCCATCGGCTAACTCTGTCACAGGTGTAGTCCCCCTAATTTCTTCATTTTCATACTTGTCAGTCAATTCTTTCTCTTGCGCTTTTTTCTTCTCTTCTTCCTCCTTTCTCGCTTTTATATCTTCATCAGATCCGGCCTCAAAACCAGAGTGGAAGTTCCAATTCATTTCTTCTCCGTGGGTTAGGAACTCACAGCTACCATTCATTTTTATCTCCCAGTCTGATCCATTCTTGGAGTATTTATCAAGGGAGCATGCTGCTGCTCTTAAAAGTGTCTTGTTATCGTCAAGATAATCGCGAACACCTTTCAATTTCAATAAAGCCAGCCCCAAAGCTATTTTGGTAGCTGCGTGTGTGATAATCAACACATTTTCATACTCTGGAAACTTGGCTTCGAAAACTGGTATGAACTTCTTCCAGAACAATTGTGCTCTTTGAAAGATCTCGTCCTCTGTTTCACCAGAAAGATCTGGAATCACACCAACAGTGTTATCTCTAGACCATTGGGACTCTTCTACTAAAACACCACCGAAAAATGCACTCAATCTATCATAATCTGCTGGTTCAGGGATGACGCTTCTGTTTTTCTTGTACCATTCACCAACTCCTCTTTCAAGAGCGATATTCAAAGATAACATTTCAGCAATAGGACGACCTGTCTCTACACATCTGTAGAAGGGCGATGATAAAATGAATTGTGGTTTCTCTAACTCTGGCAAAGATGTCAAGTAGGCTGCCAACTGTCTGGCTTGTTCGACCCCATGTGGGGCCAATGGAGGGTCACTGTCGATACCCGTTGGGTTTGGAGGATGTGGCTTGGGCAACCAGTTCGCACGGTAGCCATGTCTAGCTATATAGATGGTTTTCAACGTCATCGAAAAGATTGTCCAGGGGTGTTACTACGAGAATCCAGTCTTCACTCGCAGCAGAAGATTTGTTTAGTTGATTTTTTTTATCGCGACAGTTTACGTAATGAAATATTATCTACTACTAGATTGAATTAATGTACGTATACTATTTTAATTTTACATTAATGGTGTTGTGGTGACAACATGACTCTATGGGTTTAGACCAACATCTCCAATGGGTTTTCGATGATCTTCTTCAATGCTTTCATGAATTCTCCACCAAGAGCACCATCAACAGTTCTATGATCAAAAGTACCAGTCATCTTGATAACATCTTCAAAGACAAAACCTTGCTCATTGACGCTAGATGGAACGGCTTTCTTGTCAGTAGTACCAATAGCAATGATGGCAGATTGAGGAGGGTTGATGATCGAAGTGAAACTGTTGACAGCGTGGTTCATACCCAAGTTGGAAATACAGATAGTACCACCTTGGTATTCTTCTGGGTTCAACTTACCAATCTTAGCTCTCTTACCCAAGTCTTTAACTTCAGTAGAAATGGCAGCTAAACCTTTAGTGTGAGCGTTCTTAACAATTGGGGTGATTAAACCAGTTGGGGTAGCAACAGCGACAGAAACATCAACATTCTTGTAGTTTCTGATGAGGCCTTGTTCTCCCAACCAAGCGGAGTTAACTTCAGGAACTCTCAATGAGGCCAAAGCGATAGCCTTGATTAATAAGTCGTTGACGGACAACTTGTATCTTTCTTCGGCAGTAGCGTTCAAAGATTGACGTAACTTCAATAACTTGGTAACAACAATTTCGGATTGAACGATGTAAGAAGGAGATTGCTGGGTGGATTGAAGTAATCTAGAGGCAATGGTCTTTCTCATGTTAGAGATTGGGATGTCCTCGTAAGTAGCTCCAGCTGGTGCAGCGCTAGCTTGAGGAGCAGCAGCGGCGGCTGGGGCCTTGATGTTTTCAACATCCTTGGCAAGGATTCTACCACTTGGACCAGAACCCTTAACGTTCTTCAAAGAAATACCCTTTTCCAAAGCAATGGTCTTTGCCAATGGGGAGGCAAAGATACGGCTGGATGGTTTGGCAGAAGAAGATGGCTTGGATTCTGGGGTCTTCTTAGGGGCATCAGAAGTCTTTTCCTTGGTCTTCTCTGGTTCTGGTTCCTTGGTTTCTGGCTGTTCTTTTGGAGCTTCAGCACCACCGGCATCTTCGGCAGTGAACGATTCAAAAGCTGGAACATCGCCAGATTCTTCAACGTAAACGGCGATTGGTTGTCCGACAGGTATGTCCTTGGCACCGTCACCGACCAAGATCTTGGCTAAGTAACCTTCTTCTTGGAATTCAAAGTCCATCGAAGCCTTATCGGTTTCGATTTCGGCAATAGGCTCACCTGGGGTCAATTCATCACCAACCTTCTTGGACCAAGAACCGATACCACCCTGGGTCATTGTTGGAGACAATGCAGGCATGTTGATAACGGTGTGTGGTGGGAACTTGGATGAGTAGAAACGAACCATCCGTGGGAACGCACGAGAACATCTGAGCAAGGCGGACATTGTACTAGCAGTGTATAAGAATCTAAAACTTATCGCGATTGAAGAAAGAGTTGGTTAAAGTTTGCTTAATTCATCGATCGCATCAGTGTCTCCCGGCGCGGATATTAAGTTCCGTCAGGGTACGACTTTTTTCGAGTACAGACATCCAGGGCTTTTTTTGAGGGTATGGCTGCACCACTGTAAGTTTCTATTTTAATCTAGATATCGCCATCTACTACATAGTATGAAGTGTTGAGACTCGATTTGGTGGATGGACACTGTTTAGACTTCGAATCTGCGTTGTTAGAATTTTGGGGGGTGAAGTATGATCCTACGTCCATCTGATCGGCCATCATCTCTTCTTCTAGTATGACATCTACCCCTCCATTCTTCTTTAAAGAATCTTTGGATGTTTGCCACAGGAACCGCACTATTCCGCTCCATCCGAACACAGGGTCTACATTAGAATTGAGCCATTTGGAAGTGTTTGGATCCGATGGATATCCAGAACCGATGTTCTGGTCATTGAGGTACTCGCTGGTATAAAGCTTCAAGTTCACATCTCTAGTAACTTTAGCTACCACTGAAGCAGCACTGACTATTGGATATATACTATCGGCTTTTTTCGCTACTGTTATTTCGATACCTGGGAAAAAACCCTTTAATTTCTCTTGATACTTGGCCGGTGGACCAACAGTATCTACATAAATCTCTGTGACATTTACGCCTGATGCAATCACTTCCTTTATCAACTGAATAGTTGTATCATGGGCTTGCGCATTCAAATTATAAGCACCTTCGCCAAGCGAAGACCGAAGCATTCCTGCCAGGATATCTCTCGCCGTCATAGTTCTTGTGGCCCAGCCAACGTTGAAGCTGTCTATTCTCTCGTGTAAATCTCTTCTTTTCCAGTCTTTCAATACTTTTGAAT
The DNA here is from genome assembly GCA_030568655.1 of Suhomyces prunicola. NCBI lineage: Eukaryota > Fungi > Ascomycota > Pichiomycetes > Serinales > Debaryomycetaceae > Suhomyces > Suhomyces prunicola. Next base: position 692,642 of record JAJMGJ010000005.1, read on the forward strand.
CGGCAAATCCAGCAAGCTTTTGGTCCTTCAATGCATATGCTAGACCGTAAACCATGGGCCCAAGTACAGGTCCGCGGCCTGCTTCGTCTATTCCCAACACCACTTCTGACTTTGGGTTTTCTTTTATTACCTTGGGGATTTCGGAATGGTACGTGGTTGATGCAAAGAGTGCTGACTTGTTAACGGAAGCAGGAATCCAATCAATTGGTATACTTGCATCTGATTCACTCGAGTTGGATTTCACGGGCTGGAAAGTTTGACTGAGAGACTCTTCGTCCAATTCAGGGGAAGTTTCTGATATCTTTCTCCTTTTTGTCTCTCTCTCTAATGACATATCTATTCCTTCTATAATGCGTCTATTTACAATCTCTAGTCTTCTCTATTATAGTTTTCAGTACGAACGCGTCTCATATCGATGCGTGCGCCCTCAAAATCGTACTTCTGGCTATACTCCGAAACGAAGACTGGAGTATATGCCAGCTCGATAGTGGTATAGTATGAATGGAACTGATTGATATGTACATTCTCGCTGGAACGTACTCTCCTTCAAAATCTCTGAAGCTGATCTTTTACTTTTTCGTAAGTCAAGAACGTTATGCAAGTTGCGGGAAGTACCCTCACGATATTGGCGCTTACTCCTTTGTAGAACGCTCTCCATCTACCTTCTTCATACCACAAATGCCTTATAACAGACATGATAGAGTGTCCAACTTCCTCGTTGTGATAATACTGAAGTCTAGACTTTACAATCTGAGCAGGATACATGATCACCATGCTAAAGACTTTCGAAAGTGATGAGGAGTAAAGGTACTCTGGTGTAGAGAGTTGCAAGTCCTCACTGGCCAACTTTCTTCTTCTGGTCCAAAAACTTTTCATGTGGTCGTAAAACGTAAATTGAAGGCTTCCCTGTAATACCAGAAACATACTAGGTATTGTTCCCTTCCAAAAACTTAAAATCCCTTCATTTCTGAATATTTGTATTACACCATTCAAGGTGGAACTGTAGGCTCTCAGCTCTCCCCTTGATGTGCCCAATATTCGTGTTTTTAACACCCATATGGGGTTCGTGATCACACTTGTAGAGATTCCCGCCAAAATGGATGAGCCGAAATAATTGAATGTTTCATTTGACGTTTTTATATGATGCTTTGATTCGGCATAAAGAGTGAAATATAATCCCCAAGCTGTTATGTTTCCAATCAAGTTGGGAGATATGCCTCTATAGTATTGCCTCAAAATGTGAATTGTCCTGTATCCTTGAGGATTAAATGGGCCAGTTTTTGAATGTGTTCGGTTGTATGATTCAAGTCCATTTGTATGAATTTTCTTGATTACACTTCTCAAGGATTGGAAGGGTTTAGTGTCCTGACCAATGGATAGTTGTAACCTGATCTTTATCAAGTCCAACGGGTGGGTGATGATAGTGGTGGCGAATCCGGCGGAAAGTCCTGCTAAAACTTCAATTTGTCTTCGGCTTAATGTCAGCAGACGTATTTGTGGTTTATTCAACTCTGACATCTTACAGCATTATTTACGTTCGTAAGATCAGCTGAAAGATGTACGTAATGGTGTAACACTTGTGCAATCAGACGCTAGAAGACTGTGTGTTGCTCTGATATTTGAGATATCAGATAAAACAAAGCTCGCTCAAAAATCAAAAATTAGCACTTCAAAAGATATGTCAAATTATTTTATCAATTAATAATCTACAAGGACAATATCAGATGGTCCTTTTACCTAAAATATCACATATGTGATCAAAATACGACTCCTTTGATTGCAAATCAACTATGTACATTTAAAATTGTGTGAAACATACGGTGCATGTCCTCAAAATCACTATAGTATAGAACACAACTTCTGTTTCAATTGAAATCGTGTGAATGGAAAGTTCAACAGATACCATTTGAAAACGTGGTCCCGTATATATTGTTATATAATCATGATTTCTTCAGCTCGTATCTTTGAATATCTATACTCGGTAATATCGTACATCTCGTATCAATCATCTGCAATTAAGCAGTTGGGAATGGACTCAATAAACTGAATAAGCTTGGTCTGGTTGGACTTGTGGACCATCCCAAGTATAAAACAAATGGAATAAATCCGTAGTGAGCGATGGTCTTTGAGTAGTCTAAAACCTTGGTGATTCTTTCCTTAGATTCATCTGATAAGGTGAATTGGTAGTTCTTTGATGGGGCACTTGGTGAAGACATTATTAACAAATTTATTAGCTAGCTTAAATGTATGTGACTTTTAAGTCGAGTTTCAAATCGGTAAATCCTGAAAAATTTTAATTTAGAGATTATGTAATTAATTATGTAATGACTTCATGTACAGTTCAGGTCAAGTATTTATTATTACTATTCAGTGTTCGTGGGAGTATAGTGTAGAAAGTTGTGGGCCATGTGCTCGCCTGAATCGACACTCCAGGCTTTCACAACCAGAAAAGTTTTGAGTGTGACGGTGATACCTGCGATATTTTTCAAGAATATGATAAAAAACTAGAAGAAGCGGAAAATTTAGAAGGATACTATAAATACGATAGATGATAAGTGTGCAACAAAGATCTATGGCAAAACAGTCAGCTTTGCAATAAAGTATAACACGGCCTCAACACTCTCATTTCACTTCGTTCGTTGGTAATCTCAATATGTATTTCTTCGGAACATTTCGATAGTGAGTTGGTTGCATTGCGTAGAAAAAGTAAAATTGACAGAACGTAATTGCTGCAAACTGTTGTAAAATAAATGGGACTTACATTGTTGAGAGCTATACTTGTAGTACTGATTAAGGTGTTGCCTTCGTATTGTAGTACCGAAGGTATCACCACAACTCTTATTTTATGTTTAGTACATGTAGATGATATAATGATTATTCGTCCAAATTCGTTTATTACAGTAGTTAAATTTAATAGGAAGAGAGGAGTGTTTTGGGAGATATTGCCCTTGACTGCACCCCACTAGTTGCTGCTATAGACTAGTTGTTCGAACCAAGATCACGCAAACGTTTTAAATCTTCAGTCAACTTAGTTAAGATCTCTCCTGTTTTAAGACTTGGATCAATTAGCCTGTAATTTTGTCCCGCCAAATAGAAGCCCAAATCAGTGTTATTAACAAAGCCTTTCAACTTCTTGTATGCACCATATCTATTGCTATACGGTGGTAAGTCATAATCATCAGAATCACCGATTTCGATTATTGACTTAATGAATGGAGTTTTGATCGTTCGAGCACGTTTACCAGATATCAACGAAGTCATTATGGTGCTCAATTGATCCAGATCCAGTAGATGGTTCTTGATAAAAGGACCTGAGGATGATTCGGGAGCTGTTAAGAAGATGGTTCCAAGTTGAACACCCGAGGCTCCCAAAGAAAGATAAAAATCAATTGTTTTTGCATCCATTATACCACCAGTTGGAATTAAAAATGGGGGCTTCGACGAGAAATATTTCTCCACGTATCTTTGAACTGAGAGAAATAACGAATAGGTTGATAAGTTCTCGTCAAGTAAATTTGAGTGCAAAAAATTTCCTCTATGCCCACCAGCCTCATACCCTTGACATACAATCCCAGTGACTCCCGAGTCAATTAGCAATTTTGCTTCTTCCACAGAAGTTGCGGTGGCGAATACGAGAACGCCAGCTTCCAGGAATCGAGCTATAGTCTTTTTGGAAGGAATACCGAAGTGGAAACTTACTACTTTTGGTTTGATCTTGAAAAGATATTCCATTAGTTGGTCTAAAGCGTCGGGATACCGCGCTTCGATCTCTTTGAATGATGCTGTTCCTTTAGCGAACGTGAATTCCAGTTTCGCAGTGGTTGAAAGATTGCTGACTTCAGGCGCTGCTTGATTATACAACTTCCACCAATTAGATATCTGGTGGGGTTGAACTGCATCATCAATTTCATGGCAGAAAAAATTGAGATTCACCACGCTTGAATCGCCTCTGACAAGCGTGTCATACTCTTCATATTGCTCAACCAACTTGCTAACTCCTTGCCGAAAGTCAATTGCGGCTAAAGGTAACGCACCCAATCCACCATGATTAGTGACCTCGGAAGCAAGCTTGATGGTACTTATTCCAGCCATCGGAGACTGTAATATTGGCTCTTTCAAACCAAGACGCTGACATAACCGTGACGATGCTTGATATTTAGACATTTTTAGTCAGTCGGATATCATCCAATTACTCTGTTCCACTTGTAAGCTTAGTTGATATCTTCTGGCCACATGCAGGCATTTTTTAAATCCATGGACATAAGGGTATTTTGTAGCATATTGAATCGCTACTCATTCACCAAGAGACTGTGAGGATAAGTTGCTATGGAAGGTCTCGAAAACGCCGCTGAGTCACACCATCCTAACTTCACATCATATACTCAAGAATTCGCGAAGTGTTGGTTATCGTGCCGTTAGATATCTACTATGCATATTGCATATTTCCGATGATAACTGAGGTCTAGTACATGTAGGCCATAGAGTCAATTTGACACGTGTTTTTATGATATCAATCTTACACCGGCATAAAAAATTCGATAACTTGACACGGCGCGATTCCAATATTGAAGCTTTCAACATGTAGACATAATCGATGGTGTATTTGTTTCATATTTATTTTGGTGTCATGAGTTGAAACTTTGGCACACAAAGAGCAGTCTTTTTCATTATCGTCTTGCACTATCGCGTCTTGTAATACTGACCTTTTCCAGATGCTTTTGCATCTGGATTCCTTTATATCGAGCTACAATGATAAAATAGAATGATGCTTAAATTAATGATCTATAGTATATTTTACCTTCAATGTTGTTGGAAATTCGATCTATTGGTTTTGGAAGAAGTAGTAAGCACCAGCTGCTAATAAAAATACCACGACAGCGATCAAGGTAGAAGAGATTCCTTCTTCCTTGGTAGCTTCAGCAATTCTAGCTTCCTTCAAAACACCTCCTTCAACTCTTCCGATCAACAAGTCCTTTAATATATCATGTGCATCATCAGAGTGTCCGATATCATTGAAAGCTTCGGTTGCATCAGTTCCAGCGACATCAACAACAACTTCTTCCCCACCAGGGTGTTCATCTATGTACTTAGTGACATCATAGACCTTTCCGTTGTAGACAATCCACAAGTCATCGGCTGATTTGTGTTGGGCAACCTCGTCAAATGTGTAGACTTTGAGTTCTTCAGACATACTTAATTCCTGTCTTTATCAGTTTTAGGGAAGAAAGAGATCAAATTTATATTTATGCTCGTTTAGATTAAAATAAATGTTCGGAGCTATCGACTTTGTGTACTTTTATATGACACCAACAGTTTTTGCTGGATTAATAACTGGACTACGCGATGTGAGGTCAACCGGTGTAGCGACCCCTCAGCCTTTTATAAGATACCATTCATCACATGGAAAATGTCCATCCTGCCAGTAGCGGGCATGTGATACCCAGGTATATCCAACAGAAAAAACGAAAGTGAACTCACATGTGCGGATAGCATAGTGGAAAATATAACCTTTTTGGGATTTTTAATCCTTGCAACAATCGCACCACCTGTACAAGATGTTCACTACCTCCAACACTTTAGATCATGGATGCTTTTAGGCTCGCTTCTGATTGCCCGTCTTTAAAAGCCACCGTCCAAGCACCACCGTGGTTTTCAGGTGTCGCCTTGTAATTTTTACTCTCAAGCTAGACTACATATTATTCTACGCTCATACATTAGCGATCATCGCGCAAAATTTGGCCAATGATATTTCTGGTGAAGATAATCAAGGTTTTTTGCCAAAGTAGCACTTCTATCCACTACGCTGACATAATCAGACTACCCAAAAACGATGCATTTCCTAATTCAGAAAAACAAGATGTGGAGGAGCTGGTGCAAATTTCTATACGATGATATTTATGCCAAGATCGTGACAGTATGCTATTTGGCATAACTGGAAGTCAATAGCTTAATTCTTCAACTGTTGAATGAGCATAGATGGTGAAATTCTACTTCCGTGATGAAAGAGGCTGACACATAATTTCATATTCTCTCTTATGTATCCAGCTTTGAAATGTTAGATACGAAAGGCCCTTTTCGCGAGTCAGTATCTCACGAGCATTCGTTGATAAGTCGCTCTTTCACCAATATGATAGAATACTCTATTCATATTCAAAGAGAGAAAATTTGGTAGTGGCAATAAGATCGACCCCGAAATACTATGGCTTTACAATCTTAAGACTAAGAGTTACTTCGAATATAAAAAAGACTACAAACCGTTTCCTTAAATGTACATTTCATATTCAATTCATTTCAGTGATTTGAATATGTAGAGTTATTCAAATGTTGAATAGGTTCAAAAATATGTAGTTGGTTTGTTAATGTCTCGTGTACCAATGATGGGTGTTCCGTTTAATTGCTCAAATTGAAATCGATCCCTTTTGCTTTCAATTCTTCTTGCTTCTTCAACTTCTTAGCTTCGTGTTTTTCTATTAATTCACTCCATTGTTCCTTTGTCTTTGGTTTATCGTTCTTCTCCTTAGTGATTTTGTACCATGAAACAGGATTGAATCTCTTATTAGCATTTTTGAATAAGTCTTCGTGGAAATTTTCTACAACTTCACACTTCAATAAATGACCAGACAATAAGTAGTTGTTCATTGTCTCAGCTGCTACCTTTGCGGTGGCCAAGTTTTCAAACTCGATAAATCCGTAATGCTTCGATTTTCCTGTTTTTTTGTTTCTTGCTATTCTTAAATTTATGATGGTTCCAAACTGGCTGAAGTATGTTTTCATTTCGTTTTCATAGAACCCATGAGGAATTCTTCCAATATATATGATTCCTCTCTGATCTTTACTTGCGACTTTTGAATTTCCAGCAGCTTTCGAGATGGACTTATTCACGGAGTGTCCATCGTCTGTAATTTTCCTTGAAGTAGTCTCAGTAGTTGATTCGGTATCTGAAAGTCCAACAATGTCATCATCACTCTCGTCAGATAATTCTTCTTCCAGTTCCAGCTCGCTTGAGTCAGGTAACTGCAAATCTTGTTCGATTTCTTCAACAGACTTATCATTCTTTTCGGTAGTAACGCTCTTTGGGTTCTTTGTTTGTTTAGCTTCGGCTTGTTTGCCTGCTTTGGATGAAGGCTTACCCATGTTGAGCGTTCTGGTCGTTCTATTAATAATATAGAAGATGGTATCAATAATTTTCAGTTTTTCAGCGATGGGATGAGCTATTCACAAAAATATCCTGCATACAAACTACACTAGTTAGCCTACTGCAAGTTGCAATATCTTGAATGTGGCCACGGTGGGTAAACCAACTACATTAAAATAGTCTCCTTGAATGCCCTGAAATAACAAGCAGCCCGATTCCTGAAATTTAAATCCTCCGGCCACATTTAGTCCCTCTTCCGATTCGATATACGCGTTTATCAAATCCTGCGAGCCGCTAAACATTAAATCAGTGGCTACAATATCGGAGAACTCTGTAATGTTTCCATCAAGAACCTTGAATACGTTAACCGCTGTCAAAACTGTAACTTTAGAATGCTTTTTGTAATGTTCGAACATTTGAAGTTGTTTCGACTTTGTTTTAGGCTTCTCGAATATTTGGCCTCCACAACTTATAATGGTATCCGAGGTGAGTACTAGCAGTGGCTCATCGTGATCAATGATATCAAGTATATGCTTTCCCTTAGTTCGACAAGTTTCAGTAACATATTCTTCGTTAGTGAGACCATCTTTGCTAAGATCCTCTGCGAATGTGGAAGGAATAACATTGATCTTTGCGATATTCAAATTTTTTGACAATATTTCTAACCTTCTTGGCGAAGTGGATCCTAAAATGAACTTGTATGGGGTCAACTGCTCGTGTAAGGGATGGTGAAATGTCATTTTATTGTAAATAGTAGTTCCTGATCAAGTACGCACACTATGGTACTGAAATAATTGGATAGCAACACAAGTAACTGGTTTCTGAGCAGATATCTCCTTCGAAATATAGCGAGGTCAATGGTGTATAGGGTTACACATACAATTATAGCACTGTTGCCTTATAGTCATTTGAGGACATAAACCCTGCAAAATATGTACTGCAAACTAAACTGCAAATAATTTGTTACAGTTTGAGTAGTTATCGAGTGTCCATAGTGGTTGACATAAAAACCTAAGCGTACGTCTCTAGCTAAATATATCGCAGGTTCTCGAAACAGGCCTTGATTACGTTCATCGATGAGGTTATTGTATCGAGAGAATCCACGTGCTTTAGTGGTCTATTCTGAAACACATTCGTTGATAATACAACAGCTTAAAAAGCAGAAGGCTTCAGTTGCAGTTGAGTTGATCTCAAATGAACAAATAAAAAAAGAGAATGGTTTCAGAGTATTGATCAAAAGAGACGTATACGGATGTCTCGGCTTCATAAACATTGACAATCAAATCTTTTTGGCTGTCATTACTGGAGCTATTACCGACGTTGCACATCCAGTGGAGTATGAATCTGTCGATAGAATATTCTCAGTTGATTTTATATCATTGTCAAGCGATGAATGGGATTTTGTCAATTTAGATACAAACGGAATGCCAATTCCCAGCAACAATAATGCTCCATCTGATGAGATCAACGACTATGCCAGATCTGTCCATCCATGTCAAGATTTGAAAAAGTTATTGTCTAATGGTTCATTTTATTATTCGGGGAATTTTGATTTGACTTCTTTATTACAGAATAGAGGCATTAACAACAAGAAACTACTTCAAGAAGACTATGAGGATGGTGTTCGTAAAATGAATGTTGAGCACTATCAAAAAGACTACATGTGGAACTCGTTTATGATGGACGAATTAATCAAATTTCGTTCAAATTTAGACCCTTACTTACAATCGATTATGGACGATAATGGGTTTTTAACGACAGTTATTAGAGGATTTGCAAAGACGACAAGACTCAACTCGACAGGAGACACAATCTCTATCATATCCAAACAATCTTGGAGAAGAGCTGGAACTAGATTCAATGCTCGAGGTATTGACGACAATGGGTTTGTCGCAAATTTCGTGGAAACTGAGTTTATATTTAACAATCCCTCGAAGTCGGCATTGTTCTCTTTCGTTCAAATTCGTGGTTCTGTCCCTACTTTCTGGGAGCAAGATTCAACGTTGATCAATCCCAAAATCACTCTCACAAGATCTTTAGGTGCAACTCAACCAGTTTTCAATAAGCATCTCAGTGATATATGTAACAAGTATGGGGTATGCCATATCATAAATTTGTTATCAAAAACAAAGCCTGCCGAAGTGGCAGTACTGCGTCGATACCAGGAACTATATTCAAATTCAGACTATGTGAATGAAGTCGAGTTTACCAACTTTGACTTCCACCACGAAACGAAGCCACTGAGTGGTGGATTCGCAGGAGCAACGAAGATATTACCTATGTTGCGCGAATCATTAGAACAGTTTGGATGGATGTACTATGATAGTGAGCACGGGGAAATGTGCACTCGTCAGAATGGAGTATTTCGTACCAATTGTCTTGATTGTTTAGATAGAACAAACTTGATTCAACAAGTGGTTTCTCTGTTTGTTTTGGAGAACATTCTTAAAAGTCAAATTCGGGGCCCGGGAGATGGTTACAGAGACAGGGCAAGGGTTGAGGAAATCTTGAACAAGCACAATGCAATGTGGGCTGATCATGGTGATTCAATATCTCAGATATATACTGGTACTAATGCGTTGAAGTCATCGTTTTCAAGATCTGGCAAGATGAATATCGCAGGGGCTTTGTCAGACGTAACTAAATCTGTTTCTCGAATGTATCAGAACACCTTTGTTGACGGCAAAAAACAATCGACAATGGATCTCCTTCTTGGTTACGATGCAAGAAATTCAACTAAAGTTAGAATTTATGATCCTATTAATGAACATGTGGCATCGAAATTAAAGAGTAACGCGAACATGTTCACAACTTGGAATGATATCACGATTTTTGTGGGAACGTACAACTTGAACGCTCTTGATCCGGATTTGGTGAAAACAGATTTATCTCCTTGGTTATTTCCCCCTGACAATCAAGACTTTGAGATGCCCGACATCTACTCAATTGGACTACAGGAAATAATTGAATTGAACGCTGGCTCAATATTGAATGCAGACGCAACTAGACCAGCGAAGTGGGCAAGCATTATATCGAAACAATTGAACCAACATGGTGAGCAGTACTTGTTATTGAGAACTGAATCTATGTCTTCGATGTGTATGTTCCTATTTGTCAAAAAGTCACAAGTTCATAACGTAACTCAGGTTGCGGGCTCATCTAAAAAAACTGGTTTAGGAGGTATGACAGCAAATAAGGGTGCATGTGCAGTAAGATTTGAATATGGACTGACTTCATTTGTATTGATTACGTCGCATTTGGCTGCAGGCACAAATGCCACTACCGAAAGGCATAATGACTATATGACGATCATGCAAGGTTTAACTTTTGTCAGAAATATGACCATCAAAGACCACGATCATATCATTTGGTTCGGAGATTTGAACTACAGAATAGCCTTACCGAACGAGCATTGTCGCTCATTAATTGAGCACGGCGCTTTTGATGAGTTGCTTGCAGTTGATCAGTTAAATACGGAAATTGTTCAAAGAGGAGCCTTTCAAGGATTCAAAGAAGGTTCAATCAAGTTTTATCCAACGTACAAGTTTGATAAGGGTACTTCCAACTATGATAGTTCCGAAAAACAGAGAGTTCCATCGTGGACTGATCGAATTTTGTACAGAAGTGCTAAAGGGTTAGATGGTTTGAAACAATTAAACTATAACTCTTCTATGGAAATTTTTGTGAGTGACCACAAGCCGGTATTTTCCACCCTTCAAAGTAAAGTGGAATTTGTTGATCGGGAGAAGAAGAAAAAACTATTCAAAAGCTTATATAAGAGTTATAAGGCAGAAAACGGCAACAGCGAGACGTCCCTTTTAGAATTAGATTCGAATTCTGTCAATTCGAAGACTTCTGCATCATCTGCAAACAGCACATTCACAATCGACACCTTATCGGAAATGAACATTATGGATGACGACTTCGGTCCAAGCACTGGTGCCAAAACTCCAACTAGAACAGGAAGTTCAAATACACCACGAAGAATCCCCCCACAACCACCGAATAGCAGGAAGCAGGCAAATGAAAACCTCAATTATACACAACATAAGGCTCCTAGAAAATTACCACCACCACCAGATTCATATGCCAATTCCACAGCGCCACCCCCACCTCCACCTAGAAAGCTGAACTCACAACTTGTGAACAAGGTTAGTGAACCTACTAGACCACCCATTGGATTTTCATCGACTCCATTAATTCCTAGTAGATCTAGTTCAAGTACACCTTTCAACGGATCACCTATAATCTCTCCAAATCACACAAGCCAAGATATTGTTAAACCAATGATCCCATCCAAGCCGTCTTCCCTAACTAGTAATAAAACTTCAAAGCAAGACGAAATATCAAGCATAGATAATTCCGAGACCCCAAAAATTGAAGGGCCAAAACCTTCTATCAGAACTAATAAGACTGCTTCTCAAGGTAATTCAATCACACCCATGGGGTCCATGTCAGATTGGAAACCACTAGTACCTAAATAACTAGAGTGCGGAGCCCTCTTAAATACGTAAATATACCAGTTCGACGGGAATATTTGGTAGTGTACATACCATTTGTAAGTTTAAATAACCATATAGTCCGGTAGAAAGGTATAGACCGAAGACAACAATCGGAATGAGTAACAGCACGAAAAGAATCAAATTTGTCTCGATATCAGTACCTGTGGTCTATGGAAATCACGCAGTAAGGCTAACACCGGAAAAACGAAAACCGAATACTCCTGTTGATCACACTCATGAATGGACAGTATTCTTCAAACCATTATTAAACAACATTGACCTAACGCCTTTAATAAAAAAAGTTACATTTAAACTACATGAAACTTACGAAAATCCTGTAAGGTCAGTGGAAGAGCCTCCATATCAAGTTACTGAAACTGGATGGGGTGAATTTGAAATCATCATTAAAATACACTTTCATTCTGGTCAAGAATTAGGAATAAACGAGAAGAATTTCCAAATATTTCATGGTTTAAAGTTACATCCCTTCAATCCTCAACAACCACCCAAAGAAAATGGAGAGGTAAATTCAGTTCTATATGATGAGTTGGTATTTCAGGAGCCAACCGAAAAAGTGTTCGAGATTTTGACTCAAAAACCGCTGAACTTGCTTCCATATAAACTATCAAGCCCGGATCGAAGGGATCAAGAGTTTATACGAACAGACGAAACCGATGAACTTGCTAGATTAGAAGTCTACATAAACAAGGTCAAAGAAGAGATTGAGAACCAGCATAATGGCTACAAAGACTTGGAACAAGAAAAGTTAGCATTGCTTCAATAATCAGTGAGGGAATAAATTTTCATTGCGTTAGGTACAAAAGACACTCATCTATAAAAGAACCAAGTTCAGCTAGACTGATTCCAAAACGTGCGTAAGTTGAACCCCCCTCTAATCGAAAACTTTTAGTGTGGTTCTTTCTTTCTACACTTGAATTTTCACGAATGACTAATGGGACGAGACACCTTATATTAAATTCATCATCAACCAATAGGAAGTAATTGAGAGGATAGTTTCCTCCCCCTAAAGGATCAATGATATTTAATTCAGAAGCTAATCGAAAACATTGGTAATTATTCGAGATATCACAACGGTCGTGTGATGCTTCTTTGTGATAATTGCATGTTATAAACAACACAGAACCATGGCTGCTCCTTGGAAACATGTCGCGGATAGAGCCTATAAATTCTTTTCCTTGGGCGCCCAAAAAAAACACGAACTTATTAGAGCTATCAGCACTGGTAACACCCCTGTTAGAAGGATCAAATAGATTATTTTGCAGAAGACAACCTTGCCAATCAAGGGAGTAGTTACTAACAACCCCTGAAGGAGCTTTCAATTTAGGCGCAATTATCTCCATCATAGTTTCGACCGCATCTCTTGATAACTTCGTAGCCATTTCTTTGTCATTTAGGCTGGCAGGTCTTTTGATTTTGTGATGATCGGCAGTCTTTCTGGACCTGAACCGTTCTTCGATTGGGTTGAAAGGATAGTCGAGTTCATGATGACTGAACACATCTTTGAAGCATGCTAATTGATCTTGGGTGCAACAATCGAATTGGCGCTTCATGTAAGTACTGCCAAAGACAACTGCGAACTCTTCGACTAAATAATATCCCGTGACGATCGAAAAACGCGAGAAACAAACTAACCAGCCTTCTTAAATTTTAAAGAGGGGAAGCCGACAATTTGCGCCAAATAGAATGTATTTTCATTATAGAGTAGTATGTATGTATTTATTCGTTTTAAACAAATTAATCTTCTCGTCTTCGGTTTCTCAGGTTAACTCTTCAAAAAGCTCGGTATATACCGAAAATAGAAGCACGCTATATAGAAAACAGCTAGAAACTAGATCCTGCTCGCTCACCTATTGATTTTCGGCTATGCACCACTCGATCTATATAAGAATATCTGAGCAGTAAGACCAAAAATAAACCGTCTTAAAACGATTTACTCATAAATCCATCGTAGAAGAAAACAATCAACATTAACAATAAACCTAGATTTAACTATACTTACTGGTTGGCAATTAAATAGTATTGATTAGAATGAGACTAAAATCCAGTACTGCCAACAGTGTACCTAGTTGAAAAAGAATATAATAAAAAATGCACTAAAAACTTCTGTTTTGTCCCTAGCCCAATCACCCATTTCATCAAAATTGAGGTGATTATCCGAAATATAAGTAATTCAAAACCTTCTACCTACGTTAAACTATGCAACCTCTTATATTTATGAAGCTCGTATTCCAAAGTAATTCATAGTATACATCACAATCGTAACTATTTCATGGCGAATAATCATGCAAAGAATACAAATTTAAAACCTCACTTATACCCTGAAAAAAAAATAAACTATTGCTACAGTCTACTTCTGGCCATGCTGTTCCTAACATTACTTTGTCCAAAAAGGACAAACCTATTCTCTTATCAATGGATTGACGTAACATCTAAAATATTAACCGGTCTATCACTCGAAATGTGACACATGTTTCTCACCTACTATGGACGGATCAACTCTACTGTTTCTGAACAGAGAATTAATTGCATTACTGCATATCTCCTGAAATACTTTTTCACTTGTAAATAGTGATTTCTCAAACGGTGCTGGATCAAATGAATCAAAGGTAGAAAACTTCCGCTATTTCCCGAAAATGTTACGCAGAATTCGTATTCAACACAACCCACCCTCAAGATAATCTGTATATGAGAACCTCAAGTATAAGACTGCTTTCCCGTATCAAGCTATTGAATTGAGTTAAAACCAGTACCTCTGATAATAGTTTGTAATTACACTTTCGGGCCATTAAGAAACATTGACCAGCTTCTACACATATAACTCGACATCCTTTCTAAAGCAACTAATCAACTCGAAGATCACTTCTAATTAAATAATCAAATGCACCAATTATCCGGACCTTACCTCTTATACTTCCTCAAGTAGTTCCCCGATTCCAAGGATCAACTCTACAAAACTACATGCTGGTCAGCGCTAGAGAAATGATCCAATTTCTCGCAAGCGCGAAAATTCACATTCACGATGGAACTATCGAGAATTTCAATAGGCTACTGTCATTAAGTGCATACTAATATTTAAAAGATTAACTTTTAACGATTACATTAAAAATGAACACTACAAGAATTACGACCGAGAAGAAACTTAGTTACCCAGATTCAATATCAGCACTATTCACTCCTCTCAAAACAATAATTTCCCACACTGTAATATGCCGATAGCATGACCGTATTCGGTCTGTCAATTACTTTTCACATAAATGTAACGAACCCTGAAACTTCCCCAGAAAGAAATTTGCTAAAATGTGATTTAGTGAGCTCGCAATCATACAATCATAAACGTCTCTACATTATATTATACCTCTGGAGCAACTCTTTGAATGCTGTACAATTTAATTGGAGAGGTACTGTGCTGTTACAAAACAACAACATACATAGAAAAGCATTCTCCGATTCCAATGTAACAACATGATCCCTACTCTTTGGCAGCATTTGCTTACAAACGAACACACTAAGGATCGTATGTATTCTCTTGCGCGTCTTAAATACAAAGCGCACGATACAATGATTTATGGCTGATTCGAGTTCCAGGAACATAATCACTGCAATTAGCATGACTTCGTATTTCAAATGGACCATTCCCCACAACCAGAAATTCTCTTGCTCTTCCTTTAATTTGAATGCCACTGCTATAGCGGGTGGGAAGTTCCACCCAGGCAATACTGAATATTTTTTAATGATATATATAGCTATTGATTACTTTTGATAAGTAGGTGACCAAATTCATCATACCAGCAAAGAAAACAACTTTCTATTCCCCGATATCATAGATAGGATTTAAAGGACTAGTGAAGGAGTTATTGCTTCGTTCATATTTATAAAGGGTACAAATTACTCACGATCGATATATATATAAGGCGATATACATAACACGTAAGTAATTATAATCTGGATCTTACAAGTTTGTTACAAAATCACGCATCTCGGGCTAGATGGGTAGACTCTAGCCGGGATATTTGAAGTACTCCCAGTTCATAACGTAGATTAATCTCATTAACGTGTGTTGACTTGATCCCGTAAGTTAGACTATAATTATTACGCCACTTAGTGATAATTTATTTTCCTTGGTATTCTTTAAAGCTACTTTGTAATTTATCTTTGAGAAGTTTGTTGAGAGTATGTTGCTTGACGCGTAGACTGGCTCAAAATTGCTGCAAACAAGCGACTTTCGCTCGATTGATCGCGACGTTTTACATCTATTAAATCTACCAACTGTGTACACATACTCTACTATTCTACTGCATAAGAAGCTCATATTTATAATTGAGTTTTTTTTTTTGGGCTTGGACTTGATATAGTTTCTCCTCTGGATCCTTTTTGCCTCTCTTCTTTTATTCTGTTTCTGGATCTCCTGTGCTTTCTTTTCCTTATTCGCCTCCCCGAACAGCGAATACTCGCCCAACTATATCCTGACACGACTTTTGACCGTCGACTTTCGAGTGACATTGACCACCGTAATTGGTGAAGAGGTCAGCCAATGTATTAGAATTATTCGTTGAAGTTAGTGTAGATGCAACTGTCCTGGAGAGAGATAATTTGGTCACCATGGCCAAGTCATTACCTTTGAGGATCAGTTCATAGTTTCGCCATGAAGGACTATATGGTTATTTTGCTCTACTACGTAAATCCAATAATAATCCTGCTATATTCGAAAGATTAGCTGAATTTCAATGGTGCTTCCAAAATCTCATCCAAAGATCGGCAAATAAACCCACTTAACGAGGATGTGCATACATGAAGAAGAATGGTGGATAAATTCAGACTTAAAAGTATGTCTTCAAGGTATAACGTAAATTAGACTAAATAATACAAATTGGTAAACTAAAATAATTGGCTGGAATAGCAGTCGCTCTAATTGGAAGCAGAGGAGTACTTTGTCACAGCTCTAGTCCCTTCCGAAACGGCATGTTTTGCTAATTCGCCTGGTAAAATCAACCTAACAGCCGTTTGGATTTCTCTTGCTGAGATAGTTGACTTTTTGTTGTAGGCAGCCAACTTCGAGGCTTCTCCAGCAATTCTTTCGAAAATGTCGTTGACGAAAGAATTCATAATAGACATGGCTTTTTGAGAAATACCGGTATCTGGATGTGTTTGTTTCAATACCTTATAGATATACGAAGAGTAAGTTTCCTTTCTGGTCTTGCTTTTCTTCTTAGTATCGGTTGAAGAAGAAGCTGTCTTTTTAGCAGCTGGCTTTTTTTCAGCTGGTGCCTTTGAAGCTGGTTTCTTTTCTGCTTTTGGTGGTGCCATTTTTGAAGTGTATAGAGGTTACAATCAAAAAAGAAAAAAGTAAGTTGTGGGAATCCGGAAGGTAAGTTCGTTTTATACAAACGCTTTAGCAAAGCTTGTTATTAACCAACCTCGCGGTTACGCGTGATTTTTTGCAGCACCCCTCGCGGTGGTGTATATATTCTGTTGTTTGTAAAATATCATTTTACGCATGCAGTCTGAAAAATACTTAGTCCGATAGCGTTTCTTGACTTACACAGCTGAGGCGTAATTATAGGTCTTGTCACGTAGCTATCTCAACTCTATCGCGCAGATAAAGGTGTAAGATCTACAGCTGCAAAGCAAAACAACATTTTGCGTCTTGTTCAGGTATAATATAAATCAGAATAAATTCTATTTTCAAATCATTCTTCCAAATTTTAATCAATTTTTTAGTAACAAATTAATATGTCTGGTGGTAAAGGTAAAGCTGGCTCTAGTGAAAAAGCATCAACTTCAAGATCTTCCAAAGCAGGTCTTACTTTTCCAGTCGGAAGAGTTCACAGATTATTAAGAAAGGGTAATTACGCTCAAAGAGTGGGATCCGGTGCCCCAGTATATTTGACGTCTGTCTTGGAGTACTTGTCCGCTGAAATATTGGAATTAGCTGGAAATGCTGCAAGAGATAACAAGAAGTCGAGAATTATTCCAAGACATTTGCAATTGGCAATTAGAAATGATGAAGAATTGAATAAATTGCTCGGTCATGTAACGATTGCTCAAGGTGGTGTGTTACCTAACATTCACCAAAACTTGTTACCTAAGAAGTCCGGTAAGTCTGAGAAGGCAACCGATTAAACCAACAATTAACTGCTTAAACTTGCTTTATTTCTAAAGGAGTCGATTAGAACTCTGTGTATTATATAGAAGTTTGTATAACTTTTTGAACCAAAATGGGTATAAATATGATTGATGCTAAAAATCTTGATGTAATCTTATATTTCGCATCTATTTATCAAAATTACTGCAAAAATGTTGCAATTATTGTGGGGTTAATTTAGCGTGTGAGTAATTTGTATAATGAGTGAGCTACCCTACAGATCATAAAGCATCATCACCTGTAACTTGAAGTAATCTAATTTGAGTGTTTTATTATTACCGGAAGACTAGTAGTGCTAATTGATAGGTTTGCAGTGATTAGATAGTTTCGGCCCATGATCGGTTCTCTGGGCCCACACGTGACCATGACTCTCTAGACTAGGTATCATGTGAAAACAACTCTCGAGAGTTAGAAACAATGACTGGTCACTCAAAGTGTTTATTATCTAGAATCCCAAAGTTCAATGGCACTTCAATTTAATCAAAGTCGTCGAAGTAACTGGAAGTTGAATGTAACATCAGGTGCAGTTGTTATCGGTGCAACATACTTGGTGTTCAGAACTTTTCCCCATCTTGGTACTTCAATAAGTGAACTTTTACTAGGAACCAAGGAAGACGAAGATGCAAGAAAAGATTCAAGTGAGAGTAACATCAACGAAGAGAACCACGACCCAGTGGAAGTTAAGCTGAACGAATCTTCCACAGATTCCCTAGAAGAGAGTGCAGTCGATATTACTCAAAGCCAGGTCGATGTCGCGGAATGGAGTAGCGCCAATTTAAAAAGTTGGCTAGGAGAAGTAAGTAAGCTTTCTTGACGTCGAAGTCAAGCATTTTGGAAAATTACTAACTAAAACTAGAAAGACATCAATACTCCATCGAATACTTCTCACGATAACCTTGTTGCACTTGTTAAGTCCATTCAGGAAACTTCTTATGACATATAATCTAACTGAAGTTTTTGTTCGAATAATTTATATAATTCAGAATTTCTTACTCAGAAGGTAGACCCGGAGTATAATTAAATTAATATTTACGATACTTTCTTGTAAAGTTTGTAGTATAGCGAATTGCTTACACTATTTAATTGACTTCGCCTTGGAGGAGGCAGTCCATTTGCTGAGCTGCTCCTCAAATAGTTTTCGAGTCAAGCCTTTGGACTCATCTTCGACGTAGGCAAAGTGACAGTTTATAGAATTAACATCTTGATTTCTCAATTCGTCATCAAACAAAATAAATTCACCATTCCTTAAATTATCTTCCAATCCCAACTGTTTTGCTGCTTTTGAAATATGTTTGATTTTGGAACCTTGGCCCCATTGCAAAGAGTCGAAATACTTTATGGCTGGAATTCCTCCAATTAAGAAGAGTGAGAGCAATTCTTGTGCAACTCTAGGAGTGGCCGTCCTACTGGCACCAACTATAGTGACATTATTTTCTGCCAACTCCAACACTATTGATTCGACCTCCTTGTAAAGTTTGAGGGTTGTTCCATATTTGTCAATAACCTCGTTGTTTTTCAACTTTTTGAATGGCATAGATACATGTGTATCACACCAACATGGCCACAACGTATAGTCTAAATCGAAAACCACAACCGTTGGGTACTTATACTCTCCCATTATTTCGCCCAAGTACGTGACACAGAATTTAAAACTTTTGCTGCACCTCACGCATTTGGTAGGGACCACACGCATTTACCCCATTCGTGCGCTCTTATCAAAAAGGGGATGATAACCCCTTACGAAGGCGAACGCTTCAGAGTTGTAATTAACTCACGAACTACAAATTTTAATACTAAACTATTAGAAAAAGTTAGCTGACTAGTACTATCGATTCATCTGATATAAAAAATGGGACATTCAGACGAAGAATTGACTATAAAAGTCGTTCACAATGTCTATTCAAATCTGATAAAGCAGCTCTCCAAATGCAGTAAGCTTAAGTGTACAGGCTTTCAAGAAATAGCTTCAAAGCAAGCATTGGTCAGGTTTCTCATCAACTCAGGTTTAGAGCTTAAAGATAGAAATTCATCAGTTCAAATTTTGAGAAAGTCCAAGAAGCATGGATCATATGTTGCTTTAGACTCGGAGAGTGACTTTAGGCTTTTAGCTAGAAGTTTGATGGTCAAAAGTAGGGTCAAACTTTTGATCAACGAATCAACTTCGAGTGGTAGCTCTTCAAATTTTGACATCGGTGAAACTAAACAAGAAGAAGAACCTGCAAGTAGCCAGTCACTTGGAAACCCTGACTCTTTGGACTCGAAACAAGTCAGATCTTTCGATATTGTTCACGAGGGTACAATCTGCGATGGTTGTAACCCCGAAGAAACTGACACTATCGCCCCTTTGAGAGGTATTAGATACAAGTGTTTAGTATGCGACGATTTCGATTTATGCGGAGCATGCGAAGCTCGGTATCGCGATCAAGGACTTACAACGGGAGACCATTGTAACCTGCATGCAATGGTCAAAATAGTCGATCCCAAAGAAGATGTAAGTAGATTATTGAGTCAAAGAGATTCAGACTCGTTCAGATTTATTGAGAAGTCCGATTTGCATGATTTATTCTACGATATTCCACTCGAAGAATGCGGAAAAGAATCCAAGGTTAAAATTGAGAGTGCCTTATCGAGTGAAGGGGTTGTTGCATTCTTTCATAAGGTAGACAAATATGTGAAAAACTCGGAAAGGTACGAGGAACTAGTATCACTCCTCACAGATGAGGACGAATATGATCTGGAAAATAATAATGATTTAGCGTTTACTCGTTTGAAAAGTTTAATCGAGCTGAAGTACTCTTCAAAGATTGCACATGAAGACAAAGATATTAAAATGAACGGAAACAGTCAAAATGCCGAACCTGATATGAATAAGAATCTAACAGGTGGTGTAATAATCACACCCAAAAAAGTTGGCTCGAGCTCCAGACTAATTTCGTTGACTTTGAAAAATAGATCGAAGGCAACTATTAGTGGAGGTGACTTAAAGTTTAGGTTTTTCAACGCAGAGGCTTCAGAGGTCACTTTGATCAGAAATGCCAATTTTATCAGACCAGGACAACAAAGGTTCTATAATCTTGGATCTTTGGATGACAAGTTTGACCAGTTACCTGACTTAAATGTTGAGATCACCTCAAAAAGTCACGTAATGCAAGGATCTTATAGTAGTACAGACTCGTCAATATTAACATTAAAGGCAAGAAATGCAGGGAAAATAGTTGAAGAAAACACTAATTTGAGCATACTTGATGAAAAAGACTTGGTTGAAGTGACTATGGTTCCGAAGACTAGTTCCATATCTTTGGTCATTATTCACAATAAATCATCTAAGGAAATCGATTTGTCAGAAGTGAAGTTAGAAGTAGTCAATTATTTGGGAACGGCTGTTAGTTCGGTACCAATCAGAAAAAGCTATGGAATAGCTCCAGGAAAAGTAAGCAAGTTCAATATTGCTCTAGTTAATTCCCACATGAAATACCCCTTTAAATTGGTATTGCGGAGTCACCTTTACACTGGAGTGTGTGAGTTGAGTCACAAATGCTTGTCAGGTAATTTGAAATTCTCGCAAAATAGTCGAATGGATGGACAGGATTCGGAATCCAGATTAAGAGGTCTGAACGAGTTTAAATCTGACACCGAGTCAATTGACGAGGAACTTGAGAGGGGCGACCTGAGTAGTAGTGTTGATCCAACTTCAAATAAGCCTAAAAACTCACAGACATCTTCTATTCACTCAATAGTGTTACCATCGTTGCCTAGGGAATCAATGTTGGATTCAGTTCAATCTATCTCGGAGTATTTAGATGCGAAATCTTCAAACAGCGAGAGGATTGAAAAAAGAACTGAATCTGGCTTGGAAGATGGAGAAGAGGATTATGACATCATTAGTGTTGAGGGTGAAGATAACTACTCAGATTACGAGATGTTGTCACCATCTTTTTCAAATCAATAAACCATTGAGAATGTGAATATGGTCGTTGCCTAATATCCATGTGTGTACGTTATTTTTTTCTAGTTACCAATTTGTCGATAGGGCCGTATTTTGTACTGCAATTATTTTGTTTTCACGTTGTACTGCGTCTTCAGTAAAGTTATGTTTGATGTTAAAAATGTAGTCGTGTACGGCAAAGTAGATCCACGCGATATTTTAGTAGGTTTGATAAATGAAATTGATTGAAGGAGCAGAGAAACATTAACAGAAGCTCCAACAAGTATGAGTGCCGAAATGAGAAACGAGCTCGATGACAGGAGTGATGGTAAGTATTTTAGTGGCTAGATATACGTTTTTGGTATTTAAAATGTTATGATTACTAACCGAAATAGAGAATATATACCGCGAGAAGTGCAAGGACTTGAGAAGAAGAATTACTGAGGTAGAGAGCAACAATGAGGTGGCAACCCTTGCATTGTCGAGAACGAAGGCTGTGATCAGAAGGTTGCGTTTAGAATATGTGGTGTTATTAGAGAGACTTGAAGAGCGTGCAATTCATATTCCTAACGGGATTAATGCATTTGAAGAAATGGCTTCTCCCCCTGCCGCCATCGTATTGGAAGAATCGTCCAATAAATCTATATCCAAAATTTCTCGAAATGGTATCTCCAAAAAGATCAAAAAGTCGAAGAGCAGTCCTTTGTCTAATAGCAGTCAAAGCGGATCGAAGAATCAAAAAACCAGAGATCCAGACTTGCCTAAGAGGCCCACCAATGCCTACTTGATATTTTGTGACATCGAAAAAGACAGAATCAAGCAAGAAAATGAAGACAAAAATCCTGGGGCAAATAACGATCTTTCTAAGAGTATGACAGAGGCTTGGAAAAACTTGGGTGACGAAGATCGCAAACCATATTACAAGCTCTATGAGGACGATAGAATAAGATATCAAAATGAAATGCTTGCATACAACCAAAAGAAACAATTCATCAGTGTGGACATCGATGATAAAAAGCAAATAAAGAAACAAAGACTTGATTCTGACTTAGCTGGTCCAGAAGACGAAAGAATTGACGAGAGTGTAGATAATGCAGAGGAGAGAGATACCAGTTTACCTTTCTCTAAATCAAGTGTAACTGATACCAATGCTAACAGCAATAGAGATGGTGAACCAGAATCGAAGTTATTACAAGGAAATATTGGAGTGAACGGTGGGGAGAACAATACAGTTGGTAAAATTCAAAATGCTGGTAGTGTACCAATTGCTAATGAAGAGGTGGTGACAAATTCGGAGATCGAAAGGGGAGATGATATGAAAGAAGCCTCTACGAGTGCAGAGACTCAAACCAATACAGAATGATGAGGGCCCAAGTAAAGTTTTCTATCACTAAATAATATATACATAAACCGACTTAACCTTTAGACCTAATTAAACCGCTTTTTCTTGGAACGATAATATCCGTTTTCATCTTTCTCGTGTTTACGCTTCTCTCTACCTCTTTCGTGTTTTCTCAACTTCTTCTTTGCAGCAATATCGGGCGTAGTCATTGCAAGTTGTGCCTTTTTTGTGCGTCTTTCTTGTCGTCTAGCATCAACCTGTTGCTTGACCTTCGAATAAACTCCAGTATAAACCGTAACACCTAGCTTGCTCTCAATCATTTGCATACATTCTAGCGTGAGGTTTACCAATTCCTCTTCTTCCTTGCTGCTCTGCGGATCCAATTCCGTAAAGTTGTATAACGCAAGAAGAATTTTTTCTGAGACTTCTGGTAATCTCGAGTTGCTAGTAACTTGTACTAGCATTGCAACTAACTTGATAGAAGACTTCTTCGAATTGAAAGACTCCTTATAGTTATGTTCTTGTCTCATGATTGAGCAGGTTTTAGAAATAAGATAATCATTGGCATAAACCTTCTTGTTTTCATTCTCAGTTTCTGCTTCAGGGTCAGATTCCCATTTGGTATTACTGAATTCCCACTTCATAGCTAATGTGAGCAAGTTTTTGATAATTTGATTTCCTAGTTCTTCGGTTATAGATGGGGCACCCAATTGACGCAAAAGTCTATAACTTATAGTCTGTACCTCGTAGTTAGTTAAATTCATTTCGGACTGTTCCAAATTTGTTAATAGTAAACCAATCAAACGACAAGAGATCAAACGTATCCATGCGTGAGGATACAACATGGTTTTGATGATATACTGCCAAATGGATTCGAAAGTTTGGGTGAAGACCTTTTCGCGAAGACTCGAGCAGATGGTCGAAAATACATTCAAAGCGGAATACAAAAGATCCCACTCAACACTTTTATCACTCTCATCACCATTGCTGGAGGCTTTCAAAACTTCTTGAATGTTTTTCAAAGCCACACCATCTAAAGCCTTATTAGCTTCATAGCCAAATTGGGAAATATAGATTTTGTAGATATTGAAACCACAACGTTTCAACTGATCGTTTGAAGAATTAATCCAAGCGAAGCAATATTTTTCCAAGTTTTTCAAGACCTTGTCATCTATTTTCTTGAACATACTGGCGATAAGGGAGGTGGCCATTTCTCGACATTTGCTCGAATCATCAGATGCAAGAACATTTGCCAATGAAACAAAGAAGGAAGATGCCAATTTGCTTAACAAGGCATCGCTAGATTTCATGATGACTAAATGAATCAACTCCATGACAGATTGCCTACCAGACTCAGTAGGGTAACTCAAATTATTGACTAAGAATTTGAACTGCTTTTCTAACTTACCTCTTCCTTGATCATAGTCTATCAAAAATTGGTAGTAGACACTTCTGGACATATCTCTTATTTCTTTCGAGTGATTAACGACCATGATTTTGGAGACTTTCTCCATGATGTCGTAAACCTCAGGAATCATTACATGCTGAGAAACGACTGCTTTCAAAAAATTGAAAGCCAAACCTTGTTTGTTGGGCTCTTCGAGATCTGGTTGAATTCTGACTAAAATGTAACGGATAGCTGATTCAGTTAAGTCAATTTCTGGTTTGTGACGAATAGTACTTGCCAAAAATTTCAAAGAAGCTTGACATATTTCAGAATTCGTAGAAGGAGAATCCTTGATAATTTCCAATGAAGTTCTGGTACAGGTCTCAAAAATCGAATTCTCTTTTTCTTCGAATGGTAATCTGATAAGCAGATTAAGGATTCTCAACGCAGAAACAACAACTCCTTCGTTGTCGGACTTCAATCCTTCTTCTAATGTTGGTATGAGACCTGAAAGGTTAGATACTGTTGACAAATGTTCGTTTCTTGAAAGTGCTGTTCTCAATAGTTCGAATGAAAACTTTTGTAAGGTATGAATATGAATATTATTGCTGACGTGTGCCTTTCCTTGCTTGGAATTCAATTTGACCAAGAAATGATCTTCAGAAGCTTTGACAGGCTTAATAGAATGTGAGTCGTTTTTCTTTTCGAAGGCCATTTGATTGATTTCGTAACAAAGTAAAAGAATATCCGTCTTAGAAGCCTCTTCGTTATGGTTCAATCCCAATGCATATCTTCTCAACAATTCATCCAACTTATTTTGAGTTTTCAATGAAATGTTCTCTTTGAATAAAAGTTTGATAGGCTCTAACAATTGTTTGAATAATAATAAGTTAATATTAGCGGACAAAATTTCACCAGTATCGAAACTCTTTTTGAATTTAACTTCCTTCATCTTACTATGATATCCTTCCGCATCCTTTTCTTGACCTGCTGCACCGAATATATCTTCCATGATAATATCAATGATTAAATTTGATGAATCGTTCAAGTCACCGAAGTTCAATTGGTCCGAAATAGACGACAACAAATGATGTACAGTAAAACTCAAAACGTGAATTTGCGAACCTCTCGATAACGCAGTCTTCAACTCTTGCAATATAAATTTGAGGTATCGAGGGCCCAAAAGTGCAAGGATTCTGCACAAAGATTTTCTTATCGCATCTCTCAACTCTTCAGATCTGGATCTCATTACCTGACACATACTCGTCAAAATACTAGGCAACTCACTTTCAATTTTGTCGTCTGCAATGCACATGATCAATGAACACAATGCTTCTGATAAAGGAGCTCTAGCAACAATTGTTTCATCATTACGTACCGTTAAAATTCTCAATATTGGTGGAAATAAGTCTTTCAACACGTAGTTATCGATTTCTTCTTGGGTGCTTGGCATATTTTGAATGATATCTTCAGAAGATCCTTGGCTCCTAGCTTTGACTGAGGACATAAAAGCCTTGGAAATTGCCACCACTATATTCACATTCTTCTTCAATGCATCATTTGGCGAGGACTTCAAGTTTAGTACGTATCTCTTGAAAATAGCAGTGAAATGTTTCCAACTGACACATCTGACCAAGAAACTAATTGTCTCAAGTGTTTGTAATCCAATTCCCATGAATTTTTCTTCCTTCGAAAGAGCGTAGTGTTCAATAATTGGTAAAATGTAGTGTGAGATACTGTTTTCACTTAGTTGATGTCTGCACTCAATAAGATTCTTGACAGCTTGTTGACGACTATACAACTGAATATTGTTAACATTCTTGAAAAAATTCTTTTCATCATCACCATCGAAGGTAAGCACCTTCATATCGTCCAAAAATTCAAAGTTGTTGGGCGCCAAAACTGCATGCTCTAAAAGGTCGATATATTCTGACTGAATATCTTCATTGGACTTTCTGAGACCAATCTTTAAGTGGGGCAAGACAATATTCTTGAAGGTCCCAACAAATTCTTCTGCATCCTCCATTTTGTTTGAAGTGCTTTCGATAAATCTTTTCAACATGTAGTTACCATTGGTCCTGATAACAAGTTCGGCTGAGTCATTGATAAAATACAAAGCACTGTATAAAAGTGGCAACCATTGTGTCAAAGTAAAACTTGGGTATAACTCCTCATTGATTTTCTTGAAGGCATCCAACCGTCTTTCAAAATCGTACTCTTGCATTCGAGTTGCTGAAAATGAGTTCAAGTCCTCTAGTAGTTCTGAAACTTGCTCAAGCTCAATAAATCTTCTTCCCAAACTCTTGAATACCGAGACCAAGGTACCACGGACTCTTTTATCGGAGTATAATCTTAAAGATTTTGAGCTTGCATGGAAAAGTGGTAAAATCTCATCAAATGAACAGTCATAACTATCAATCAATGACGACAAAGACTGTAATATGTTAGCTTTGTCGGATGAGTCAATTTGATTTTGCGGTTTATCAAGTGCTCTCGTCAATGAATCCAACAATGAAGCTTTGGTGTCGTTGTCGTCAATATAGTTGCCTTCCACTAGCAAAAGTAAAACTGTAATAGCCATAGTTCCAATTTCCTTATCGGTGATATTGTCAATCATTGCAGGCAAGTTCTTCAACAAGGAATTTACTAATGTTGCCAAAAGTGTATAATATCTATCATCTGACACATTCTTCTTGCTTAACGCCTTAATCGAGAACTCTAATACTGAACTGATTACCGAGTCTTTAGCGTTATGACAAGCGAAAACGGAAGATATAGCTTCCGTTGGTGCAAAGTCATCAATAAAAAGAAATTCGGTAGTGTTTGGTAGGTCGATCCAACTTAACATAAGTTTCATCAATGAAGATGGTTGCTGCAAGTTTTCTATAGCGAAGTTCTCCATTCTTGGCTTCACTAGATGGTCGTAGATAACAGTCATATATGGGTCCCAAGAGAACGAGCTTCCCATTAGTATAAAAAGATCATGCAAGCATTTCATACCTATTTGTCTGATACTTCTTGCTGACTTGTTAATTAGCGCAGAATCAGCTTCTTGGTCGTTGTCAGGACTGTCAACTCTCCTTTGCGCGACCACTAAAGAGTAAACCAACGGTTTTATGGTGGTGCTTAACGCAGTTGCATACTTTTGACCCAAGGTTTTATAAACTTCATTCAATAAATTAACAAAACCATTTATTTTCCGGATCTGTCCCTTCGACAAATCTGGTTCGGAATCTTCTTCGTAAAATTCTGTGTACTTGATCTTTTCGGATCCCAAGTTCAAGAACGACACAATATCCTCCTCTGGAAAGCTAGGCAATATCGAAACAACTGCAAATTTCTTGCCTGCTTTACTGTTACTTTTAGGAGTGCCTTGTACCCGACCGAACAAGATTCTTAAAACAAGTGGCATCAATTGCTCCCAGTCACTGTCTTCAATTTTTGAATCTGAATCTCTGACAATGAATTTTGATATCTCGTCACGGAAAATTGTATCATCGAGTAGGTTTTTGAGATTATCTGCATATTTGTTGATGGAACCTACCTTCCAATTGAGAAGGACATCTAACGCTAACTTTTGGACTTGAAGTTGTTTGTGACATAATAATGACAACATATGCTCGTACACCATTGAGGACTTGTGGATTTTCTTCAAGTTTTTGAATTTGCTGAACAATGCCATCAATTCATTTCTATCCTTTAGAGTCCAGGTGTGACTTTTGTGAGGAGTTACCGAGTTAGATGGTTGGTCTTCATTTTCGTCATCTTCGACGATTCCCAAATCTTCTGGGCTTAGTTCTTCATCCGTTTGGTTTAAGAGTATTGGAACCAATTTGGAGGAATTAGCTTCAGCAACAGATGGAATCTTGGAAAGTGCCTGGAGTGCTTGAGGTCTCATGATGTTACTATACTTATTGCTTGGTCTGCAACTTTCTCCATATTCCATGATTGAGTGAGACATGTTTTTATACTTTGAAAAGAATTTATTGTCCAAATTAACAAAATTATCCCGCAATCTGATGCTTCTTGGTTGCCATTCTATCAATTTACTTTCCTCGTCAGCGAAATACTCTTGATACCAGCTGAAGTAAGAAGTATCTTGATTATCATAGTCACGTTGAATAAACATGTAAGCCAATTCCCATATGAGGTTGGAGGAAAATTCTTTTCCAATCAAACTTGGCAAACCCTCAAAAACTGAGGTCCAGCAAGGTTGAAATTTGTTGGAAAGTAACCCAAACATGAAGCTCACAATGAATTTCTGCTCATATTGACTAATTTCATCTTGCTTTTTGAAATCGAGAACCAAATTTCTTACTCTAAGAGCGATATCTCTACCGGACCCAAGATTAAGAGGTATCTGCTCAATTATTCTTATTTGAGGCAAGAAACTAGATTCGGGTTTGGAAAGAATGTTGTTAATGGTAATCAGCAATTCGATGGAATTAAGACGGGACTCATGGCTGGGAAGATGCAAATTAGTAGAAAGTTCAGATATCAATGAATCATAAGCTTTATCTAAAATTTCACCAGAGATAGCTTTGTTGCAACCAACAATTAGGTTATTGAATGAGTTCAAGAATGCAGATGATTCTTTGAAATTGCTGAAATTACCTACAATCTTAACAAGTAAGACTCTTAGGCTTTCATCATCACTCAAGATTTTTGATAACGCATTTATGATTGCAGCAACAATGTCCTGAGAAAACTGACTGTGATACTTGAATTTTTTATCCATTAGCTGGTTCAAAAGGTCGAATAAATATTCGGAATCTGAAATACCTGATGACTTTTGTCCATTTGTTAAGAGTAGTAATCTCCAGTAGATATCTTCCAAATCAGTTGGGCTACTTATCGTATCGAAATTGGTCCTCAACTGATTCATAAGTGAGCTTCTGCATCCATTAGAAATTGTTGGAGGGGTCATTTCATAAAATCGTTTCTCTCTAATTCTAGATAAGAAGAACGAAACTTTTTTGAGCTCATCAAAATCAGAATGCTCTATTGAATTGATATAATCTTGGATGTTCTTGGCAATACCAAAATTTATGACTTTTCCTTTGTTAATATCACAGCATGATTCTGAAAATACTAAGAACTGACGTCCTTGATTCAACTTCATCATAGAAGAGAATATAAGATTGTGGGTTTTGGTCAATTGTTGTATATCACAATTACGGAATAGAATCACAAGTGCATACAGGACTGACTCCATCAATTCGTTTATGTTATTCGAAGATAATGGTATTTGATCGATTCTCTCGAATAACAACGTAAATGTTGATAATACTGCCTCCCAACTAGCTTTACGACCGGATTCTGCGAAGGAGAGTGTAGATAAAATTTGTGAAACAGCAGTATAAGTCGACACGGAAAGTTCTTCTACCAATAAGGTTTTCAAGTAGTCAGTCACAAGCGTGTAGAACTTGGGACATGACTCTTCTGAGCCATGACTGATAATATCAAGTAATATATCAGAGCAAATTGAAATAAATTCTACTTGGTATTCTCTTT
Organism: Suhomyces prunicola; assembly: GCA_030568655.1. Lineage (NCBI taxonomy): Eukaryota > Fungi > Ascomycota > Pichiomycetes > Serinales > Debaryomycetaceae > Suhomyces > Suhomyces prunicola. The sequence goes on from JAJMGJ010000005.1 coordinate 722,610, forward strand.
TTGGGGTGTCCAAAGAATTCTGGATAATTTTTGACAATATGATTGAAGACTTGGAGTGGAAAGAGCCTTTCGTGTTCTTCATCGATTCACTGTATAAGGTGATTAGCGATTCACAGTAGGTCTCATTTGATTTTATGGTATCGAAATGTTCATCAAAAGTGTATTTGATGATTGACGTCAAATTTTCAGTTTTCAGCTTTCTGATTAAAAATGATAGGGCTTCTGCCGCAAATCTTGAGATATAGGTCTTCTTATTCAATGTTAATAAGGGCAATAATGCTTCAAGAGTTGGCATCAAATCCGTTACTAGGTTTTTTGAAAGATACTTGAAAGCGAATGCCATGCAATTAAAGATCCATTCCAAAACATTCGAGGAGTTTCGACTATTCTGAGCATCGTTGGGATTTATTGAAAGTGCCAATTCCGTCAACAATTCTAGGAATCTTGGATAGTATGCTGAGAATTCGGGCCCTAAATCATGTATAAATTGAGAAAGCATTTCGAGTAAAGCTTGAATCGAGTTGACATCATTGACCTTGATGTGGTAGTATAATGCTTCAAAAATCTCCGATTGATGATGTAAGATCTGTGGTAAGGACTGTGCGTGTCCCTCGATCTTATTCAAGCATTCATTAAAGTTGCCACTGATATTTACTTCTTTCCAATGTTCTAAAGTGGCCAAGAGATGCGAAGATTCAACATAATCATGGACCCTTTTCTTCAAGTTTAGGGCAGGCTCAATTTTTATCGAGTCTATTCTCTCGCGAAATGAAGAGAAAGCATGTCGTCTTGAAGACTCGGTGGTCTTAGCTTTGAATGGTCGTGACATGCTGCTTGAAGAGACGATCCTTTAGGTCAACTGAACTATAAATTTTTTGAGGCATCTCATCTGGCTTGATGCAAGTTTACGTAATATAATTGATCACGTGATTATGGCCGCATATGTCAGTTTGATCACAACCTCAAACGACTATCGCTATTCTCATCCATATCTTCGTTATACAACTACAAGACCCCTTCGGGCGTTAAGGATTAATATGTCGAATCCAAATTCTGAAGCTACACCGTTGCTTTCACAAAAAATACCGGAAAATCCTATAATAATAGCGGATAATGGTTCAAAACGTGGCAGTGAAGGAACCACTACTGCCATACAGCCTCGTCCACCAATTCAACAACCACAAGCCAATAGAGCAGAATCGAGGATAGCACAATCACCCAAAATTGGGCTTCAAAGAACTAGCAGGACTTCGCAAAAATTAAAACTACTTCCAGAAGATCCGCCAAACTTCAATGACAACAACAATAGTATCAACACTATTGATGATTTTGACGATGAAGATGACTCGTCTAGAATGCGTGTATACTCTCAGGTGAAACGAATTACTGACACTTCAGCTAGAAAAGATGCCGAGACTCTTGGTAAACTGCATCGTGATTTACTACCTAGAGTAACGGCATATTGCACATGTGGGTCTTACAAAATGAAAGACCTTTTGAGATGGTTGAAAGATCGAAAGCGCATACATAATACCAGTCCCAAATTATTTGACGAGTGCTTGTATACACCGTTCACTTATAAGGATTGGAGAAGCGAATCCAATAATTTTGGACTGTCTAAGGACGATGAAGACGATCATAAATTCATCAGACTAGCTGATGAAGGTGGTGAGATTGATGTTGGCAAGAAGAATGATATATTTATTTTCGAATATGGGGTAATAATAATGTGGGGATATTCCACGAAGGAAGAAGCTGCGTTTTTGGAGGATCTAGCCAAATTTGAAAGTGAAAAACTCTCTTCTGAAGACATACAAATTGAAGAATTTAACTACTATATCACGAAGTCATACCAGCCCCGAATCTATAACGATTTCATCACCTTGAGGGACGATAACAACTACATGCTCAAATTATCTATATCACACGCTTTAGCTCAATCTGTAAAAATATCGCTATTTGAAGAATTGGTAGATAATACGATTGAAGACACACAGGACATTCCACAGCAAATCGCACAAACTGGTAAAGTGGAGATGTCGAGAGATGAAATCATGAAATCTATCGGTGAGTTGTTTATTTTGCGAATAAACATCAATTTGCATGGTTCAGTTTTGGACTCGCCAGAACTCATGTGGGCTGAACCTCACTTGGAACCGATATATCAAGCAACTAGAGGATACTTGGAAATTAATCAGAGAGTGGAGTTATTGAATCAAAGATTAGAAGTAATTTCCGACTTGTTACAAATGTTGAAAGAACAACTAGGTCATTCTCACGAAGAGAATTTAGAGTTTATCGTGGTTGTACTTGTTGGCGTTCAAGTGTTAGTGAGTGTTATCAATATATTCATCGATATAATAACTTACTAGTCCCTACAATCTGTGCATTATGAATAAAAAGTATAAAATATATCTAGGCATAATGTAGTCTGCGTACTTGGTCTCACACATAAATCATAATTTTAGCCAGATATTGAGACTTCCATTACATAAACTTTGATTTTCATTAGTGTATTGTTCGGAGTAAAATTTGCTAGACATTTATCAACTAAAAATATAAATGCTATTTCTTTCTCTCTTCCTTCACATTGCTGAATATTGTTTGCGAATATATTCTCAACAAAAGTAATCTCGTTCAGGCTTATGCATCAATACATTTCTTAAAATACGATGTTATATTTATTTGGTAGCGAAAAGTTCATCTTCTAGGAAGTTGTGAGATATAATTTTAACGCTCGTTTTCAAAATTGTTGTAAAAAATAGTTAAAATGAGCTTCTCCGATATTCCAATAAGCACAGTTCTTTGATGTAACCTTTTTACCTCTTAATTTAGCCATAGCAAAATTTGCAAATACGAGAAATCTACAAGCTTCAATCAACTAAAATCAGACTGGTCATTGAGCAATGGGAAATATCATAGAGTAAGTGAAAAAAAGACTAGATAAAATTCTAGGAGACCTCAAATTTTCGATTCTAGCACCCAAAATATCCTACAGTGATATATATCATATAATTGAAAAGGTCGGATTTTGGATACTATGTTCCATCTGTCGTTCTGCTCAAGTCATACTCTGCATTAACCAAGTTTTGGTGCAATTTGCGGCAGTCTTAATTTACATGCAGGAATCAAAGTTTTTTGAGATGAGTTTGAAGATCTACACTGAGTTGATTTAGCAAGTCTCTGAAACTGAATAATGAGGAACTTAATTGTTTTGAATAAGGGTCATGTTCCTGCCGAATCAAGGACGTACCCTGACTTGAATGTTGTTGATTCTGTTTTCGATGCTGTTTCAGATAGTATCACATATGTTCTCTCATCTGAAGAATCGAGCTATATTGAAGTTCAACAGTTCATGAAAACAGGACAGGTCAATGTGTTAGCCAGTTTTGAGATATCAATTCCAGTGAGTGAAAATTCGAGGCTATTGAGCTTCAATCACTTCGTTGATACGAACCAATTGATCTTTGTATTGGAATATGGTGATATAATCCTAGCTACTTATGATCCGTTGCAGCCTGATTACGAAAACACCCTAGTTGAGATTGTGGGATCGATAGACGCTGGCTTGAATGCATCCAGCTGGTCTCCGGATGAAGAGACTTTATCAATATTAACCAAAGACAACAAAGTACTTCTCTTGTCAAGATTATTCGAACCTATCAGCGAAAGAGAGTTAGACCCAAATGATATAAAAATTACCGACTCCAAACATGTTTCCGTCGGTTGGGGTAAAAAGGAAACCCAATTCAAGGGTAAGGGGTTCAAAGCCCTAGAAAAAGAGCGGGAGGCTTTGAAACATGCTGGATTAGATTTGAAAGACGACGAATCCCCATTGAAAGACCCAACAGTAAATGAAGTAGAGAAAGGAACTCTTTCACCATTTGATAGTATGACTCACAAAATAAGTTGGAGGGGAGATGGAGAATACTTTGCCGTTACAACCACTGAAGCTGTTTTGGTTGAAGATACTTCCGAGATTTTTGATAGGAGAGTTGTAAGAGTATTTAGCCGTCATGGTGAATTGGACAGTGTAAATGAAGCTGTGGACGGTTTGGAGAACAACTTATCTTGGAAACCCCAAGGATCTTTAATCGCATCAACTCAAAGACATTTAGATGAGGACGGCGATGAAGTACTTGATTTGGTATTTTACGAAAGAAATGGTTTGAGACATGGCCAGTTTAATACTAGACTTGACCCAACGTCGGAGACTATAAGAAATCTTGAGTGGTCTTGTGACAGTGAAATATTATTGTTCCAATTGCAAAATAGAATTCAATTATGGACCACAAAGAATTATCATTGGTACTTGAAACAGGAGATATTTGTCGACTCTCAAGACATTATCTTTGCCAAATTTCACCCGGAAAAACCCTTACATTTGATGATTGGAAAAGCTAATGGACTCGAAATTATTGACTTATCCTACAAAATAGTGACAGGTCCAACTCACATCGGAAACGATTTGGGAATGACCCTAGTAACTGACGGCTCCACAATGAAATTAACTCCTTTGGCAATTGCAAATGTTCCACCCCCAATAAGTTATAGAGAATTTGATATCGATGGTAATATCACTGATTTGGCCGTCAGTAAATCAAATGAAATATTTGCCATTGCTACTAGCAGTAACGAAATTTACTTGACAGCCGTCAAAATTGAAGCTCTTAAAAATGGGAAGTCTCCTGAGCTCAAAAGCAAAATCGAAAGTAATTTATTGATTAGCGAAAAAGACGAGTTCGTAAAGCTGATTGCGTTTATCAAGGATAGGTTGATTGCCATCGCAGTTGATGGACCTTCATACTCCAAGATTCTTGCTTTCAACATAGAAGATATCGAGAACCCTAGCTTTGACGAGATCATAGAATTACCACAGAAAGCAATTATCATAAAGTCACAGGCAGACTTCAACGCAGTGGCAATAGAAACTGTCGATGGAACTGTATATCAAGTGCAGACATTGAAAACTTTGAAACATGTAGGAAAGTTTCCACAGTTGTGCCGTGATTTTGAGTTGGTAATAGTGGACGCAGAGGAAAAGGGTGAAGATGCTGAAGGCGATAAAGTCGTGCCATTTGGTATTTCGTCGAGTGGTAAGTTATTCAGTAATGATAAGCAGATAGCATCAGCAGTCACTTCATTGAAAACTACTGAATCACATCTTCTTTTCACCACTGCACACGCTCAGTTATGTTTTGTTCATTTGTCGTCTACCAATGGAGAGTTTGAAAATGAAATTTTCCAGTTGTCTAGTCATGAAAACATAACTGACGAAAGAATCAGGCAAATTGAAAGAGGATCGATTTTAATCAATGCTATGCCATCTAAATACTCCGTTGTTTTAGAAGCACCAAGAGGTAATTTAGAATCAATCTGTCCAAGAATAATGGTGGTTTCTGGAGTCAGAAAATTTATCAGACAAAAGGAATTCAGAACCGCTTTCTTGGCATGTCGTACCCATAGAATTGATTTGGACATTTTGCATGATTATGATCCACAATTATTCTTTTTGAATATAGAAAGTTTTATCAATCAGATCAAGAAAATCGAGCATTTGGACTTATTCGTTTCATGTTTGCACGAAGAAGATGTCACCTTGACTAAGTATAAAGAAACTTTGAATCAGACCGACGACGTTGCTACAGCAATCCAGACCTTGAAGCTTGCTGATAATGCAAATTCAACACCTTCCCAAGATCTGCGCCATAAAATGATTATCAACAGTGAGAAATCCAAGCCCAACGAAAATTCAAAAATCAACAAAATATGTGAAGGTATACTATCAGTACTCTTAAAGCCTGAATATTTCGAAACATACTTGCAGACCATTATTACTGCATATGCATGTCAGAAACCACCTAATTTGCCAGAGGCTCTCAAACTTATTGGCGGCTTCAAGGATTATTCACAAGTGGAACAAGCTGTCATACATTTATGTTTCTTACAAGACGTTAACAAATTATACAATACTGCGTTGGGATTGTACGATGTGAAGCTTACGTTGTCCATAGCTCAGCAATCTCAAAAGGATCCAAAAGAGTATTTGCCATTCTTGCAAAACTTACATGTTCAACCAGAGTTGCGCAAGAAGTTCTTGATTGATGATCATTTGAAGAATTACGAGAGAGCACTTGATTGGTTACACGAAATGGGAGAGAATTCTTATGACGAGTTCGAAGCTTATGTTATCGACCACGAACTTTATAAATATGCCTTGAATATTTATAGGTATGACGACGTCAGATCGAACACGATTTATGTGTTATTTGGTCAATACTTGTCCGAAAAACAAAACTATACTGATGCTGCATTGATTTATGACTATTTGGATGATTTTGAAAATGCTTTGAGCAACTATGTGCTTGGAAAGAAATGGACTGAGGCCTTAGCCATCCTTCAAAAAGCCGAATTCAAAAATCAGTTGATCGACCAAGCCAAAACATTGGTGGCTTCATTAACTGAGAGCCACAAATATTCCGATGCTGCTGAAATAGAGTTTCACTTCTTAGGAAATATCGAGGAGGCAGTCAGATTATACTGTAAGAGTTATCTGTTCGATAGAGCTATCTTGTTGGCATCGAAGGAACATCATCTCGAGTTAATTGAGAGTGTCATCGATGTTCAGATTAGAGAAGGATTTGGAACAATTGCTGAACTTTTGGCAGATTGTAAGGGTCAAATGACTTCACAAGTCAAAAGATTGAGAGAGTTGAGAGCAAAGAAACAGGAAGATCCATACTCTTTCTATGGTACGCCAAATGATGATTTGGACACCCCAGACAACGTGTCCGTTGCAGCTTCTGAGACATCCACCACCCCATCATTTTTCACAAGATATACTGGTAAAACATCCGGTACTGCCAAAACAGGCGCATCTCGTAGAACCTCCAAGAATCGCAAAAGAGAAGAAAGAAAGAAGGCCAAGGGCAGAAAAGGAACTATCTACGAGGAGGAATATCTCATCAAGTCAGTTGGTCGTTTGTTAGAAAGATTGGACCAAACTCAAGACGATGCCATCAAGTTGATCGAAGCATTAATGAGGAGAAAGATGAAAGCTCAAGCTTATCAAATCCAGAAAAACTGGATTGAATTGATCGACTACATTAAGGAGCACGCCGAGGAAATTCACAACATGAGCGAAAAAGATAGAGAAAGATTCGATGACAATGGCGAGCTTTATTTGATACCTGAGATTCCAATTCCACAAATCAAAGAATTCCCCAAAAAGAGTATCTTGGATTTTTAAATAGACATGCATCGTATATAATCGAAAGGAATGTAATAGTATATTATATTGGTTTTGTTACTGAACTCTCTGCTAGCTGCGCTATTTCGTAATCCAAAAGTGCATGTCCGAAACCTAATATCGCCTTCTTCGTAGCATCGGTTACTGCTTGTTTTTTGCACATACTATAGCACATATACTTATGAGGCATATTCGTTGCTTCACCCATGCCATAATCTTCAATACAAGTTCCATCTTTGAGGGTTACTCTCATCAAGACTGAGAATTTGGCCGAATAGCTGGAATTGGTCTCATCGAAAGTTTCCATAATCTTGTTGCAATGAATTATTTGACTGGACCAGCCATTGAACCCAAAAATCTCATTAGCAAGATTGAATACTAGTGACGAGCCGAAGTTACTTATTTGATTCTTTGCTCCAAACACTCCCTTGGAATTTGATCTTTGACCCTGGATTTTCTCCAACCTTGACTGCAATGTGCCAATTTTTTTGAAAGACCACTCTGATATTTCAGCAGGCTTGTCTTCAACTTCTTCTTCTAGTTCTTCAAACTGGGCTAGGTCTGGAAAGAACTCAACAGTACTAGAAGTAGTGGCTATATCATCCTCGTATTTAGAATCAAACAAAGTTGCCATAATAAGACCTTCTAATTACCTTAGTAAACTAAACAAGATTCTGATAGTATTTGTTTATACTCCAGCTAACACGTCTCAAGGATTTGCCCTTACATAAATAATGTTGAGGTACAGTTCTGTAGTAGACCGTCTATTGAGCTCTCACTATTATTGAGTGTCGCGTTGACGTGTTTCACTTTTGAAGGGTAATTTTTCAGTGAGATTTGAAACGATTCGTGGTATTCTCACAATTCTAGACAGCTCAATTGAAGACTGAATTCAAATTATAAGAGATAGCTACCTTCAGTTGACACCAGATGGAATATCTAAACAGCATATTATCGCTGCAGAACCAGGTCCAGCTGGTCGAGGAAGCAATTCCGACACTATGCAATCGACTTCAGCATGCCAACTTGTCGTCAGATCGAAGATCAGCTGTATTGGGACTCAAAAGCTTTAGTCGACAATACCGAGAAAATGTGGTCGAATATGGGCTAAGACCGTTGATTAGTACTTTTAAAAAGGATGCAGACAACACCCAGATATTGAAGGCAATTCTCGAAACTTTGTTGATATTGTTTATCAGAGGTGAATCAGACGAAGATTTTACCAGAGGCGGGTGGATTTCCCAACAATCGAGATTGCAAAATGGAAAATATCCATCTCCGTTGTTGATGGATGATATTTCGCTAGACCAATTCTCTTTGTGGATAGCGGATGAGTTGACCCAGGATAATGAAGTGATTGAATTGTTGATCGAGACTCTTCTGAATAACGATAACTTCCACATCAGATTGTACGCCTTGCAATTGTTGGAAGCACTTGTTTCATCAAGAACAACAAGAACCAAGGAATGTATATTGAACATCCCAACATCCATTTCCATTTTGGTCTCGTTATTAAACGATGCCAACGAGCCAGTAAGAAACGAGGCCATCTTGTTGTTGATGGCCGTTGTTAATAACAACTTTAATATTCAAAAGTTGGTAGCATTCGAGAATACTTTCGACAAATTGTTCGACATAATCGACGAAGAAGGTGGCATAAGAGGCTCCATCTTAGTACAAGACTGTTTGACTTTAATCACCAATTTGCTTCAGTATAATGCCTCAAATCAGAACTTCTTTTTGGAGACTCAATGTGTACCTAGATTGGCCAAATTATTGAGTGAATCTATTGAGGAATCACCAGAAACTGAAGACGGAACTGAAGACAGCGAGTTTCCTTTGACTTTACCACCAATGGTGTGGACAGAACAAAGACTATCGAACATAACAATTGCATTAGAGATTTGTAGGATATTTGTCTACCAAAACGAATTCGTGAAGCTCAATCAGGATAAAATATTTAATGCTGGCATGCACCTTATTATTCTCAAATTGGTCTTCTCTCCTTTAACGCATAATTCTGTCAGAGCAATCGCTTTATTGACCGCTGGTGATTTGATCTCGGGAAATGCTGAGTTACAATTGAACTTCTCCCAAATTGATGTTCCTTATATCGACCCCTCCATGCCGGTTCAGATTCAGACATTCAGCCAACCAATACCAGTACCAAACGTGCTTTTGAACTGGACATTATTTATAAATTCGGTCCATTCCTTTGACATCAGAACAAATGCTGCATACTGTTTACATTCTTATTTCAAGGATAATAAAGATTCCAAAGCAGCTTTCTTGCAAGATCAGATCAAGGCATATTCGATTCCTAATTATTATGAAAACTTGATGATTGAGAGTCAGGAAAATGGTGAAAAGAATGGGTCTGTCGATGTACAAAATGGTGAGCCGAAGGTCAATGGGAACGGGCAAAGCAGCGAATTGGAATCAGCAAAGCGTCCTCCAATTGGCAACATATTTTCGATTTTAATGGACTACGATTCAGAAAGCAAAATAAACCCCTATAGAACTTGGTTTGCTTCGTTGATCTTAATTTACTTATTTGAAGATTCGCAAGAAAATAAAGAAATAGCCAGAGATGTCAAAACAGGCGACGAAAGCGCTGGGGAAGAGGTGATGAATTCTATACAAGCTATATCAGGCCTATTAATCACAACCTTGGAGAATTTGGATTCTCGAATTGCTATCGGATACTTGATGTTACTCTCGGTGTGGCTATTTGAGGATTTCAATGCAGTCAATGATTTCTTGAGTGACTCTACAGTACCAAAATCAATACTAGCATTTTTGACAAACAACTCCTCTGAAGAGGCTGTTTTGATCCATGGTATGGCGACGATACTTTTGGGTATTGCTTATGAATTTTCGACCAAAGACTCTCCTGTGAAGAGGGCCGATTTACACTCTTTGTTGGTCAAGTCTTTGGGGAAAGATAATTACTCATTGAAGGTTAAGCAATTCAAAGACAACGAGGCATTTAAGAATTACGACGAGGATTTTGAATCAATTGTAAGCTCAAACAGGAAAGACGAAACTGGTTTGCCTGACGTTTTCTTTAATTCCATCTATGTCAATCTAATCAAGGAAAACTTCACTAGAATTAGGAAGGCTCTTTTCCATAATCCCGATTCTGAACCTCGCGGGAGGATTTCCTATGAATTGTTTGAAGAATTGGATATAAAACTCGGAGAGTTAACAACTGAATTGGAGACCGAGAAGAGTAATCATAATGAAACGGAGTCGAGACTCAAACAAGAAGTTGAGAGTCTCACATTGAGCCAACAAGATTTGCAGAAAAAATTAGACACTGCTGAAGACGAGTCGCAGAAACTAAAGTCAGACCATTCAGAGATCAAAGAAAAGTACAGCAAGATAAGTGAGAGTCTCGATTCTGTCAAAAAGGAATTAAGTGATCTTCAGAAAGCATCGGCAAAATACCAAGCTGACCTTTTGGAATCCTCAAAGAAGGCTACATCATCTGAAGAGAAATTGAAAGCTTTAAATTTGAAGTTGGAAAGTTCTGAAGCAGCCAAGAAGAAACTCGAAGATGGCGTTAACAATATGACCAGAGAATTGTTTCATTTGAAGAAACTGAAGTCTGAGTCAGAAACCAAAACTAATAGCTTGAATAAGGAAATATCGGCGGTTCAAAAGGAGTTACAAAACAGTAAGAACACTTTGAACTCACAAATTGAGAAGCTCCAAAAGACAAACGAGGAATACAAATCCAAAATAACCACGTTGGAAAAGAGGCTTGAGTCAGCCGAAAAGGAATACGAAGCTAAAATCAAAAAAATGAATTTTAAAATTGAAGAAGCAGAAGCAAGTAATGATCATTTGTTAGATAAGTTGAGATCTGCTGCTTCCTCATTCCAGGACATGAAAGCAAATAAAAAGGAAGCAGATGAACAAATCGAAGAGTTAAAGCGGAAGCTTAGTATATCTGAGGAAACGAACAAGGAATTAGAACAAATAAAAACTGATCTTGAAAGTTTGAAAGAAGGGAAAAAGAAAATAGAGTCGGAATACAACGACTTCAAAGAAAATAGCACCGTGGGCAATGAAAATCTAACTAAAAAAATAGCTGATATTGAATCAGTCAATTTGGACCTACTGGAAAAGAACAAAGCACTTATCGAACAGGTAACTGGAATAACAGAAGAATTAGAGGCCGAGAAATCAAAGGCTAAATCGCACGAATCGGACTTGGCAGAATTGAAAGAGTCTCATGCACTTGTTACCAAAAAAGCCGATGAAGCAGATAAATCCCTTGCCGATCTTAAGGAGCAGCATACGTCAGCATCCAACGAATTAACGAAATGCAACGAAGAACTTGCGAAGCATAAAGCTATGCATGAAGAAAAGCTCAAAAGCTTACAACAATCACATGATGCCAATATCAAGGAAATAGAAATCAACCATAAGGCTCTTATAGCAGATCATACTGATAAGTTAGCGAAATTAGAGGAACAGAATTCGATATCTGAAGCTAAGGCTTCCGATTTGGAATCAAGATACCTTCAAACTAAAGAGGAACTAGCCACTTCTTTAGCTAAAATTAAAGAAACGGAAAGCAATATTGATGAATACAAAAAGAAGATCGAAGGAATAGAAAAACAACTCAATGAGCATCAAAGTATTTCGGAAAAGCTTAAGGTGGAATTATCAGAGTTAAAGCTGGCGAAATCTTCTGTCGAGGAGGCTTTTAAGCTAAAGGAAGCTGCCTTGGCCAAAAGTTCGTCAGATTTCAAAATAGCTGAAGATGAATTATCAAAATTGAAAGAGCAACACACCCAAGAACTCGAACAGTTGAAGTCAGATCATGCCACAAAGGAACAAGATAACTCCAAATTACTGAAATTTAACTCTGCCAAAATCGACGACTTAAACTCAAAGCTAGAAGACTCCATCCAAAAATTGGAGGTTCGTGATGCTGAATTCGATAAATTGAGCAACGAGAAGACCGAATTGGAGTCTTCGCTCACAAAAACCAAGAATGAAAGGCAAGCTTCCGAGGACATTTTGAAAAAGAAAATTGACGAGTTGGAGTTTTCTAAAAAGGAACAGGAGAAACTCTTGACCTTTGAGAAAAAGAAGTTGAAGGAGCTTGAAGATAAATTGAAGACTAAAGAGACAGAGATTGCTACTATAGAAAAATCGGTCAAGGTTTCTAAATCGAATTTAGAGAATGAGAAACAAAATTCGAAAGTGTTGTTCCAGGAGAAGGGTTTATTAGAGACTGAATTAAAGGGACTCAAAGACAGCTTATCATCAAACGAGGTCAAGTTCTCAACTCTTTCGAAACAGCACGAAGAATTGAAATCTTCGCATAGTAAAATTGAGAAGGAATTAAAAGCTGTTTCTGCAACGCAAAAGGCTGATAAATCTGAGCACGAGAGTTCAATTCTGGAAAGGGATGCAAAAATCCTAGGCCTCGAAACAGAATTAAAGGATAAAGTGGCGGAACTTGAAAAAGAAAGACAAATGTTGAGTGAAAATTCGGAGACCGTGATTAAAGAATACGGGGATAAGATCAGAAACTTAGAATCCAAAATAAGCACAGATGCGACTCAGTTCAATACAAAAGTTTCAGAGATTAAAGCAGAGAAAGCCAAAATACAATTGGAACTAAAGAAAGCCAATTCAGAACTCGAAACGAGCAAATCAGAATATGAAGAATTGAAGAAAACGTCCGAGGATATTAAATCTTCGTATGAAAGTAAAGAAAAGCTTTTAATTAATGAAAGTAATTCGAGAGCTGAGGAACACAGCAAGAACTTGAAAGATCGGGACGAAGTAGTGAATGTCTTGAAGTCCAAAATCGAAACCTTGGAATCGGCACTAAAAGAGAAAGAAGACATTCTGAAAGATATGGAAGCCAAATTGAAAGATTCAAGTGAAGCTGAGGGTAAGCTTGCCGAATTGCAAGCTAGTTATCAATCTCAGTTGGACGCGGTTCTGAGCAAAGAAAAGTCTTTGGCTGCAAAATCCAGCGAAGTGGAATCCCTCAAGTCCGAAGTTTTAGAGATAAAAGACTCTAAACTGAAATTACAGGTGCTAAATGAGGGAATGATGAAACAAATCAAAGACTTGGAGTCCTCCACAAAAGATGGAAAAAAGGCAGAAAGTGACCTTAACAAAAAGATCGCTGAACTTACCTCATCCAGAGATAGCATTACGAAGGAGCTCGAAGCCAAGGATACAAAGTTAGCCTCTATTGAAAAGGAACTTGCGTTGGAGAAATCCAAACTTGAAAAACATACTTCGGAGAAGAAGACAGCACAAGCAGCATTGGCTGAGGCAAAGAAAGGCCACGCTGACCAATTGTCTAAGTTGCAAGTCCAAGTTGAAGACGCAGAGAAGTACAAGCAGGAGATCAAAGATTTGAAACTGCAAATAGAAACTCAGCATACCGAATTAGCTAATTTTGAAGACGTGAAAAAAGAATTAGCACGATTAAAAGTCGACATCGAGAAGAAATCAGACGGTGCAAAATCGCTAGAATCTTTGAATGAAAAGCTTACAAAAACAATCAAAGATTTGGAGACCGCAAAGAAAGAGCTCGAAGATAAGAGTAACCAGTTACAAACTGAAAGCAAGTCTCTTAATGATACTGTCAAGGAATTGAAAGTTCAAAATACAGAGCTTGAAAATAGTCTCAAGGAGAAAGAAGAAAAGTTGGCCGGTATTCTGACTGATTTTGAAGAACAAATAGCTAAAATCAATGAGTTAGAAACGTCTCAGAAATCGTTGCTGGAGGTGAAGTCTACTGCGGAAGAAGAGATCAAGATTTCACACAAGAAATTACAAGAATACGAGCTCGAAAATAAGAAATTGAAAGAATTCCAAGATTCTCAGAGTGCTAAAACGAAGGAATTCGAAGAGCTTGAACAAACTCACAAGAAAGAATTAGAAACGATCAAAAAAGAATCTGAATCTAGAGAGTCCCAATTGCAGGCGGAGATTCAAACATTGACCAAGAAACTTAAGGGAGCTAGCTCGAACATGGTTCCAAAGTCGGATCTAGATGATTTGATGTTGCTAATGTCGGAAATGGACGAAACTGCAAAGAAGTACAAAAAGCAGTTGAAAGAGCTAGGACAAGAGGTGTCTAGTGATGAAGAAAGCGACGAGGAAGATGACGACGATGAAAGCGAAGAAGATTAATAGGTAACCGAATAAAAGTTAACCAACTATAGAGCTGTAATAAGGATAGAGTATAGACTTTTTAGCTACTAATTTAATGTATATAATTTTCCAGTATGTGGAACATCAAATCTCAAAAAAAAAAAAAAAAACGTTAAATTCGAGGCTGAAAGTGAAGCTTGATAGTGGGAGCGACTCCAAACAGACTGGGGAAAAGCAAAAGTACGAAATAAGGTGTCGATGATTCTTCTTATAGATTCGTATGATTCGTTCACGAACAACTTGGCACACCTAATAGAGGAAAATTCAAATTGTGAGGTGGTAGTCATCAGAAACGATTCGTTTGAGCCCGAGTCGTACGAAGAGTTCTTTACACAGTACCTTCAATTGTTCGAGTATGTGGTCATCGGACCAGGACCAGGCCACCCTTCCATAGAATCAGACGTGGGTATAATTAGTTGGCTATTCAAGAAGTATAGAAACAACCCTGACTTGATTGCTGTACCTATTTTGGGTATATGTTTGGGGTTTCAAAGTTTGTGCTTGGAATTTGGCAACGACGTCACCAAGTTAAATGAAGTAAAACATGGTCAAGTGTACGATATCTACCCAGAAGTTGATGATATAGTCGGCAAAAAAGACCAGTCCTTCAAAAGTGTCAGATACCACTCTTTATTTGTAGAGCACCTTAACGAAGAGATCTTGCCATTGGCCTATTGCTATGAGCCAGATGGAACAAAGATATTGATGGCAGCTAAGCATATATCGTTACCTTTCTACGGAGTACAGTATCATCCTGAGTCTATTTGCTCTTTAAACGGAGATACTTTGGTTGAAAACTTTACTAAGTTTGCGAGGTCGTACAACAAACAGCATAGACCTCAAGTGCTTGATGTAGTCAAAGAACTGTTGCCATCAGACTTGATTATCGGGCATTCTGTTCATGGAGACTGTTTAATTGATGAGGGAAAGTTTGAAATGATGTCAGACAAGCCAGACATATCTTTTGCCAAATTCGAATTGGACCCAAAAGTGGGCCCTATAGATGTTTGTGACTCGTTTTACAAGAACAATAACGAAGAACCCAACTTCATTCTTTTGAACTCGGCATCGATACCTGGCGAATGGTCTGTCATTGGTTTACCCATTGCCCAACATTCCGAAGTCATCACCCATTCAATCGACGAGCCTTCAAAGCTTATTGTGTCAAAGTACAGATCTAACAGTAGTAAGACTGTGGAATTAGAAGGTAATAGTCCGTGGAAATATATTGCTGATAGAATGAAGAACGAGTACATCTCCAGAGAGTACTTTAATAAGGCATTCGGAAGAGACTTTCATTCGAGAGATTTGCCATTTTTAGGGGGTTACTTGGGACTTGTGTCGTATGAGGAGGGCCAGCACTTGTTAATCGATAAGTTAGACCCTATATGCTCTGACCAGACCCCAGATCTTAAACTTGTATTCATAGAAAGATTCATAATCTTTGATCACAAGAACGACAAATGGTTTGCTATTTCCATCAAGGAAGACGATTCTGCATGGGTGGAGAGTGTACAACGGGAACTTGTCTCCACCCCATTGGTAGATTTAGAAAGCATATCATTCACAGTCAGTGATTTATGCAAAGAGGAAGATAAACACAAAGTGGAGTTTGACTTTCCATCTCAGGAAATATACCGTCAACAGTTCCAAAAATGTCAAGACTACTTGCTTTCCGGAGATTCCTACGAGCTCTGTCTTACTACCCAGCTGAAAATCAGATTGCCTTCTTATGTCAAACCATGGGAAACTTACAAGGTCTTGACTCTTCGTAAGAACCCATCGCCTTTCTCATGTTTCATGGAGTTTGACGACTGTGTTTTAATTTCCTCTTCGCCTGAAAGGTTTTTGTCGTGGAAGGATGATGAAGCAGGAAACAAACTCGTGGAGCTTAGACCTATTAAAGGAACGGTTCGTAATACACCTGACGTGGATCTTGAGGCAGCTACCAAGATTTTGAAGACTCCTAAAGAAATGGGGGAGAACTTGATGATTGTTGACTTGATTCGTCACGATTTGTTCCAGTTTGCCGATCTGGTGGAAGTATCTCAGTTGATGGCAGTAGAAGAGTACAAGACGGTATTCCAGTTGGTAAGTGTCATTCGAGGCAAGTCACTCAAACCAGGCTACGTCGGCATAGATGTTCTTCGCTCTTCTTTACCACCAGGATCAATGACGGGAGCTCCTAAGAAGAGGTCGGTGGAGATTTTGCAGCAGATCGAAGCACTTCAGCCCAGTGGACCCAGAAGAGGAATCTACAGTGGAGTCGTTGGATACTGGTCTGTTACAGATGACTCCGATTGGTCTGTCATTATCAGATCTGCTTTCAAATATACCAAGGATAAAGAGGCGGATGAAAAGTGTTCTGTCTGGAGAATCGGCGCTGGTGGAGCCATCACAGTGTTGAGCAATCCTGACGACGAGTGGGAGGAGATGAAATTGAAGCTTTCTTCAGCCCTACAAGCATTCCAATAACTACATGTACATAATATATTATAGAAGTAAATACACCTAGCATCATCCATCTGGTTGTATACATTTCGCCATTATGAGCCATCTTGATAAAGGCGTGTTATTTGAAATTGCTCACGTGACCAACCTCGACGATTTTTTCTTCATTTCAATCTCGACAACCAAGCAAGTAGAGAAAGGGGTTAAGAACCATAGAATTGAAACGAACAACATGTCTTTCTTCGGATTTGATGCTACTGGTCCTCCAACCGGAAGACAGCAGCCTGAATCGTCTGAGGTTTATGATTTTCAAGAGACCTACGATGGATTAGGAGAGCAATTGGATGAAGCTGATGATGCGTACAATGACCAGACATTTGGAAACGCAGGTGAGATCCGTAAAGATTTCAGCTTTGGCAACGCCCAAGGTGCTCAGCCAGCACCAGCTCCCCCCAAAACCAACATAAGTTATGCTCAAGCTGCATCCAACAACGACGATGAGTTCATGCAAGACTTATGGGGAACCAGCAATGCGCCAAACAAGCAGGAAAACAATTCTGCTGTCACCGGAGAGAAGAAAATCATGTCTTTAGAAGAAATCGAGGCCCAACTTACCGCTATTGATCAACTGCAACAACAACATCAGCAACATCTGTTTCCTCCTCAGCCCTACGGAATGGCTGGAATGATGCCCCCTCCTCAATTTGGCGGCTACATGATGCCTCCTAATGGTTTTATACCACCTCCAGGCCAATATGGCCAATTCCCAGGCGGCCCTGTTCCTCAGCAAATGCCAATCCAACACATTCCAGGACAACAGAGCCACTTGCCTCTTCAACAATTGCAGCAGCCAATTCCTCACCAGCAGCAGGTTCCACCACCGCAACATGTCCAGCATGTTCCACAGGCTCCTCAACAGGCTCCTCAACAGGCACCTCAACAGGCACCTCAACAGGTTCCCCAACAGGCCGTGGAAAACGTGGAAAGTGCCGCTTCTTCTACTGCTCCAATTATCCAACAGAGACCGGTTTCCAAGGCTGATTTATCCCAATTTCCCGTATTAGGATCTAAGGGTCAACAGCAGGCTCCTGCTCAAAACCAGGGATACCGCCATCAAGAGCATCATCAGGAAATCCAAGGCCAGTACCACAACCAACACCACCAGCTCGAAGATCTTACTCCAGAGCAACAAGAAAAGGCTTCTAGAAGACAAGAGAAGGTTGCTAGAATCATGAAGTACTCAGGTATCATGAATCCTAAAGACAAAGACTTTGTCACCAGATTCCAATTGTCTCAAATTGTCACCGAAGATCCTTACAATGAAGATTTCTATGCTCAAGTGTACAAGGTTATCCACCCCAAGTCTGCTAAGAGCGCTTCTCAGCAGATTAACCAACAACACAACTCTATTGCTCAAGCGTACTTGGAACAAAGTGGCCATAGACTCGGAGGACGTTACAAGAGAGCCGATGTTGCTTTACAGAGAATGCAACAGCAAGTTCAAAAAGCTGTTACTGTGGCCAAAGAAAGACCTAAGTTGACTCAGTACGCTAGAGAAGGTGCTTTGGGTAAGATTTCGTTTGGTAGTGGTAAAAAACCCAGACAGCAGTTGGAAATTTTCAGTAAAGCTGCTCAAAGAGAAATCGAAAGAAAAGAGGCCGAAGAAAAGCAATCTGAAGAGACTTTAGGCTCGCCAAACGTGGTTCCAAAGAAAGACAGATCTCCTTCCATTTCTGCTCGTTCAAAACCAAGCAATAGATACACTAAGAAGGATATCATGAGCATTTTGGAAAACATTATTAGTGAGCTTATGAATGTGGAAAGTGAATCCAGAACTAATTCTGAAGTCGATACTACTAGATTATGGGAATCCTTAAGGGTTTTGGAGCAACCCTCTTCGTCAGGAGACGATGAAGCAGAAGTGAACCCATTTATCCAATGTTTGAACTACAATAAGGCATTGAAGATTTTGCTGCGTTTGTTCAAGTTCTTAAGTCGTGAACAGATCTTGACCATTGTCACCTTAGTGATGTCCAATTTGGAAAACTTGTCGGTTATCAAGAGTGGATCTTATACCACATATGAAACCAAAAAGGTTCCAGATTCAGTGTTGAAATTGGTTGAAGCATACTCCATGACATTTTCAAAGGTCTTAATGAACGCTGCCCTTTACTTCAAATTCAACGAAATAATAGGATTGCTCGTTATCTTGATTGAGCACAACAATGTTTCTTTTGTCTCAACTACTAAAATCGGTTTATCCATCTTGACAACCCTTTTATCAAGAGCCGAGTTGATCATAGGCGAAGGAACCATCTCTGCAACTGACCTTTCTGAATGGTCGTCTTGTTACGATGAATTGTTTACCTCAATCGAATCTAGAATAGCTGCAATCTTCCCACCTCACCCTGAAGATGTTGACGATGGCTCGTCCAGAGAAAACTATGTCTGGCAATTCTTGGCCACTTTGTCGTTAGGTGGTAAATTGAGTCACCAAAGAATCATTGTTGACGAAGTCAGAGACGAAATCTTTGGCGTTATGAACAGGGCTAAAGCAATCGACAATTCTGACTTGGCTAACTTACACAAGAAGCAAAACTTGTTAAATAACTTGAATATGTACTTGGTTGTTATGGGATTAGTGGCCGACGAGAATGAAATCAAGGAATTACAGAACTAAAGAAATCCAGAAAAGCAAAAAAAATTATGGTTGTTCTTGCTGAAGGACATCCTCGATGGAACAGTGAATGTATACAAGTAAGTTAATCGGCGGCTGGAGGTGTATGGTAATTGTTGGTGATACTATCCATCATGGCCCTGATACACTTGAAGAGTAAAGTTAGTTTCAATTCTTTGACTGACTCGATTGTACAATATACACCAAATTAATTTTTAAAGCTAAATGTAGTTTATCGAATATATTACCTGATTGTATTAGTTAAATTATATGTAGAAAATACAGTATAGAATTGAAAAGATTAGTGTGGTGGGTAAAATCAGGACGCGCCCAGAATTATCCTAAATTCTTATAGTGACTTTACTTATGAAACTCAAGAAAGTCGAACCGATTCGAATTGTGGTTCATTCAGATTGAATTTTGGAAACGCTTGTGGATAATAGTTTAAAGATTCAGGGGTAGTGATATTTGAATGGATTGTGTAAGATCCGATGGAATTAGAATTGCAATCTGATTCTCCGTTTTGGTCAAACACTTTTCTATTTTGGGTTTCCATAGGGGTACTCATTACCGAAGATTGGGACGATGAAATGGAGGGGGCTCTTTGTTCGGATTTTTCATAAAGTGGGGTCAATAAATATGGGTTGGGGTATTTCAACAGTTGGCCCAATTGAAAGTCTTCGAGTGCAGAAAAATACGAGGAGGATGACGAGTCAGAAACTCTCGAGCCGGTATTTGAATTGATAGAAAAGCGGTCCATCATGAATTTTTTGGGAGAAACAATGCTGGAGAATGAGTTTCGAAGTGAAGGTTTCGAGGAAGCTGGATTTTTGTTTGGTGAAAGAACTTCAGAGAGAGCTCTAAACTTTTCAGATATAGTTTCTGAGTCGAATCGAGGAGAAGGCGAACGTGATGGTTGTGTGGCTGGATGAGAATTTTGGCTTTCAAGATTCATCTCCTCTTCTTTACTCGGCTTGAAAGGAGGCAATAGATTAAAAGACCTCAATGGTTCCAGATCCAACTGGATATCTATTGGGATGAACTTTCTTCTATATCTAGGAGTATTCAATCTGCTAGTTTCAGGCCTTAGAACTCTGGTGTACCTGCCCAACTTCCTTTCTTGTTCAAGTAACGACTTGAGATTGTTAATCTCGTCTTGCTGTTTGGTCACTACCAAACTGTATTTCTCCACCAACAACATCATTTCGTTTCTGTATATTTGCTCGTTCGAATTGTGTTCAAATCCGATGATCTCTTCTTGCAGACTCTTGGGGTTCTCCAAGGCAGATGGAAGCTCGTGCTGAGAAGAATTTTCCAGAGGCATTGCGTTGTAGCTTTGGAGAGACATTTGATCTAGAATGTTATCTTGCAATAGCTGTTTTTCGGTACTTAAGGGCTGGGTATCTTGTGATTGGAGAGGAGTCTCGCATTCTTTGATATTCTCTTCAGCCTCTATCAATTTCAAGTCGAGCTTGGATCTTGAATACGGCTTAAAAGTCTGGATTTTGGCATGACTTATAGAGGCGAAATCGGAGCCGTTGAGTCTTTCAAAGTCTCTAGTTCGGTACGTGACTGATTCGTCAGCTTTCGTGGTGCTGTGGCTGAATATTTCATCGAAAGTAGCTCCCTGGTCACCCGACACTAGAGACTCAAATGAGTTGTGAGCACTTTCAAGACATCCTATTTCACTGGGTAGTATAGAGTTCTTTGCACTAGACACATCCAGCTCGTCCATAATGTTCAGAAACAGAGCTCTCATCGAGCGTATGGCTTCCAAATCACCTGGGGCTTTGGTTGGCTGGGGCGTCAAGTCATCGATGGATATTCTGCTGATGGGTATAGGATCGGAAATGGTATATGGATTAGGCACGGTGTGTGGAATTGGTGGCGAGCTGGGTGGGTATAGTTCTTTTGATTTGGGTGAGTAATGGTGGGCGGTGGAAAATGTGTTGAGTAAAAAAGACTTGAGACTGGCGGATCTCTTATGGCGAGCAGTTCGTTCGTCGTTTCTAGTATTCTGAGGACTGGCAGATTTCTTGCCAGATCTCAATAAAATGTTACTAATAACCATATCACACTATAGCTGTACTCATGAAAAGTTCAAACTGGTCAAAAATAGATGCAGAACGACGAAATGAATAAATGGGATACATGGTTTAAATAAAGTCTTCCATTGAGTACTTGTCATATAATAAGGCAGAGAAACAACTCCACAAACGGCAAACGCATCATTTTTTTTCTTATATGGGAGCTACACATATGTATCGAGAACAATGTCCCAAGAAAAAATATTTATTCAAACGGGACACACAGACGTGCAGAATAGAGGCTGGAAACTAAAATCGAAGAGAGGTGTTTGTTGTCGCTCGGGCTGCACATGCGCTGCATATGAACAAGTTATTGTCTGCTCCAGGAAGTCACTGTAGCAAGTGGTAGGCCCATTTTGCCGTATGGAACTACATTTGCCAAATGGAGTATATGAACTGGACGATTTGGGCATCTCTTTCTCGAGGCGAAGGCTTACTTCCACATACTGCCTATGTGGTCCTCCGGAATAGGATAGACTCAAGAATCTATTGTTCGAGAGATCTCTTGCGAGATCTGTGCTGCTTTCCTAATTTGTCGCGTACGCCAGAAAACACCGTCGTGGCCGCGCAACCATAAAAAATATTACAAGAGTAGGTGTGAGGTTTAGAAAATATATGCAGAGCCGCATTCTCGGTTCAAATCCCTTATACTCACTAGCTAAAATACTCCTAGCGCACGGAATCATTCGCTGGTGTAACACAGTGTGATCACTTGCATACGTAGAGATTAAGTTGTGCGTGAACGATACGAGCTATTTAGTAATTCCATAAGCTCATAATATTACGCAATTGGTTGAACTTAAACTGGAATGGATCTCATATGTTCACCACAAAGAGTAACATGGTTGAACCTACGCCACCTCAACTTTTGCCTAAGAGGGGAAATCAGGGTGTGACTGTCTCAAATCGACGGGGCTAAACCTTGGATCATCTAGAGTTGATTGTTTACACCTGTCACAGATATTAGCTTGTTTACGTTTTTCCTAAAGAAGCTTTAACGCGATTCTGCAGAAACTAATGGCGCAGAAAATATATCCTTGGCAGGCAACAGAAGATCCATCCGTTGGCTGTTTATGAGACTACACAAGCGCAACACATAGCCAGGGGTCCAGTAGAATATGTACTGATATGCGGGGTGAAGTTCCAAAAACAATTTGCTAGCCACGCGTACGCCGGGATTGGTGTTCTAGGCTCAAATATTCAACAATGTATTTTCCAGGGTGCAGAATAGATGTGGGGCATATCAACACTCCCACCCTACATGTAAGCAGATCGCTGATATCAGGGTCTAGAAAGCTTATTCGTTCGCAAACCGACAAGTATCAGAAGACTGAAGTGTAAACAAACCGCCTTTACCACGAGAAAACTCTTTTGTAGTTACATGGTAGTATATTTAAACTTTAAGAAAGCTACAGGTGCATCGAACATGCGAGGACTGTATTGCCTGATATTTTTGGAAATTGGGAATTTGCCTGAAATAATGGTTGTACCTGACATGTGATGGCTACTAAAGGGCCCACCAACGTAAAAGGTACCACCTTATAGACTGTGCACGTGATAGCCCAAGGGTACCGCACATTTTGACACGTGACTAAAACGGTGCTCTTCTTGGCACGTGACAAATTTACACAGTAAGCGACTTTCTGGGTCCCCACCTGAGGGTGGCATCCGGGTAAGCGAGCCGACCGGTCAGGACACTACCAGGACCTTCAGAACCACCAGGGTTGTTGCAACCATTGTGCCAGCTCAGGTGCTTACGAAGCCAACTACGCCCGAGAAAACGTCTATTCTTTGAAGAACAATCGGTGGATCCGAAGCTTATGAAGATACAGATCAAATTAGCAACGTACGGGACATTTCGAGAAACAACCGAAATCATAAGCTAAGATAGTCACAAGTAGTTCTCAAGAAGACCTAACATATAATAGGGAAATTTCGGCTGGTACGAATAATTAATCGAGCTCATACAGTAGAAATCGGCGCTATGAATAGCCACAGAGTGATGTCTTCAGATGACCGGTCAGTGTCTTCTAATGCTGCTAGTAAGAATGCAAGTCAAAGCTTCTATGAAGAGCCGAACGAGGCATTAGCCAACAAGATCTTCACCCATGGATATGTTCATGGACACATTCACAAGCACAAGGACCACACACACATCCACGGACACATCCACAACCATGATCATGATCACCACGAAGCCGCCAATGTAAAGAACGAGTCAAGTAATGTTCAGGAAGGAATAATGAGTAATATGTTTATTGAAGATTGCAAGAAATTCGAGGAGTTAGCATACTGTAGCGAGATATTCTGTGATGATCTAGACGACTGTTTCTTCTACAATTGTGAAGACACCAAGAAGTCTTCAAATCACCTGGCTTGTGATTTGGATTGTGACTTGGAAGAAGAGGTCTGTGAAGACCCACACCACTTCAACGCCCTGGATATATTGTGCTGCAATGATTCAAAGTGCTACGAGCTTTCGTCTTCGTCACCATCGACTGCTCCAACAGCTTCCGAAGGTACAATTTGCTGTGAAGACGAGAGCTGCTTGAACGATGAGCACAATAATATCTTTTTTACAGATGATATTCCAGAATCACATTTGCTGGATATATATACTTGCTGCAACTCGGCGGGTCACGAAAAGAGCTTTTGTGGGAATGTTCACGAAGCCAGTGAACAATCTTCCAAAAGACCTATATTCGAGAAGTTGATCACAAATGTGCACCAAAACCTCACTCAGTTGCCTGAATTACAAGCAAATCTTGACAAGAACCAGGAGAGAAACCACGAGCAAACGAATAAAAGAAGAAAGGTAGACACAGCTAAAGACCTTGACATCCATTTTCCTCCGTCGTGTCACCAAATCCTGATGGAGTGTCAACCCAGAACTAGTGGCAAGACTGCCAGTACCACTATAAACTCCAGCGTTTATAGTCAAGTGGGCATGTCGTCCAATGAACCATTAAATAGCTCCAATAGTACCCACACACGCCAATCATGCTTCCATACCACCATTCCAAATGCCGAGCCGGGAACATATAGCCCGAATGCTCAGGATTTAATGCTCGACTTTGATTTCTATGCCCAATTTGATACTTTTAGTCAGTTGATGAACAACAGGCTAAGTGCAAAAAGAAACCAAAACCAACAAACCGATAGCCACAATTCTAAAGTGATCAACTCAGAACTGAAGAATGAGAATCAACACTATTTACCATCTCAAAGTCACTTGAGCATAGCACCTGTCTTGTCACCCAAAACAACCTACTCGTGTCAATGGGATAACTGTCACCACTCTTTAACGGACAGCACCTTGTTGGAGCATTTGATTGACCAGCATATACGCCGCACCCAGCAACCAATATCAATTAACCCTAAAGCAACCTACCATTGCGAGTGGAACGACTGTAAGCATATTGACGATAATCTTGACTCCTTGATAGACCACTTAAATGTCCACCGTGAAGACCATTCATTGTATTACAACCGACAACCTAACCAGATCTTGTCTGCTAATCAAGGCCAAGTGTTATTGACACCAAGCTCGACAGTTCCTTCACCCTTGATTACTGACGACAATGGTCAGGGAACCGTGAACAAGTCAGATTCAAAGGAAACCAAACTCAACATATCTGCTATAAAAATCATGCCCAAGAAATCACACTGCAAACATGCAAATAGCCCTTCTGCCAAAGCAGATCGAACTCTGACGTGTCAATGGCAAGTTGGAGTGGATGCTAACGGAGAACCAATAGCTTGTGGCAAAGAACATTCTTGCGAAGGCGATTTGCAGACCCACTTGATTGAAGTGCACATTGGTTCCGGAAAATCAGTGTATCAATGCGACTGGATTGGCTGCGAAAGACACAATGGTAAGTTATTCAACCAAAGGCAAAAGCTCTTGAGACATATCCACACCCATACCAACTACAAGCCATGTAAATGTGATGTTTGTGGGGCTTGTTTTGCAGTGGAGTCGATCTTGAAGCAGCATCTTCGAACCCACTCTGGAGAAAAGCCGTTTTGTTGTAGCGTTTGTGACAAGCACTTTACCACCAGTTCATCATTATCCATCCACAAAAGAGTCCATAGCGGTATCAAGCCATTGGAGTGCAAGTGGCCTGGCTGCAACAAGTGCTTCAGAGAAAGTTCCAATCTTACTAAACACATGAGAACCCATACCAAGTCTTACGTCTGCGAAATATGTGGCGAGAATTTCGATAAGAAACCAAGCTTGACCAGGCATATCAAGTTGCACAAGTCGAAAGACGAAGCGGCACCGAATCTTTTGGGTGACTATCAGCGCATGAATGCTAAACCCGAAGTGAAAACTGAGGTATTCTGATTAAGTGTGTAGCAATATTACGAAGACGTCGAATAATAATAGTATTCCACAAATAAATAAAATGCTTAATTTTATTATAAATTGTGATCTTGGATTTGCAAGGTTACAATATATTGATAGTTATACTCTCTATTTTCCAAGGTGCAAGCTTGAGTAGTGGTGAATAATGGTTCTGATTAAGTCGTATCTCTCATTAATTGGTTTTCTATCAGACTGTTCCACAAAGATAATTGAGCTACTGTGTATCGCTTTACCTCGATATAAGAGCATACAGAGATTCTTTGCGACATTGAGATCGGAATTCTCCAGTCTTTATAGTAGCTTGACTTCTTCTGTGGAATTGTTGTATCTGCTCTGACATTCAGGCCGTTTCGTGGAGATCTTCAGAGACTAGTCCAGAAATAGTCGATTTCTGACGGAGGGTTCAATGTCTTCAAAACAAAAAAGCTTGGGTGCTTCTCTGATAAGACAACGACCGGATTCGACTGAATTTGATCAATATTTAGGGCAGAATGCAAACTCTTGACTCTTGTATCCCAAGAATGGAATAGTCCACCTACTCATGGCTTTGTTCGAGATGATGGATCAGCCAACCACTTCTGTTGAAATAGAAACATTGCCGCATTCTGAATAAGTCCGCTCTGATAGGACACCATTTTCTTTGCAATTGCTTTCAACCTCAACTTAATTCTTTGGTGTTCATCGCCTTCATCTCTAATATTTACTTCAGAAGGTATTGGTCGGCACCTCACGGTTTTGGTGATTTTCGACATGTCGAAGTATTCTTTTCAGCCGAGAAATTTCCTTTGCAAAACTATTTATGTTAGCTCTATTTCTACCTGAAATCCAGTCCTGACTCACAGTCAATTTATCTACCAGATTACTGGATTTTGGAAACTGCCTCTGATTCAATCTGCTCGTTTGTCATATCATTAGATGAGTATTGTGTGGATGGGCTTTGAACGGTGCAGGTGGGCAACCGAAAAATCTTAGAAAAGTTTGTCATATCCCGCCTTCCTCAGTATCTTTGAAGAAAGCCAGTGTGTATAGTCCACGTCCAAAGTCATTCGACACACTAGCGTCAATTGGATGCAACTTTCGCAGCCACATTAAAATTTCTACGTCCAATATGGTTTTAAACGCTGACGCAGATCAACCAATCTTGGCCATTGTAGTCACTAGCCAACAACTGACTTCCTGAAGCTGTATCTCGCAGATGTGGTATACTCATTGCATACTTCCTCACAAGATGTGTAGGATAAAGATGTCGCTACTTATCAAATGTCGCGCGACATCACATCAAAGAGGTGAAAAAATCTCCATCAACCAACCATCTAGTAGTAATCCGACACCATGAGACCTTCAACCACCTTAAGAGCTGTAAGGATACCTCGTAGTACGCCTGCCATAAAACCATACGAACTAACTCCCCTTTCGTCTGTCAGCTTCAAAGATCTACCAAACAACGGTTTTGGAAACCAAAACTACTCGATCGTCAAGACCAAGTACAAGCACTGGCCAGTCTACTTGAAGATCCAAAACACAAAGATCAGCACCGAAATCAAGCGAATCCAAGGTGACGTCACCCAGTTCAAGAAAGACTTGTTAGCTTTGAACCCAAACCTCCAGATCACAGTAAACCAGACCGTTGGCTACGTCAACGTGAAGGGAAATGTGGTGGATGAAATTAAGCACTACTTGGAAGAGAACATAGGAGAGACCATATAAAACCACATTACAAAACCTACAAACCTGTATATACTAAATCAATATAACACGTTATAAGATATTATGAGAGTCATTATAGGAATCCATGTAGCCTATATCTACTGTAAAACTAGACGTCCCATTAACTAACCCTATGATTATTATAGAGACTATTTAATGTAACATACATCAAATTCTTCAATCTTTGTATACTAAAAACATTGTAAAAAATCACAAGATTTCAATCGACATTTGTTATAGACGTCATATTATGTTTCGAGGGATAAATTTGACGTACAATTATTTGGATATCACATAGGAATATATATTGTGATTAGAATACTTTGAAACCTTGAAGACATCAAATTAATTCATACATATCGCAGAATTGCATAATTCTATCGAGATAATAATACAAGTTAGGAATTTCTTAAAGGTCTGATCCACCCTCAGACGACGGCGTGCTTCCACCTTCAGAAGATCCAAAGGCTGCTTGGCGAATAGCCACCAACCAAGGATCACTTAACAATTCAGCAGCACTAGGTCTCTTTTTAGGATCGTGTTCCAAGCACCTAGCCAAAAATTTTCTTCCCGGCTCACTCAACTGTTCAGGCAGAGGAAGTTGAGGTTTGTGGCCGGCTGCAATATGGTACATAATGGCCCATTCGTTATCCAAATTGGCCCATGGCCTACGCCCAGTAGCCATTTCAAGGACACAGCATCCCAAAGACCAGATATCCACCACTCCAGAACGGTCTGTGGACGTTCCAGTAATGACCTCTGGCGACATGTACATGGGCGTACCGGTCATGGAGTTCAAGTTGTTCTTGTTGTTGGTGTTGCCTGCTCTAGTCGAACTGACAGAGTTATTGGAAGCTCTTGTTTTGCCTGTAGTGGCTATGACTTTGGCAGCACCGAAATCCACAAACTTGATGACACCGTTATGATCCAACAAGATGTTTTCGGGCTTGATATCCCTGTGAACAACCCCGGACTGGTGCAAGTAAGCCAACCCTTCAAGCATCTGTAAAGTATACACTTGAATCACCATTTCGTCTTCGATTCTTCCGTGGGTCAACAAGCCTGATAAAGAGCCTCCTTCACAGAACTCCATAAAGATATACACCTTGTCACGATGGACTTCCACGCCGAAATACTGGACAATATTGGGGTGGTTCAACATCTCAAGAACAGTCATTTCGTCTTTAATAGAAGGCACAATGTTCTTTACGGCCTGACTGTCGTGGAATCTGATTTCCTTGACGGCCATCACACCTCCCGTATCCAAATTTACAGCAGCAAATACATGGCCAAAAGTACCACCCCCGATAAATCTACCCTTCTGCCATCTAATAGATACAGACGAGAACGACGAGGCTAGTAGAGTGACGAACTGGTACTCTGAATCGGTCACGTCCAAAACTCTACCAACGCTCTCTAATTCCTCCTGCAATTCTCTTCTGTACTCTTCAATCTCATGAATCTGTCTCATAGTATCTTCACGATAGATTTTGATGATGTACTCGTCATCAGCCGAGTTTTCGATCTTGTGTCTTTGAGATGTCCACTTCAACAACTTGTTTCTTTCTGCTTCACTGGATCTGGCTCCCATGATATCGAAATGACTAATAAGTAGTGACATGCATCTGGCCACCTTGAGTTTCAACTTGTAAAACTGCTCATCACTCAACACCAACACATTGAACCCTCTGGTCATATCCATGGCAAACTCCAATGCTAGCACACACCATCTGAATGTTTTACGGTCAGTAGGCGTACAGTCATCACAAATAAAACTTACCCATTCAATGGACAATTGGATAAGTTTCATTATAACGGTCGATTTACGTGAAGAGTCCAAGTTTTTGATGGAGTTTGTTCCGAAGTCTCGAGCATAGATAAAGTAGTTGTTGATAAGTCCTTGACATCCTCCGTCAGGAGACAACTCAGTACACTTAACTCTTACCGTTTTGACAGAATCAAACACAGCCAATGACATTTTGAAGAAGTTCCAGTTGATTTTAGTCAATTCGATATGAACTTTTGCCAAAGAACACCGCTGTTCGATAGGTTTTAAAGAGCCTCCCACAGTTAAAACATCGCCTATAATATTTAGAAGCTTGTCTTTGACGATATGGAGACTGTAGTACGGAAGTTTGGTGATAAGTAGCATTTGCCCAACCTTGACATCGGTGATAGGAACATCGTCCATATCAATAGTGACAATATTACCTTCCCATACAATAGGCTTTGGAGGACACAACGCAAGGATATATGAAAAATAACTCGCATCATGTTCATTAGCGCCAATAGGTCCCTGACTGACGGCACCTTCGTCGTGTCTAGCGTTAAGTAACCTTAACAATTCATTGAACTTGTACATGGCTTCGTTAGGATCTTGCCCAATATATGACCCATTCAATATCTTCAAAATTTCCTGCTCATGTCCAATTAATTCTGGACTGGCAAAGAAATAAGTACCCTGATTTTCAACTGTGCCAGTATAGACAAGAAAATGGTTGGTTGCTTTTAAAATCTCCAACAAGTTCTTGGACTTGCCAGAAGATACAGAAGGTAAATCAAACACTAAAGAGTTGGTGAAGTTTCTGGATATTTCGCCGGTGAATCTAGCCAACTTTCTTCTGAGCTGGCCAAAGTTTTCGGTAGTCGAAGAGTACCATCTGATTAAATCGGACGGAGAGCCAGATTGGACCTGAGGGGACTTGACTTGGTTATTGAAATATGCTAGCAATCTGTGAATTAGTCTAGATGCTAGGATGGTGATTTGCTCTGCTATCACCACAGAACCACCTTCGATAAAGCTTCCTAGCCACCTCAAATCATTCCATGCCTCTTCCAATTCTTCAGGTTCTTTGAAAGTTCTGAAATTCGTAGGAGACCGAGAGCTATCAAGAAGTTTACGGTTAAGTAACACCAAGAAGTACTTGACGCATCTGACCACCACCTGGTCAAAATCCTGGGTTTCGCTTTCAAACAAATCACCAAGGATCCACGTTTTTCTGGAATCAGGCCGTGAATACTCTTGGATTCCCAGCTTGACTTCCATTGCTATAGTGATGTAGGTCTTGAGATCATCAATCATTTGGTCGATCATCATAAGAGTAGGGTTTTGCAACTTTTTGGCATACGACAAACGGACATTAATGATTTCTTTAATAAGTTTCATAGGAATAAGACAAATTTGGATCAAATCATGGATATAATCGGGCAACTTCATGGTCTCGAACGTCTGGCCCAATCGAATATACGTATCCTTTGATTTGACCATCCATGGAGCTATAGGCATAAATATTCTCTTTTTGAATATGCTGTGAACGCCTTTTTCTTTCATCAATCTTTCAGCCAACGACTTGTTATCTTCATTGAAGATCTTCTTTATCTTGGTAGAGGAGTGGGAGGGAGTGGAGGGAGGAGTGTTGGGAGGTGATTGTTCAACTGGAGTTTCGTTTGGGTTGGACGAACCTTTGGTGATATCAAGTTCATCATTACCAATCCATAATTTTAAAGAATTGGTTTCTCTCTGAATGGCATCGGTGATGGAATGCCAGGCAATTAGAGCATCGATTCGGTTTTCAAACTCTTTACTTGCAACAATAGGTTTATCGCTCTTCATTTCTTCCAACGATCTCCACAAAGCACATGCTTTGTCATATCTATCGAGAATCTCTTCCACCTGTACCTTTGGAGGCTGCTTTTTGATATCGTCATAATTGACTTCAAACTTCAAGATATCGTTGAAGAGCTGGTCCACAAGGGTGCGGCGGTACGAAATAATTCTCCTTTGGTCCTCTTCTGTTCTGTTGAAGAGCTTCGCACCGATCCCAAACCACAAATTCTCCTTATATGTAGCATGAAGAAACGACTCCTGGGAGTTTTCAGGGTTGTTATTGTTGATGATCTTGGTTTTTTCGGACCGTACAACGTCTCCTGTCAACACGGACGTCAACATCGACTGCCATTCCAATCTCTCTATCACATTCGGATCATTGGTATCGCTTTTGCTGAGCTGGGTGATATTCTTATTGGGGTTCAAATTGAACTTGTCTTTGGATCCGCCGTTCTGAAAGATGGAGAAGGCCAAACTGAAGTCGACCTGATACTGGTCATTGTCCAAATCAGCTAGCAAGTGGGTGTTTCCATCAGGCGTAGAACCTACTGAAAATTCGCTTTCGTCATCGTCTTCTTCACCCAAATCGTTCAGATTCGAATCAGCACCCGTAATCCCTTTCGTATAGTAGTCGTCAACTAGTTGGTTTTTGAGTTTTCGCAAGTAGGCCTTTTCTTGGGCCAAGTACTGGGGATTGTTGGGGTGCTGGAGATTATGGGTTAGGGTCTGGATTAAAGACCTCGAACGCGACCGTCCCACTGTGTTGGTGGGTGCTTTGCTACTGTTGCCTGTGCTTCCAACAGTACCTGTACTGCTGCTGCTGGCATTGGTCGCCGAGGACCCGGGAGTCGA
The DNA here is from genome assembly GCA_030568655.1 of Suhomyces prunicola. Classification (NCBI taxonomy): domain Eukaryota; kingdom Fungi; phylum Ascomycota; class Pichiomycetes; order Serinales; family Debaryomycetaceae; genus Suhomyces; species Suhomyces prunicola. The sequence goes on from JAJMGJ010000005.1 coordinate 754,809, forward strand.
GGGGCCAGAAGCAGGTGCTGGGGTATTGACACCATTAGAGCTGTATGGCGTGGTCAGATGATTGGTGGATACAGCGCTTGCGTTTAGCGAGCTGGATATTCTTTTGGTGATGGGGACTCCCCCTGAAGGGTTCCGCAAGAGTGAAGGTCTGCGAGTATTGTGAAGATGTGAAGGCACATTGGCGGTCGGGGGTACCAGCCCAGGCAGCCCGTCTTTAGTGTTAGGCGAAGACATCACAATATCAAAGTGTCAGCTATGCCTATAATGTAAACCACGACTGTTTGTTGAAGTGTATCACCGCTCTGAGATTTGCTGAGATTTGTTAGATAAAAAAAAGGATGATTTGAGAGAGCCACGCAGAGGGAAGAGGTGGACAATTGGAGGGCGAGGGGGGGGGGGGGGGGGGGAAAGGGGGAGGGGTAGGGGACACGGTTGTTGACTATCGGGGTAGTATAGTTATGTAGGGGTCGGGTT